>CM046332.1:25585563-26149171 GCA_025403435.1 Artocarpus heterophyllus | reverse complement strand
TTTTATTATGGTGTATGGAATCTTATTTACCACTCAATAGATTTGGGGTGCAAATAATTTATTTACCCCTGTTTCAATGTATATAATTCTTATTTACACAATAAACAAGATATTTTGTTACAAATATTTTTAAAACCTACTATTTACTTCAAAAAAATTTAAAAATCTACTATTTCTCTCATTTTTCCCTAATCCTAACACCAACTCATGACAAAGTTTCGAGGTCTACCGATTTAAGCCTTTACAAATGGGGAATTAAATCCCTTAAGAAGGTGAGAACTTATCCCACCTTCTACCTATACAAATCAAATCACTTCCCCTGAAAATAGGAACTAACTAACTTAATTATTATATATATCTTTACACTACTTTAATGATTACTTCACATAGGTGCACTTTCATAACCACATTTATTTATCCAAATTTCTTGTGATTCTATATAAGAAGAATTTGTGATTTTATAATAAGAATTTAACTTCCCTTATAACTTAATTTTTAATAGATAAGTAAATACATTAATTAAATTCTTGAACTTAAATTTGTGGAATTTAATTTCTTTCTCGTGAAGCTGTTTTTATTTTATTTTATTTTTTCAATTCGTGATCTATAAACACGTCTTAAATGTTTATGACATTGGATACGTTTAAAAATCTCGTTCCAACTACATAATCAAAATTGCTATAATATAAAGTTTTGACATGTTACGATGTAAAACAAAAGTAAGCTATAGTAAAATCATTTCAACTTTTAGTTCTAACTGCATTCTTAAACACACTTATTAATTTTTAGCCAACATAAAAGCCTTTGCCTTGTGGGTATTAAAGCATGAAAGTAGAAAGTAGAATTCAAGCATATGGTTGTTACATACTAAATTCATTATATTATATAACGAACAATATTGATCAGTTTGAGTTTAAACTCTCTCTTTTCTTTTTCTTTTTTTTAAACTTAGCTTATATCTAACTATATATAGTATGTAACGGTACCCTTTTGCATTGAGTTTTTCATGCGTAAAATAAATATATGTTCCATAAATTTGGTGTAGATTGAAATTATATGTATTGTCAATTATACATATTCAAAAAAAAAGGAATAATATGCAATATAATGTTTTCCAATCAAAGTAGTTAATAAATCGATTTAAAACTTACAGTTGAGAATACAATAATATGTACAACTTAGCGTGCTAATTTGACACAGAGTAAGTACTCACTAAAAGAAAAAAAAAAAAAAGGAAAGAAAGAAAAGGAAAAAAAAATAGAAAATCAAGCCTTGGTGATGTTACATGCATCACCAGAGCATTTACTAGTAAATCCTATATATACATATAGGTGTGTGTATATATTTGTGTGTATGTATAGTGCTAACTAAGCCTAATAATCTATCTCAGCTTGCAATGAAAGAAGAATTAAAACGTACTACGCTAATTTCTATTTTCTAGACAATGTTTTACACTTTTCCATTAACTTCGTCAAAGTTTGATTCGGTCAAACTAAAAATTTTACTTTTATTAACTCAAATGGTAAAGTTATGCGTATGCTTAATTCCTACAGCACTTTCTTTTTCTTTGTGGGGTTTTTTTTTTTTTTGGCAAGAAAAAAGCATTCCCAATTAAGAGATACGATAATTGGAAGAAAATTTTACCGATAATATTACTTCAACATGTCATTATAACGTAAAAATTGCATTCTTGTAAACGTTTGTATTTCTAGCTTGAGTATGTGTTCCGTCTCCTGCTAATTTAGAATTCTTAGGGACGATAATACTAATAATTACCATACACGCATATATAATTTTGTAAGATTAATTAAAAAATTCATATGCAAATGCTAACTGTATATCCTCTCCAACTATCTTATCCAATGGGATACCCACTCCAACTCTTTGTCCCCATCTCCTTATCAACTCTTGTTTCAATCCCCACCTAATTATTCTAAACTTTGTCTTTAGTTGTTTGTGTGATCCATGGCTTCGTCCACACCCTCCTTATAAACTTACTTCTCGATCCTGCTCTTGTGTTTTTCTAGTCCGATGTAAGTGGATTTTTTGTATCAAACGTTTACCTGATATTCTGTTGATAGGTACAAAACTCACTAGTGGCCAAGGGTTTCATCAACGCCCTAGTGTCGATTATAATGACACTTTTAGTCTAGTTGTCAAGCTAACTATTGTTTGCCTTGTCCTTAGTCTTGCCATTAGCAGAGGTTGGTCTCTCCGACAACTCAGATGTCAATAATGCCTTTCTCCAAAGGTACCTTGATTGAAGATCAGTTGATGGATGTTCTCACCAAACCATTACCTTGGGTGCGTTTTCTTTCATTGAAGGACAAGATTGGACTCTCCTCCCAGAACTCAACTTGGGGGCATAACGAACATATTAAATAAAATATCTTTTATTAATTTAAAGTTTTAATTATTAAATCTTAGATTTCCTTTCTCTTGTAGTTATCTTAATAAGTTTATAATATTTGAATTGTAATTTGTAACACTATAAATATAGTTTATTTAATGAGAAGACTATGTCATATTTTCTCCATTTTATTTTTCTCGATAGAATGTGATTGGACACTTTCTTGTATATGTTCCTTTCATCTCAAGGCTTTTTAAGCCTTTGATAAAGTCAAAAAAATGGACAATCTCTTTTTTCATAATTAGCAAATTTCTCTCTCTCTCTCTCTCTCACACACACAAGAAAGGAAATAAATTAAAGAAAAACACAACCAAATTCAACTATATTATTCTTGTCAACTAGTAAAACTGCAAAGTATAACATTAACAAAAACTATGCTTCATTTATCAAGAGTTGATACTTTGACTAATTTTATTATTATCGTCATCCAAACATTTTTTTCCTTAGCAAGCAACCTTGCTTGCTGAACCAAAAAAATAAAAAATAAAATCGTGGAGATTGTGCTGACATACTATGTGAACAATAAAATGGCAACTTCCATGCACGAGATATTATATATATATATATATATATATATAATATGATAATATATGATGTATATAATGTTTGAATATGGGTTTACTATGGTACTGAAGAAGGAAGAATAATGAGGAAGTGTGTATGAAATTTGAATAGAGGCTTGTTGTGGAATGGACTTTAATCTTTCTTGATGAATTTTTCGTCTCTTCAGTTCCAAAAAAAAACAAAAAAAAAGATAATATGGGAAGTATTTGATTAGGAGCTAGCGTATGGGGAGGACTAATTAAATTAGTTAGGTCTCTAAACAAGTAATGGTGTTAATGAAGAGATATATATATATATATATATATATATAATATATATATTATGTATGTATGTATGTATATCATACGACTCAAATCTATGCCCTCTCAGATTCAAAAACCCACCTTATCCTACCCTACATCGTTTGACTTAGTAATCATTAGCAATTTTTGGAGATCTTTTAGCCATAATAAATTAAGTCAAACTTATTAAAATGCAAAAAGGTCTTGCATAAAATAAAAATAAAGAAAAACAAAACAAAATGCCAGATGTTAGCTCGTAAGACACAAGATACAAGATGGTTTAGAGGTAACTAATAACACAATATGGAACAACCACTTCCAAGATGGTAGCCTATTCACAATGCTGGGCTTGCTTATGATAAGTGGTTTGGTAGATAGAAGGTTCAACTTCGAATCTCATGGAAACTATCAGAAACTATGTACCTCATGGCTATCGATTCAATACTCGTTAGTTTTTATCTCAACATAAGTGGTTTGAAGATATTTATAATTGCTTGTCCCTCCCCCACACTCTTCTTCACTAAGAAAAAGAAAATAGTGAACAACATGGAAGATGACCAATAAAAATATTGAAAAAAAATGTCAGTTTCATTATTAGTTACCCATTTTGATGGGGAAAATTAATGAATAAGCTTAAAAGAAAATTACATATTATACCACTACTACCACTTATATTTATATGTTTAAATTGTACCACATTCAATCATACATTACAAAAGTAACTTTTTGTGGCATTTATGAAATTTTTTCTAAATTTAATGGATCATTGGCCAAAATATTATTTGTGAGTATTGAGCACTATATGCTCATTTAATAATCAAAAAGAGTTTTTACTTAGGGCATGTGTATTTTTTTTCTTTAATTAAGAAAATAAATGGGATTGGCATATACATATGTACACACATATACATGTGGTGTGTGTATATATATATATATAATGTAGTTT
Organism: Artocarpus heterophyllus; assembly: GCA_025403435.1. Lineage (NCBI taxonomy): Eukaryota > Viridiplantae > Streptophyta > Magnoliopsida > Rosales > Moraceae > Artocarpus > Artocarpus heterophyllus. Next base: position 26,144,970 of record CM046332.1, on the reverse strand, counting down.
TCTTCATAAATTAATACATAATATTGGTCAATGGCAATCTAGCATTTTGGCAGGTGCCTGTATTTTGTCCTAATTTGACCAATCCAAGTCAAGCAACCCATAGAATATACTAAACAAAGTACTTAGTATGTGATTAATATGACCAAAGACAATTGTTCAAGAGAGATCAACAAAAAAGAAAACAGTAATTTTTCTTGGCACACGGTCCTATAACGTTATTTTCAAGACACCTATATATAAAAAAGGTTTTACAAAAGAGAGCTTATCACAAAAATTCATACATATTTCCTTTGAGCAGTTTTAAATATCCCGACCGGACTACAGTCTGGTCCTCTCAATAATGTGAGCCCCGTCAGATAGGTCCCAGTCGAGAAAAAAAAAAGTTTTTCATTCCTTTTCACTTCGAAAGTTTTTCTTCTTCACGTACCAAATTGTCAACACAAATAACTGGCGTTGTTTCTGCTGATCATATTACCTACTAAACATACCGTACTTCTTTGTCTTATTTTTTATAATTTCAAGCTTAATTACTGCTGATCCCTCGTCATTTCTCCCACTTACGTATCAGTACCATAATTACAATGTGGGAAAACTTTGAAATTAGTCCAAAGATGTTGGCGATGGCGAGGGTACAATTAAGGAACCAGTCAAAGTATGGAACTTACAGAGGTTGAAACACTTATTGTACAGGAGCAATTTTAATTTGACTTGTCTCCCTGTCATTAACAAAATAGTATAACTTAATCTAAAAAAGATATTATATATTAGACTGAAGAATATAATTTTATAAGTAAGTAAAGTTTTAATTATAACCTGTATGAATAAAAAGGATTTTTCAATTCTACTGCTTGTTCAGAAAAAAGAAAAAGGAAACAATTAAAATGACAATCAAACTAAATGAATAGAAAACAAGTTAACGCATAGATGTATAATAATAATAATAATAATGTCTAATTGATTATTTTGTCAGAATATTGATCTATTCATCCTATCTAAAAATAATGATGTATAATTTTGACTTTCTTCCCAAAACATTAATGTGCACATTTTCTTTATTGGAAGAAATATGCACACTAGTGAGAAAAATCAAATAAAAACAATAATAAGAGAGAGAAATGTAAATTAGACATACTTTATTAAACAGTCCAATTCATATGGGGGATAATTTTCTTAGAAAATGTTTAGGGATTTTTCTTAGACTTTGATTGAAGTGATATTTTCTCAATCTTTTAGCCTTTACATAATAAAATGAAGTTTTCAAACTTTTGTGGGGTCATATATAAATTTGGGACAATATATATCTATGTCTATGTATGAGGGAGCTAGTTTCCCTTGTTTCCCTTAAAATAGATGCAATGCATATTATTAGTGATTCAAAAACGAATATACATTGATTCACTCATATCTTTTAACCAATTACAAATTAACATATCATATTTAAACCCACACAATTTTATATGCTAATCTCTGACTTAATTTTTTTTTTTAAAAAAACCAGTACTGGAAATCTAACATTTCTCTTCCCCCACTCCACCCAAAAAAAAAAACACATCTTTAAGAAGGAAAAATACCCAAAATATCCCATGTGTTTTGTCTAAATATCATCTTTGTCTCTCTTATTATTAAAATACTTAAAAACATCCCTTGCATTTTTTTCTATATACATTTTTGCCTCTCTTCTTGTTAAATTCCTAAAACACTTTGTGTATTTTCAAAAATATACTCAAAATACCCCCATAGCAATTAATTTTTAAAAATTCTAAAATTATTCCTCACAATCATATTAATGTTATTTTAAATATAACTTAGCTTAAAATTTAAAGAAAAGGTATTTAAAATGTTCAAATAAATATCTTGATTTAGCAGATATTTCAATTGTTTTGAGAGTTTCTAACTTTTTAAGATTGATTTATTTCGTATCATGGTTTAATGATGTTTTAAATTGTATTTAGTAAACATTCGGAAGGATAATTTTAATTTTTTAAAAAGTTAATAAAAACTAAAAAAAATTCGTCAGAAAAAAAATGCATACACATACAAATAGCCTTTTAATTATCTTCTACGAGGACAAAAAAATATGCATGTAGGTAAAATGATAATAAGATTTGTAATAGACATGAACATCAACCAAATTAATAATTCATTAGAAAAAAAAACTAATAACAATTGTTGTTGTGGTCACAGTCACAGTTGGAGTTGCGTTTGTAGTTGACGTTGCAGGTGCGGCTGTTGTGGTTGTTGCTGTTTGCAGGAGTGGTTGTTGCATCCATTGCAAGTTATATTTAAAATAACATTTAATATATATTAGGAGGATAATCTTAACATTTTTTCCCCAGCAAAAAACAGTTATAAATTAGTTTCCACTCAAAAGTATGGAACTATACTTCTAAAATGTCATGTTGTCGACGTTCTTCCGATTGTTTTTCTTTTCCAGGTTTTCAAGCTGCTTTTGAATGTCATAAAGTTATTGTCGTTTCTATTTGTCGTCTTCTCAAATTAATTGTCGTTCTCGAACTTTGTTGTCGTTATTTAAATTCAGTTTTTGAATAACTATGTCGTTTCATTATACTTGTTGTCCGCCTGCTTTGTCCTTCAATTACCTGAGAGCTAACCAATCTGGACCTTTGTTTCTTTCAAGAATTTGAACCAAAAAATTCAACCTGTAAACTGAACAGACTAGTTTTTTATGATCACGATGATGCCAAAATTCAAGAAGTCTCTGTTCGTAACCATTTTGTCACAACCATGCACGAGTGACGAACCCCAACTTTCCCTACCAAAGAAACTTCGTCTCTTGCAACGATCTTCCAATTCTATGCTCAACCCTCCATTGGAACTACAATTCTTCATCAGGCCAAGTCAAAATCGCCTTCCGAAAATCGGGTCATTGCTCAGAATTTGGATGGGCCATAAACCCTACTTCAACAGGATTAATAGTGAGATGTTCATATTTGCGACAATAAAACTTCATGAGAATATTACCTCGTGGGGAACGGAGTTTTCCAACAAGGAAAATTTCTGGGGATGTACCGGCGATGCATGATCTGTCCCGTTCTAATCTACGGTCTTTCGGAGCTATCGACTTCCTTTCTGAAAAGGTTGAAGCGGGCAAAAGGGATTATAGGGCTAGTGGAAAAACCAGCATGCTAAGGTGTTTGGAGTGGCGAATCCGGCTTGGTTTCATCTTCATGTGACGTGTCAGTTTTCGGGTTATCTCCATGGAGAACCGTGCTTTGGCTTGGTGAGAAGTCTTCTGGGACTGCGTTCAAGGCCTCAGATATATATAAGCCATAAGTATCTTTGCCCTAGCAACGGTTTAAATGTTAGTTGGTCGTTTCTTGAGGCCTAAGAAAGGAAATGAATACTGGATGTTTTGGAATGTGTATCACTATGCTGGTCATTGATGTGTAGAAAGGGTTGGATAAATTGGAGCCATAAAAGATTTGTGAAGTGCTTGTACTGGGATTATTATGTCGTTGGGCTGTTTTGCTGTCGTTTGGAATCTGGCCCTTGTTATGTTGTTCTGAACTTTTTTGTACAAAGGAAACTGTTGCTGAGATGGCTGGAGATCGGTTTGGAGAAGAAATTATTTGTATAAAGGGGATTGCTCATCTTTGAAGATCAATGATGCTTATACAAATATGTTGTTTTTATTCGTGTATGACCTTTGCATTTTATATTGTGCTGATGATATTTTTGGGTTATAGTGACGTGATTAGCCTTGGGATGGGCTGAATGTGCGATTATACAATTTTGTCTCTCTCTTTAATTTATTTTATGTATTTGACTTGATTCTTTATTTTCTATTGAATGTATTATGCTTAGCTTAGTTCATATTTCATATTGTTTTACCTCCATGGTTCCGGTTGAAAATCTTTCCCTAATATTTGATTCTTTTTTGTCAACGCCTGTTTTTCTCCCATAAAAGACCTGGAACATTTCTTTGCAATTATGTTTTATTATTAAAATTTTGGCAAACAATCTTATTTCCCGATATTACTATTTTCATGCAAAGTAGCGACCTCTTTCACATGCCCACAACCATGTCATCAATTAAATTAATGGATTTATAAAATATTATTCTGACATTCTCTCGAGTCTTAACACAATCAGAATATATTCTCAACTTTCAAACCCGATCTCAGAAGTTGGAAATTAGAACAATATAACATTTAAAAAAATATGCTTTATCTGCTCATTAACATAACTGATAGAAATCGCGACAATTGATATTACAATAGCCAAAAAAAAAAAAGGAGGTCAGCCCTCCACCTATTACAAGGTTGCCATCAACATGGCACGGATTTTGGCTCTTAAATCATCAGAGACCGCCGTGGTTTGAGAGGGCTGGGATGGAGCACTTTCTTGTTGATGCCATTTTAATAAATCTACAGAGGCTTCCCTACTTGCTCTTTCACTTTCAGTTGCTTTTGATTGATCCGATTTTGCGCAGATTTCTCCTTCTTCTAACTCCACTTCTCTTCCAGAATGATGTTTCCTATGTTTAATGGATCTGCTACGTTCCCGACCCTCATCGTCGGAGGAGCCACCAAGTTTGCGTCTATGTCGAGTGTGTCGATGTTCGTCATCAGAGTCCACATGTCGATGATGGCGTCGAGAACGACGATGCTCTTCATCATCAGAGCTATGATGGTTTCGACTTTTCCTGGAGGACCTATGCTTGTCATCGTCAGATGAGCTGCTGCGCTTATGCCGACGCTGAGAGCGCTGATCCTCATCGTCAGAGTATTCATAACTGTCATCCTCATGCTTATGAGGATGCCGAGAGTCTCTGTCCTTGGAAGAGGAATGTCTTTTCCTGTGCTTATGTTTGTCCCTACTATGGTGTGACGATCGATGAGACCTGTGCTTCTTCCGTGAGTGCTTGCGGTCCCTTTTGTCATCTTCCTCCTGTTCTTCTTCCTCCTCCTCTTCATCTTCTCTTTTAGACCTTGTCCTGTAAATCCTCTTTGATCTTCGTTCGTTGCATTCGTCGACAAGAGTCCTCTTATCAGACTTCTCGATCTTGTCCGAAGTGTCAATATCTTCCAGAACCAAATTCCCCTCTCTCTCTTTTCCAGCACGATTCACAACCTCATTGCCTGACGAGGAAACACCAGATCCAGCAGGTTCAACTGATAAGCTGCGCAATGGCTCCGGTTTTAAAGGTGCAGCCCCACTTTTTACCATGGCTGCAAACATCTTTGCCCGTTTCAATCTCTCAGCCTTCAGCTTCTGTTCTCTGGTCAAGGATGCTTCAGAGGAATCAGCCTCATTAGCAGCTGCACAAGCAGCCGTCTCTGCCATGGGAACAGAAACACAAGACTCCCCGGCTGTGTTTCGCATTTGGCTGGAACTTTGAGGTTGAGATGAGTGGAGACACCCAAAGCTTAAAAATTGCCCTCCCTCATCGCTGGGGCCTTGACCAATGCCTACACCTGATAGTTTTGGGAATAGTTGTAGACTTGGATTCTTAATGCCACTTGTGGCAGCTTTAAGGATAGCTGCAGCAGCATCTGCATCTATAGCGACTTCGCATTGTGGTTGGCTAACTTTGGAAGGTGGATCTTGTCCTTCCTTCTTGGATTTTCCAAGTACCATCCGAAACTTCTCTTTCTTGTCATAATCATACGGTATATCAGCATCAATAGATACTGAGGACGGTGCATCGCTTTCTCTACGCAATGTAGTTTTCTTTTCTGTCCTGTGCCCCATTGACTCATGCTTCTCAGAAACGCAGCCCTTACCAGCTAACTTAGACTGTTGAAAAAAGAGGGAAAAAAAACATACATCAACATCAATAAAAGGCAAAATATAATATTAGCAACATGGAAAAGTTGACAGATATCATAACTGCAAAAAGCGAGCATGAAATAGGCAGAGAGAGTGACAGGAAAATTCCCCCTTTACCATAAAAAAAAGATCTTAACACTGGAGGATTTGAAAATTAATTGTTATTAAACAAATCTTTGGCAAAATGACATAAAAGTAGAACATAACAGCAAGAATGCAGAGCTCACCTCCTGAGTCTTTTGCAGGACCTTTAAATAGTAAGGATAATATGGATTAGACGGCAGAAGGAACGGGAATCTTCCAAACTTACGATCCTGTTCAGCAAGAACAGCTTCAAATTCTTTGCCATTTTTCAAGATGAACTCAACTATCTTTTCAACCACTCTCTTTAATTCAGATGGAGGCTCCAACACAGGCAGTTCAACCTTGGAGGTGCTAGGCATCACAGGTTCATGTGACTTACTGATGGCAGGGCCAACTGACCCCAAGGCATCCCCATCCCTTCTCACCTCTGATGTAGTGGAACTTTTTACTGTGTTAATGCTTCGATTCCGCTTTATGACATGCATTTTTTCTTTCATATTGTTTGAAACGACCTCATTTTTAGCAATTGCATTTTCTGAAGTTCCCTTCTGTCCTACTCCATAAGAAGCAGTCATACTACCAGCACCAACAGTTTCCTGAGACTTGTCTGATTTTGTTTCAGGTATTAGATCCTCAGTTGTGCCATCCTCGTCCTCTCCAGACCCGTATACAGAACCAAGCAAAGACAACGCACCACCAGTCTGATTAGGACCATTATCACCTTTCTTCTCTTCTTCTAGAGATTTCCTATCAAGTAGCTCATGAAGATCGACAAGATGCCTAAAGTAGGGATGAAGATGATGGTCAGGCATCAAGAACCCAAATGTTGGGTTGTCTCCTTGTTTTACCCTCAAAACAATTTCAGATTGCCCACCATGCTTGCTGACAAACATAGCAGTGCGTGCAATGATTTGATGTACCTTCTCTGTGGGAGGCTGTAAAAACAGGAAACAAATATTCCCATTTCAAAATTAAGATATTTCACATTTTCAAAGCTCACATGATATAATATCACGTAAAGAAAAACTAAGAATAAACCACAATAGTTAATCCTACTATAAATCCATAGAACCTCATACTATAAACCCATAGAAGCTCACATATTGTGGTTTGTAAATAACAATTAAGACCAAGAAAGAGAACCCTAAGAGTTATGTCTCATCCAAATTGCTTGCAAGCAGTAAGATTAAGGAATTTCTACCATCCTAATCCCACCTGTACAGCCCCTTGGATCACAAGAACGCCATCTCTGCTCCGAGCATCTGAAACTTAGACATGGTGGGCCTTAGAATAACACATGCACCTTAGTGAATTATCATCTGATCAGGCCACATTGGTTAAGCCTCAAACCTACAACAATATTTGTACTGCATAAACTGCAGGCCTCAAATGCAAGGGAAATTACTTACTAGGTTCTGAATTAAGCTTTCTGGCACAGGAAAAGGTGGGCGGAAAACAGAATCGACAACATCATTTTTCAGCGCAGTTGCTTCACCCGGATTTTCATAAGAGAAGGAAACAGCATTGTAGCCACCATCAACCACCAGCTCTGCATCTTTACCTGCATCTGAATACGAGGTAGAATATTTAACATCAAACTTATAAAGGATAAGAAAACCACTTCTACCCACAGTGAAGTCAAATAATACACAATAAGAAACTAGTTTCAAGCAGGTATATCAACAGAAACTAAATATATATATATATATATATATATAAATCATTAACAAGAACATTCTTACTCGTGTCTCTGACAAAGGAATTGTTGCAAAATTCTATTCCATCCTGCAAACTGAAGAAATGTTGGGAAAAGTATAACAGTGCTGCAAACAAGAAACTGACTCCCATGAGCCAATCACGGGCTTAAAAATCACCCCTCCCTTGGTCCCAAAAACATTAATGCCCACTTCACGGAGCATTTCTAGAAACTATCGGCTATTAGTATCACTACCGACAACAAATTCCGCCCCTTTAGTTCAGTAAATTATCAAATTCTCAACGTTCTAAAAGCCTTTTCCAAATCACAGAAACCAGCTACTCTATGGAGAATTCACCAGCACGTCCACAAAACACCCCAACCTAAGAACTTCAGCTCAAGATAACTAACCGCCAACAGTGGAAACAAAATTCGACCTAGAACTACAAAATCCTATTTTTTCTCCATTACACTAAAAATGAAAAACAAAATACATGAATTAAAATTTTCAATCCTTCCATTTTGAAACTACCTAGAATAAGAAAATCCAATTTTTTCCCTCCATTATCTTCATCTAAAGCATCAATAATTAAATTATGCGTCAAATAAAAATAAAAACGCATTAAGCAAAAAATAAATTAAGCAAAGAAGTTCAATCTTTACTCTTTTTTCTTGCTTACCTTGTTCTTGTTCATCCGAAGGTTGCGGCAAATCGAGGTATCGTTCGCGATCGAGGTCGGGTTCAAGCGCCCCGTCGGGGAGGAGCGGCGGCCGGCGGAGATTTCGAGGCGGCGGAGGAGCGGAGAGGAGGTGGCGGACGTCGTAGCGATCGATGGAGAGCGAGTTCCACTCGACGAGAGCATCCTTGGAGTTCACGAAGGCGGCGCTCGCGTCGTCGTCGAAGAGAAGAGCGTGGCGACCAATCACCTCCAGATCCATCGCTTCTGATCGGCCGTCTGGTTCTGCGAGATTGTGAGCAGAAGAACCAGAGCGAGAATCGCCGAAACCCTAGATGCGATGTTTTTTTTTTTTTGGTGAAAATGGATTGGGTTTACCGTTTCGAATGGAAACGCAGGGGAAGCAAAAAGGTAAAAGCAAGGAGAAAAGAGAAAAGAAAACACTATTTGCTGAAGTACCCTTTTACTTTTTGTATTTGTGATTTAACCCATGTCATTGAAGGAAAGAAGGGATAATTTCATTTTTATACTCCACCAATAAATTTAGTGATTATCTAAAAATTATACCTTTGTTTTGTTTATGGATCCCATTTTTATCTTTCAATTCATAATTGTTTTCGTTTTCTATGGGTTAACGATGAATTTTGGGCCATAAAGGACCTTGAAGAAAAAAAATTAAAAGAATAAGAAAAAATTAAAAATTAAAACATGTGAAATATTTTGAATGATGGTCAAGTCATTTTAATAGTCAAGATAATCTTTTGGAAAAAACAAAAGGCAAGAATTTGACCTGACTCCGAAACATAATGAGAGATAAGTTATGATATTTTAATAATTTCCAAAAACAAGGTACATAAATTGAAATTGTGTTTTTTTTTTCAAATAGACTACACGATGTCGTTTTAAAGCTTTGCTTATAAAGAAGAAGAGGCATGTCGTTTTTACTCACGCGTCGCTGGCAATTCAGTGTTCACTGCGTAAACGACCTGTCGTTTTAATTGAACTAATTCAGAGTTCCATAAAACGATATCATTTTCGTTTCCAAATATTGGGATTTGGGAGTGACATTTAGGCAGTTGCAGGTATTGCCAAATCGCCAAGTATATAATTCATGTCCCCATTTCCAAGTTGAAAAACAAAAATGAATAAAATAAAACAATATGGAGTTTCCATTTTGGTCTGTATCGTCGTTTTATAAGATTGATATGTCGATGTGTCGTTATTCCCTATCATCCTTTCTATGAGGAGCGACGTCTCGTTTGTCGTTTATCTTACAATGCTACCTGTTGTTTTACCTAAAAGTTTGATGTTACTTGAAATTTCCATTAAAAGTTTGGAGATCCATCCTCCATTTCAATTATCTAAAAACAAGATTTATCTACACAATGTCTCTGCAAAGAGCCAGAGACCAAGGCTACCAACAACTACGAGAGTGCTTTGATAACATAATTAGAACTATAAATCAAAACAAAAATAATGTAACATGTAAAAGCTTTACACACTAACAAATTTTTGCTTTTCATTATAACAGTTGGTCAAACGAAGACAGCTTTCATTATAGCCTATTTTGACTTTCCATTATAATATACGTGAGTTTACACTATAATAATTAGAACTATATAGCTAGAACGACTGTTGTCACGTAAAACTTACAATATCTTATCCTTTAAAAACATAAAAAGTAAAAATAAAATAAAATACAAAACAATATTTTACAATGATGAACAAGCCAGAATCCACCCATGTAAAATAATGTAATGGAGGCACTATACGTGTCCATCATGCTGCAATCTGTGCTGCCATCTCAGAAGAAGAAGATGGCATGTATTTGTCCAAAAATTTGACAGTTAAATGGAGGTATCTGTCCCTAGTGCTCAAACATGACTTGGCAGTTTCCATCAGTTTGGAGCAGATTAGAGATATCTCTGGACTTGGCTGCCATATATGCAACAAACAAAACATGCCAAAAAAAAAAAAAAAAGTGAACATAAAGAAGAATTATAATGCAAAGGGTATATTTTGCACAAACTTCAGTCCCCTTTGGATTTTGTTTATTATTATTTTTTATTTTTTGCGTTTTAGAGGATATGGTTAATTTTCTTAGCAAAATAAAGAAAAGAAGTACAGGCAGGTATTGAAGGAGCTTACAGCAAAAGATGATGCAATGCAGTTGCAAGCTTCAAGTGCCAGGCTTCCACGAGCAGTCTTAGTTTAAGAAAGTAGAATCATAATCAGAAGCAGCAAATATTAAGAGAGGAAAAAAAAAGGTGAATTTGTTCAAAGTATATCATATGTACCAACGATGGTTCTTGTTGAATAGAATCAACCAGGTGCTGAACAACCACTTTTGACAACGAGGCAAGTTCATCAAAATAAGACAAATCGCCGTAGTAAAGATAGTCATTTCCTAGGACCTGAAGAATCAAAATGGAAAATAACACCATTAATAAGATAATTAGAAACTTAAACAATCCCTAAATGGGTTTGTTTCTGTTTCTATTATAATTGGCAAAACACATTAGTCTGGCCTACTTTTCATTATTCTATACCTTTCCATGATCAACACAATAGGGAAGCTTATTTTGAGATAGGGTTGCTGCCAGTGAAATTATTGAACAAAAAACTTTTGCCCTCATTTTCGGTTTTGCCCTGAAACAACAACTTAAAATGTCAAACGAGAACTACAAAGGAAATTTGTTGACAGAACAAAGGACATGTAAAATCAAAATGTTAAGAAATGTGTCATGGGAAGCTTACCATGACTGGGAGTTTACAAGTGATAAAATGGAGTTGAGGAAGTACATAGGTCCCAGCTCAGTATTACCTTCACATGAGAAAATAGATGATTCTTTGTTTCTTAGATTGGAGTTGCAATTAAATGAGACAAATGAAATACAAATCAACAAGCAAGATAACAAAATAAATTAGATTTCTCCCACCTGGAATCATAACCAAGAGACCACATAATTTGCGGATTGAGGAGAGTATCCCATCAACATCTCTTAAATTTTTTGAGCCTATCCAAGCACATAGACAAATATTAACAATGATGTCATATAAAATATGAGACTAAGCTCGAATAATAAAATTAGCATGAGAGATAAAGCTTATCATGGGAAGAACACAATCATGAGATAACATAAAACTACAAATATCAATATTGAAAATAACCAATCTTCAAATCTAATTCAAAAAAAAAAAAAAATCTTGAATAATAATCCTGTATGAAAACTAATTTCAAGCAGGGATATTATAGACGCACAAGACATGTTGATCTAGGGGTATCAAAAAAAGCAGGGATATTATAGACAAAGATGAACTAACCATCCATCATATCTAAACTTTGCAAACAGCTGATTGATGAATTTATTAGCCCCTCTGAATGAGATACGAAGCCACTTAATAAAGCAACCTGAACAGATAGGTACACAAAGAAGTGAAAATATGTAAAATAATTGTAGAGTTGGTATAAAACATCATCACTACTGTAATTACCTCGGCAGTCTCAAGGTACAGATTTAGCTGACTAATCGGAGATGAAATAGAAGGTAGTGTGACTTCTGCAAATGCTACACACGATTTGATGAAACTATGATGTTTATTGCCATGTTTCAGAGCCTTGACTGCCAAAAAATTGCTGGAGTGAATTAGAATTTCCTGCAAGCAAATAAAAGAAAAACTAGTTGTTCAAAATTCAAAATATGTATAGAGAGAAGAATTTCCAGTAAAATTCAGTAAGCATTGTAGGACTATCCTCCACCCACAAGTGACCAAATTTAGTTTGTGATATATCTAAAATAACAATTAAGCGTACAACATTTTAGATGTACAAAAGAAAAGAAAATAATTACAGACCTTTAGCCCATCAATGCCGCCAAAAGCTCCACGGCATTCAACTAAAAATGTTAAATGACCTTCCATCTCTACACCATAATCAACCTGACAACAGAGTAAGATATATGAGAATATCCCACATCAATAGCAACAATTGACAAATTGAAAGGGAATGGCTAAAATTTGTTACCATATTAACAAAACGGGAAATTAATCGTGCTGGTTGGTTGTCAGCATCCTTCACATTCACAAAGTCTATAGCATCATATAGAGCCTGAGATATTTCAAAAAGCAGCTGTATGGTTGTTGGATCACATATACAACCATTCCTGCCCAATGAAACAACCCCCAAAAAATAAGAATTTCACTCATGGGATTTACAACAACAAAGAAAGGAACGAGGAAAAACAAAAGAGAAAAGAGTGCGGAGGTCTTGTCAAGGTCAAGCAGTATCAATGTCAATTTCCCTAGAACAGCAAGACCAGCAAGGAAAAGGAGAAAGCTAAATAGACAAAGTGCCTACTAAAGAAGTACCTTGTTGCCATATTAAGGATATGCATATTGACAAGAGTCCTTGAGCTCCCATACATTATGTCTAAGATCTCAAGAAAATGATTCTGCAAAAGAGAAATATGATAAAGTCTCTGGGCAGTTTAATGAGATATCATAATCGTAAAACCATCTAAAAAAGAAAATAAAGAAAAGTGACCCCTTATTATCCTTTGGACAAGTACTGCTACAAAGAGAGTTGAAAGAAAAGGGGAAAGAAAAAAGACAAAAGGGAAAATTTTCAGAGTAGCATACCAAAACAACGATATCTTCAATACGTTTATGATGAGAAAGAAGTTTGACCAAGATGGACTGCAAGCTTGCTTGTTCATCTTCGGCGGTCCCTATATTGCATGCCCGCATTGAAATACCTTCTAAAATGGTATTCAGATGGTTATCCTGAATAAATGATTCGATGCACAGAGCAAACTTAGATGGGATATAGCTAATATTTGTGCATAAGAAAAGGCTCATGTTAATAACAATAAAACATTGAGGCAATATCAATAAACTTATGTCATAAATTCAAAGATAATCAGTGTAAGCACACTAATGCTCTAAGGAGACAAGGTCATTTGCCAAAAAGATAATAATAATAATAATAAAAATAAAAATAAAATAATCAAGTAAAGATGCTTATCTTAATACACATTCACTCATACAAATAGTAAACATCACATGGATTCAGAATCTACTTGCCATCTGATTCTCAAGAATAGTATCCACAAAAGCATCCACAACCTTCAAGTACTCATCAAAGTTCTCATATTGAGTAACAACCTGAAATAGTTATCATTGTATCAATATATATGTTGGTCGGAAAGATTTTCTTAAACATCCTGGAGAAACAAGCACCGGAAAAGGAACATAAGTCAACCTGAAGGGTAGGCTTGGATACTTGAAAAAAATAAAATATATCAGAAAAAGAAAATATACATGATAGAACTCCAAAGTAAAGCAAACTAGAGAAGAGAATTCTGATTACCTGGATAATTTTATCCACCACAGCACTGACAGTGTCTGTATGAGATTTATTTTCATAAAGCCTGAATCCAAGTAATCTGTAATTCAAGCACTTTACCAACCAAAAAGAGAAAGATAAAATGATTCAGTATCATTGTATTGAAGAACTTTTCATATATTCAGATTAAAAATGCTTGTGTTTTAGATTTTCCCTAGGATGCCCTTGACACATGAGCCAAGACCCAAGGCGAAGCTTCGTATTTTAAGATTAAAGAAGAGGAAGGGGGTCCCAGTCTAGGATGTGCTAGTTATGGAAATTATAATTATTAGAAGTTCAAGAAGAAAAAATGGTACACCATCATTGGACAGACTAACCTGATTGAAGGAATTATCATTACTGCATTCAATGACATGAAGGATTTCCTCGGCATTAGAGCAAACTACTGCAGTTGGAAGTTCCTTCAGTAGATGATGCAGAACAACTGAGACGCAAGGAAAAGCTCCAAACAACTCCTCTTCATTCCTTCCTAGTCCAAGCTCCATGAGAATTTTACCTACTTGCCTCTTTAATAAAGATTCAAACAGATATTATACTAACAACCATTAAGCCATAGCAATAACTATTTAAAACATAAATCATGTAAAATACTAATCCTGATATGAATTGTTTCTTATAAAAAAAAAAGATCGTTATATGAGAAATTCATCTACATAGAAGAGAGGAAGTTACAAAATATTGATGTCGTCTGTCTCACATATAGCAATTTTGATAGTTACAAAATTTTTAGCATCTGTTCCTCAGGATTCAACACAATGCAATAGCACACTCATTTGCTAATTATATGTAAAGACAAGCATAGCTACCGTACAAAACTCCATAGCATACCTGAGATGCATCCTTAAATATGCACTTCATACTAAACTCAATAGTTGGCTCCATCAGGCTGACAAGCGATCTATTGTTATTAATATTTCCTACTGCAACACCTTTTGCTGATATGATCCTTGACAATAGCGTTCTGATGTCGTTAACAGATCTAACTAGATGTGCTGTTACAGAATTGTCGACATGAAACCATGTCAATTTCTAACCATAACGTTGCAAAGTTATATAGACACATTTAACTAAGGAAGCTTCAAAGAAGCATACTACAATTCCATGTCTAAAATACAGCATGAAAGGACACAACCCTTAAAACTAAGATTCGTCCATGAGGTCCATATAGAACTTCAGCCCAAATATGGACGTTAAAATCAATCTAGTTTACCAATTAGAACTCTCAACCACTCAGTTTTCAATCTGCCTTGTGAAAACTGAAAAGAACACCCACTTCAAGCATATATCTGACCAATATTTCTCTGTTACTTTTCTGACAATCTCCTTCCTCGTTCTTTCCGTTGCTCTTTTCTTTTTCTTTTGTTTTTAATAAATAAATAAAATAACAAAAAAAGTCTCTCCTTTCTCTCTTATTTCCTAGTGTACCTTTAAATTTATGAAAGTATTCAGAGGGCATCCAAAAGAATAACTATGTCTATTAATGAAGTATGAGTCTTTACCTATATCATAAGAAGGCAATTTGCGCATGCAACGGGCCAAGTATAGACGACAATATGCAGATGCTAGTGGATCTGCTAACCCTCTTATCATCATTACCAAGCGCTCGAGACAGTCTTCAGGCCTCTCATCCAAGAAACGTCGGCAAGGCAAAATTGCTAGCTCCAGGTAACTAAGATACAACATGATAAACAGCCAAGAAGAACCATATTCAGAAAGAGAGAGAGAGAGATTAATAAGCAAAATTTACACCAGAAAAGACGAGACATATAGTAAACATATGTATAATAAAATAAAGAAATAAATACTCTCAGACTAGTTCAGAATTAAACTTCAATCAAACAACTTAGGAAGCTCATATATTGGAATACAAATGTTAATAACAAGCTAAATAGGTAATAATTACAAGTAAACATCACCCTCAAGAGATCACATATCAGAGGGGGGAAAAAAAACTGAAACAAGTCTATATCATTGACAATATGGTCACTTCTTACTTGAGGTGAAGTTGCATCTGCAACACTCATAGCACATGACAACTACAACATCAATCAAATCAAGTTCAAAGAATAAAGCATTATAGCACTCTTCAAAACTATACTACTTAGAATTTGCTTATCTAGAAACTGCTTCATAGCTGCTAACAAAAACAGGTTTCAGATATCAGAAGCAACAGGGCTTTCCATCTCTCCTTTGGACTTTGGAGGGCATTTTCTTATTTCTTTCCGTTTCTATTTCTTTTTATTTAGGCTAAGCATATCCTAAAGCTCTGTAAATAAGGAAAACAATAATTGTCATTCCAGAGAATATTAAAAAAAAAAAAAAGAATCTAAGGAACTCACATGCGTGGAAGAAGCCCTCGGACGGCACCAATTTTGCAAAACCAATTATTGCAGGTTTCTTTGGTGTCAGAGCAAATATCACTTGCTTTGAAGTTCTCTGCCATAAATTGCAAAGAAGTTCAGGACAAAGCATGAAGCTGCTACATAGTAATGGAGCCAACATTCTTGTCCAGACCTAGAGATGATAATGAATGACTGGTAAGAATGGCAAAGACCAAGGTAATAAGGAAAGAGGTATTGATAAAACTTTATCAACTCATTTATGTCATTTACCCTGTTCTCCAATTTATGAGACATAAAGCCAAGTGACTATGGGCAGTTTTTAATCTCTCAATAACGTTAGCACTATTAAGAAGAGCTATCAATAGATCGAGCTACTCTATTGCCATATATTAAAGAGTGCCTAAAACCAGGAGCAATCTGACTATGGTTAATTTACTTTCCCAATCAACAAGGGCCATATATTCCAAGTGACGTGACACTTTCTGGAAAATTGACGTGAAGACATATACAGCACAGGATGTCAATACAAGTTGCTATAGAACCTAATTAAGCTAAAATGTAGCAAGAATTGATTAAATTACTGCACTGCCATAACTAGGACTTTGATAAACAGACTACATGTCTAAAACCAATTATGCCCGTTCCTTACATGATTCATCCAATGTATCGATAGCTTTACTGTAAAGAGAAAAACAACTGAAGAGATATATCAAATGGAAGCACCTGGTAAAGAGCACAATTTGGTTCCATCTTCTGAAAATTCAGCTTTCCGCTTGATGCGTTCCCATACCATATCCCCAAGCATGTCCATAACATCGGTAGCAAGAACAAAAACCGTACCATAAAATTGTGACACTGATGTATCTAACAAAAGCCTAGCAACCTGCAGAACCAATAATTGGTTTCAACGTTGGATGACACTATCACATAATAGCAAAGCCTTTTACTCATTTTCTTGTGTGCAAATGGTATTTTTACTCCTGTGTATATATATATAAGCATGTACACACATACAAAAAGAAACAAAGTCTCACAGAAGAATAAATTCCTTCGCACATCAGCTAAATGGACATGCTCAGTAAAAAAAATAAAGTAAAACATCAAGAAGGGTAACAAAATAGATATATCAACTGTTGCATATCAAAGAATTATAGGTACAGTCGTAACAAAACTAATGTCTTGACCATTATTGCCTCCTTAAAGGCATACAAAATTAATTGCAAAAATGACAAATCAACCAAGGAAACAAATTTAAACAAAGTAACCTTTATAGATAACTTCAAAGATGTCACACGATCACCAGCATTCCATGCACGAACAATTTGGTCCTTGAGGTCATGTAAGCGGGAAACATACTCTTGTCGTGTTATAACTTTAGCACCCTCTTCCGAGAACTTTTCTGGGTCTTCGAGCTCCTCCAAATGCTTACTTGTTGAGGATTTCTCATGCACTGTGAATTGTCATATCATTCAATTATAACAAACACGTAAAAAGTATACTTCCTCAAATCATGGAACTAATGAGAGAGAAAGATAGAGAGAGGGGGAGAGGGAAAACTGATAGGCTTTCATACTTGTTCCACCACCTTTTATTATCACATCAGACATCTGCAAGTTCAAAAAAAGATAAGGAAAAGAAAAAGAAAAAGAAAAATCAAACTTGAGCTCTTAATAAATACTAAAAAAAGAGAGATTCACAAGATTCTCAGCACAAATTTAAGTGAAATTCAATGTTTAAACTTTAAGGATTTACAATAGCATCACTTCAATATCATATTGCCAATTCATTTAAAATCCCTTCTCTCTAACACCTTTTAATTGACTTAACATCATAAAATTTGACAAAATTTTAGGGTCATCTTGACTTCGAATTTCACACTAGGAGTAAAATCAGAGAACTACAATCTTGAGAATATAAGATTAAACATTGCATTTCACTTAAACAAAGGGGAGGATTCCATAATTTTTCCTTGCAAAAAATGAGAATTTCCAGTCTAAAAACGAATTGAAAAACATAATAAACCCGTATTAGCTTTCAACACAGAGTAAATTTAAAAAAGAAAAAAACACCACATTTTTTATGGAAAAACAAAATGTGAAATCTCGAATCAGCATAATCAGAAAGAAAAGAAAAATGATTACCGAAGAAACAGAAACCATTTTGGAAAGAGGAAATCTCTGCATCAAGAATCTCTTGAAAGAGGTCCATTCTTTCTCTTGATTTTGCGTCGAGGCTTCGTTGGGAAGTTCAACATCAGAAATACTTTCGGAATCTTGCAATACCTCTCCAGACACACCTCCATTGTCGTCTGAAGCTCTCAAAGGATCAAAGAAGTCGTTATTTCCACGATCAACAGCAACAATCTGGAGAAAAAAAAAAAGCACTAAACTTGGTGATTAAGTTTGAATTTTTCTACTTTTTAATCACTTTTTCCAATAAATTTTCACCTTTTATCACATGGTAAAGAAGAATTCGATAACCAGCGAGAAAAGTAGAATCTCATGTGAGAAAATGTTAGCTGCACTTTCTTGACAGCCAAACAGATGCTTAAAATCAATGATGAGAGAGAAGGAAGGGGTCAGGAATTTGAAAATAAAAAAAGGCTATGGACCTGGAGGTGAGACGGAGATGGTGAAGCTGAAAAAGGATGATCGGCGGCGCGTGAGCGAGGCAGCGCGTGAGATTTCTCTTCTGCGGAGTAGTCGCGATGTCTGAAGTACTCCATGGAAACTCCACTGCTGTACTACGGCAGCTTTTGCCTTCTTTCCTCTCTCTTCTTCTTCTGCTCTCGGGTTTTTTTTTTTTTCCCCTAAACGACACTTTCTTATATAATACGGCAGCATTTTTCATACGACACTTTATTATTTACTCTGCAATAGCGTCTACGACGTCATTTTTTCCCATACTTGTCGATTATATCAATGCTTTTTTCCCCCTTAAAAATATGTTGTTAAGTTTTAATTATTATGTTATTTTTTCAATTTATTAATAAAAAGATCTTAGTGTTAGTTAATCCATAACTAATACAAATCTTTTATAACTATCATTTTTAAAATAATAAGGATTGCACTGAAAAAACTAAATAGGAACACGTCTAAATATACATATATATATATATATGATTTTAATGGAAACATATTGAGAAAAACTATTTAAAAGAGGTATAAAAAAAAAGATTATATTATAGAGGAATTTTTAACAAATGAAAAGCAAAAACCGAAACACGGGTACATATGAAAGAAATTCTATTAATAAAAATAAAATAAGAGAAAAAAGGGATTTTTTAAATTTTACAACAGGTTCAAATTAGAGAGAAAACATTTAATAAAGAATAATAGTTAAAAAAAATTGACATCAACAAACTTTTGAAAGAAGACATCAAGGAAAAATATTAGAAGCCAAGCAAGGCTAACTAAGTTTTAATCTAACATATATATTTTCAAATTATCCCCCCAAATTATGGGATCTCACATTGTGTTGGTCATGCATCCTTTGTTGACACTACTTATGTGCTTCAGATTGGCCAAAATGAATTACAATGTAGATTTGATTAAGACTAGTTGAATTCTAAGTGGAAAACTCTTTAATTTGGTCTTCTTTAATTATCATGTTGTTAAAAGAAGCACACTACAAAGAATGACACTATGGAGGATTTTTGACAAACTAATTTTTTTTAAAAAAAAAAAGGCCAAAAAAATTAGGCACGGATACATGTAAAAGAAATCATGGTAATAAGAGTAAAGAAAGGGAAAAATACATTTCAACTTTCCAACGTGAACAAATTAAAGAAAATGCATTTATTAACAAAAAATGGAAGGATGACGTGAGAAAAAATTTAAAAATAAAAGACATTTTAAAGAGGAAATTGATGTAATTAGCTAATTAGAAAAATCCAACCACATATTTTAACAGGATCAAGTGAAAAGGAAAAAAAAAGTATTGTAAAATGATAAGGGGTACATTTGAAAATAAGCTATTTTGACAAAAGCAAAAAGACAAAAGAAAATGAAAAAGCAAAAGAAAAATCAAAATAATGAAAAAGTAAAAAAAAAAAATGTTAAACATAAACATCATGCATAAACATCGATTAATTATATCTTCCAAAGTTGTGTTTAAAATATGAGAATCGACTGAAAGGGCTGGAAATGTATAAGAAAGATGCAAGAGAAATTTTTTTTCGCTATTTGATACACAAAATATAAATAAAAGATATTTGTTCTAATGGATAATTTGTTGTTAAATCGAACTCTTTTTTTCATCAAATGAAAACATTGTCTTTATTAAAAGAATGAGTTAATTACAAAAATAGGTTTCCAAACTAATACTATACCCAAATCCTGAAGTTTAAAACATTCGAAATTGACATCGATTTATGTTAATTGTGAGGAAATTAATCCTTTTATTAGCATACAATTGCAAAATAAAAAAAAATGACAAGAAGAAAAATAGCATGTGAATCGTGTGTGGTAAGCAGTTGGATTATTGAAGTGGGTTGTAAATAACTATAGAGCTCTATCAGGCCCCATATATATACATGGGTGGGGAAATTCTGACTCATCACTTATAGGTAGAGTTGAATATGGTTTTACAGCTAAGCTATTTCTGTAACCACAACGCTATGTATTTAAAGGGAGAACACGATGAAATATTAGAACAAAATGTGAAACATTATATCAAATCTTTTTCAATTAGTTAGTCTCTTTAAAAGTCTATGAATTGTCCACTTTAATCTCACTTAATTGGCGCATGAGTTGCATATGATTTATCAAAATTTTAACGTTGATGCAATTAGAGGACTAACTTTGCTTCACCAAACTAGATCATAAACAATTTTGGGACTCATTAAATTTTAAGGATCAAAGTTGGATTTTGTGCTGAAGTCAAGATAAGTTTTGGGATTAATCCTTAAGAAAAAAAAAAAAAAAAAGAAATCGACCACATTAGTACTTTCTTTCCATTTAATGGAGCTCAAGATCACCAACATACTTAAAAGATTCTACTGAGTTTTAAGCATTTACGTTGTTTATACCGTTATGCTTTTAGGGGTGTTCACAAATAGTACGGATTAAGGGTCAAAATCTATAATCTAATTCGTTATTATAAATTTGGAAAATTTCAATCCAAAATTAATCAATAAAACCCTCGATCCATCCCAAACAAAATGAATTTTGTGGATTGAACTTCACATATTTACAGATTGGGCTTTCAAATTTATTAAAAATTATAAATTAAATTAAACATAACACAACACAACATAATTCAACAAAATTGAACATATTATAACCCAATCAAGTGCAAGTCTTTGATACTATACTAAATTATAACATTACAATCTATTATAGCAAATAAACTTAAATAAAATTAAAACGAAGTGTTAATCATTCATTATTACTCCGCAATAATAGTTTAAAATTGGATAGACTTCTAATAAACTTAGAACCTAACCCAACTAAATTAAAATTAACTACAACTACATATAGTCGGTTAAAATATTTATTTTTAAAACATTCTACATATATAATCTCTATATAATATATATAATTCATATTCACTTATTATACGAAGTGCAAGATACTCAATTCGTTTCTATAGGATTGAAAAAATCTAAATGCATCACACAATCATAATTTTTACAATCTAATTTAATTCGACGAATTAGATTGAATTAAATAAATTGACAGATTCTATGAACACCTATATATGTATGGTTCTAATATAGAATCTCTCTCGTGTTTGTGCGTGTGAGAGAGAGATATTAAGTCAAAGTTTATGAAATGCATCTGTATATGGTCGATCACTATTTCTTAAAGCTAAAACAAACAATGAAGCCAAAAATGAATCTCTTTTTCTTTTCTTTTATTCCTAATTTGATAGAAGCCCTTGAGGTTAAACTTAATCATGTTAATCATTTTAGACATATTAACGAGGGGGGCACCTATAGAATATATGCAAAAAAGTTCGCACACATAGTCAAACAATAAAAAGTAGAGCAACTGACAGGACACATGCTGCCCATTAATTGGCTGCGCAATTTGGTGTTTTTGCACAAATAATAATGACTTGTCACACAGAAAACGGGTCTCTCTTTAAGCCTTAAGAACCAGTTAACTTTGTGTTCACATATTAATTTGATTAATAAGGACATTAGCTAGCTGGTGATGAGATGGGCTGTACGGAGACCATTTTTTAGACGTCAAGTTTAGTTTAATCAAACACGTCAGCCACCAAAATTATTTTTTTTTTTGAGAAAAAAAAATCCTCTGTTGCTTGGTTTTTATAGTTCCCCTATTAAATTATTGATGACCTCATAAGCCCTTTGCTTCCCCTAACGGCATGCCTTAATTTCTTCAGGTCGGCCTTTGCAGCACATTTGGATGCTTCTTCAATCACAAATCAAGGGATGCTAAATGTCGGATTTGTCCTTTGACTTTTATGCATGTCTTCACTATTTGTATGTGCAAAATTGTAAATCCAAGCATTTAAATTCACAAAAAATGGAGTGCCCAAATTTCTTTTATGCACCATAATATTAAAGCCCTAGAATATTCGACCACACTCCTCGTACCACACCCCCAAAAAGAAAGCATCGCCTTTTTTTTTTTTTTACCACTTTTCCCGCGTCAAACCCTCTCTCTCATTTCTTCCTACTATAAACATCAAGTCTTCCCTCCTTCACATGCCAAAAAATCTCACTCTCTAGCTAATTCCCTAACAAAATCCAATACACACAACTCTCTCTCTCTCTCTCTCTCTCTCCTCTCTTTCTGTCTCTATAGTGCAAAAAGGGAGGCTAACCCAACATGGAAATTGTCAAGCTAATCTTCCTAATTGCAATAACAATGGCTTTATCAATCACCCTCGCAATGAAAAACATGGTCAATATAGAAGAAGGTAGTGCTTCTTCCATTACCAACAATGCTGTGCATGATCATGAAGAGGAAGTGACACAAGTACTAATGCCTTCCAAGAGGGTTAGTCGCTTCCTCGCGGAGTCGAACGAGAGAAACCATAGGGCCAAGGACCACTGCCACAAGGACCACGAGGTGTGCTACACCCTCGAAGGCGGGAAGAACTCGACATGCTGCAACAACAAGTGCGTGGACTTGAAGTACGACCGCCACAACTGCGGCGGATGCAAGAAGAAGTGCGAGTACACGGAGACTTGCTGCCGCGGGGAGTGCGTCGACGTCGTGTATGACAAGAGGCATTGCGGCAAATGCAACAATAAGTGCAAGGACGGCGAGTGCTGTGTCTATAGCATGTGCGGCTACGCTTGAAGGTGAAGAGGAACAAGAGCAAGAGCAAGAAGAAGAATATTAATTGTTGATCGTGATGATGATGATGATCCTCTCTTTTGATGAATTATTGATTTTATTCCTAATATATACAATAAAGTAACCAAATGAAGCGAATTTGGTGGTTCTCTCAAACATTTAATACGTGATATATATACTTGTAATTTTGGTTCCAATTTATCTCTGAGTGTATTTTGTAAGCGTATTGAAAAACTACGTCTATAAGTAAACTATATTGATTAATAACTATATTATATGTTAAGAAAGAGGATTAGTATGCACATTTTTGTTAGAGCAATATATATACTGATCAAGACTTAAACTTTGTATCCGATTGTTTAGTTTGGAAATATATGAAAGAAATATTCGATCCAATTACATATGTATTCTCCATAATTAATTCTGAACCAAGAAAAAAAAAACTTGCTATGAATTCTAATTTCAAATTGAAACTTTTAATAACGTACCATATACACATGTTATATAATTAATTATATTTGGGTTTTTTTAATATATATTAATGTCACCTGAATGTGTATATGCCTTGAACCACACTCACAATAAAACTATATTGGAGATTATAACATGCATATGCATGCAGTCAAAGTCGTTAAAATCAACATATATATATATATATATATAATTGCCGCTTTATGGCTTTCTAAAGCTTAGGCAGGCTCTTTTTCTGGGCTTAGTTATAGCTAAAAATTTCTATCGGTAACTGTGACCGCAAGGAAATATCAACTATATAAATTAGCAACAATATTTATTCATATGGAAAGCGTAAAGGGCTTGTTTAATTTTATATGTAATTGATAACGTATATTGACAAAAGCAGATTAGACTTGTCCTTTTCAGACTCTTTTAAGTCCTAATGAAGCAAACTAAAGTGAAGGGACCGCAGAATTTCCCGTGGAAATCGCTCATCATGTACGAGCTGTTCATCTTTCCCCAAAAACCCACTATGGCTGGCTTTTTCACCTAGAAATGTTCCTCTAACAATTAATGACTTCTGGATCGATTACTATTTTTTTTCATTATTATCCTTGTTATTATTATTATTGAATTTCTCGGTATACATATAAACTTCAAAGTATTAGTTCGAACTAGCTTCACAAACATCTAATAATTGACTGGCATATACGTAAAAACTTAAAAGAAATGCTTACACCTTACAAAAGTTTCTTTCTTTCTTTCTTTCTTTGTTTTTTTTAGAAAAAGATCAATAGTGTTTTCACGCTCTTAATCCGACGTTATTAGAGGAGTCTACCATTTAACACCAGTGGAGTGGATGGCAAGAATCCTGGCCTTAAACGTTGTTATATCAAAAGCTCAAACCCCATTAAATTTGAAATTTGCTTCAAATTCCTCCCCCTCAATCTGTTAGATTAATTAAAAAATAATTATCATGTGATTTTTTGTCCATACTATACGCTGAATTTATGACATATACATTAAATACACAAAAAATCCATTTCTTCTTTATTCCCTCTCGATTCCTCTCTTTGCTTTTCAATTCTTCTAGTGCAAGATATTGTTGCATTGATCGGCATGATAACAAACGATAGGTCATACCATTGGCACCAAAACGAGAGAGAGCGTCAGAAAAGAGAGAAAGTTAGACTTAAGAGAGAGGAAATGAGAAAAAATGAGCATTTTGGATTCAATTATACCTATGTAGGATACAATTTTAGTATTTGGACAGTATATAGTAGGGATAATATAAGATTTCATCGAATTTTTTTCAATCGAACCAACTATAAGGAGACATTTGGTACGAGGATCTCATGCAATTTGAACTGATGACTTTGATCCAAACTTGTTTTTAGATGTACACTAGCTGAAGTAGTTTTGAACTTTAATATGATGTTTATGTTAGAAAAATAATTTTTCATGTGGGCACACATATGTAATTAAATGTGTTATTTAATGCTATCCTAAAGTAAAGCCTAAATTAAAGTGATATAATTAAGATAAAGTTAAAAGGCTTTATTGGGTATTAAAAATAATGTATGGGTTATATTTGTTAATATTATATGTGCAGATACCAATTTGTAATTTCCAGATTTTATGATGGGCGAAACTGGAAATACACTAAAATAACAAAAGTTATATATTTAGGTTATGGTCCCCAATTCATACGTATCATTATTCATTCAGAAAGTTTTCAGATATTCCTACTTCTCTGAAATCCCATCTTCAGAAAAGAATTCAAGGAATACGTATTGAATTGGAAGGCAATAACCCATATCAATTCAAGATCATGAATTCAGGTACGCTTCCGCAATTTGGTATGATTCTTCTCAATAGTTTGACATGAACGATCCTGTAGAAATTTTAGTTCAATCCAGTCTATCAAGTGGTATCAGAGCGATTTCATGTTAAATTATTGAGAAATATTTTCTCAATTGTGATTCGGTATGTTTTTGGTTATGGATACAGTTTGATATGCGTGTGTCGATGAATTTGAGATTCATGCATTTACGATAACGTTAATGCATTCTGGAAATTAATAAATGCATGCAGTTTCTTCACATTAATGTCATGCACGCATGTCGAGAATTTTGTTTGTGGCTGTTGTCGTATAACTTTTTATTATACAATTTGCATATAGAGAGGTCACGGTTAATTAGCATATACAATTTCGTTCAAATCGTTTGTTCGCTGGTTGGGTAAGCCGTGGGATTACCGGCGGCAATCTTACTGCCGCCGGCAAAGATAATCAACCGTGACCCTCGGGCGGTGCCGGAGAAGGATAGTCGCTGCCTCTGGTCGCGGCGGAGGAGGTAAACGGCGGCCAAAAGCCGCTGTCAATCCGGCGATTTTGGCTGTGCCGAAGGGAACGAAACCGCGGCTGTTCTTGGGTTTCGCCGGCTGCCCGCTGTTCCGCCGCCGGCGCCGGGGTCTTCAGAGCGAGGACGTAAGGGCGCGCCGGCGAGCAGAGCCTCGGCCGGGGCGGCGAAGCATCTTTGGCGGTTGGCTCTGCCAACCGCCTGGAATTGTTACCCAGGGGTCGTGACCCCTGGGAGAGATGATGAATCTGGGCTTCGGCCCAGAACTTAATTTAAAAAAAAAAAAAAAAAAAAAAAAAAGGGTTTCAGAAGTAAAGGCTGGACACGGGCCTGGATTTATTGGGCCCGTAACCAGGAAAATCCCAGGGGCTCAACCCCTGGGTGACCCGGATTTAAAAAAAAAAAAAAAAGAACCGGGGGGGGGGGCTGAATGTGGACCCGGGTTGGGTAAACCTGACCCGGTCCACAACCCAACCCGGCCCTTTAACCCTCCCGGTCAACGGTCAAACGGTCAACGTTGACTTTGACCGTTGACCAATGAAATTGACTTTTTTTTTTTTTATTTTTAAATTTTTGGGGTCAATTTTGGATGCAACTTTAAAATTCAAATTGTGTTTTTAGATGATTAATATTATCAAATTAATTAATTGAACCAATAAGCTGCCAAAGTAGCCTCTTTTGTGGATGTTGATTAATTTGTGATATTAAGAAGGTTGTGTGAATTTAATTCATGCGAATATTAATCGGCCCAAAGGAAGTTTAATATTTGGCAGAATTAAATTCATACCTGTGGTGATAAATATGTAACAATTATATGGTTATTTTTGGTATGTGAATAATAAGTGGATCCAAAGATTAGCTTATTATTTGACATAATTTATTGTTAATATTTGATCACTGCACCAAGAACACCACTTACAAGTTAATATTTCTGTCCAAAGACTAAATATTAATGTTGTTACAGGTTTCTTGTGATGGGATATGTCATTGTTTGAATTTTATTGGTTGTTTTATGTGAATTCTTATGTGAATATGTGATTTTGTTCTTTGTTCAGCTATTGCATCATCTGCATCAATATCTGCTAATGTTAATTCCATTCCTATGCTGAATGGGACTAACTTTAAGGAATGGAAAGAGAATGTATTAATCGTTCTCGGTTGCCTTGATCTGGACTTGGCCATAAGGGTTGAACGTCCCACTATTACAGATTCTAGTTCCACTGAGGATAAAAAGGAACTTGAAAGATGGGATCGTTCTAACAGAATGAGTCTAATGATCATTAAGAAAGGCATTCCAGAAGTCTTCAGGGGCACTGTACCTGATGAGGTCACTACTGCCAAGGGTTTCCTTGAGACTATAGAGAAATGCTTTGCAAAGAATGATAAGGCTGAAACAAGCACGCTTTTGGCGAGCTTGATTTCAATGAGGTACAAAGCAAAAGGAAACATAAGGGAGTACATTATGGAAATGTCTCATCTGGCTTCAAGATTAAAGGCACTAGATCTGGAAATTTCTGAGGATCTTCTAGTGCATCTTGTCTTGATTTCTCTTCCTGCACAATTCAGCCAATTCAAGGTCAGTTACAACTGCCAGAAAGAGAAATGGACTCTTAATGAGTTAATTTCTTATTGTGTGCAAGAGGAAGAAAGACTGAAGCAAGAGAAGACTGAAAGTGCTCACTTGGCTAGCACCTCTAAGGACAAAAAGAAGAAAAGAAAGAAAAGCAATGAAGCTGCTAAAGGTCCAGCACAGAAGAAACAAGATAAGGATAAAAATGATGGAAATGTTGCTTGTTTCTTTTGTGGTAAACCTGGACACATGAAGAAGGTCTGCACCAAGTATCATGCTTGGCGTGCAAAGAAAGGTAAGCTTCTCAATTTGGTTTGTTCTGAGGTTAATTTAACTTCAGTGCCAAGACACACTTGGTGGATTGATTCAGGTGCCACTACTCATATAAGTGTGTCTATGCAGGGTTGCCTGAGCTACCGAAAGCTAATTGATGCTGAAAGATTCATCTATGTGGGAGATGGCAAATCGATAGAAGTTGAAGCAATAGGGCATTTTAGGTTATTGTTAAGTTCTGGTTATTATTTGGATTTGAAAGACACTTTTGTTGTACCGTCGTTTAGGCGGAATTTAATTTCTATTTCTGCTTTGGACAAATCTGGATACTGTTGTTCATTTGGAAATAGTCAGTTTAGTCTTTCTTTAAATTCAAATGTTGTTGGTACCGGTTCTTTATCATTTCAAGATAACCTATATTTGCTTGATACAGTTGCTTCTTATAATGAAACCTTGCATGTTAGTTCTCGTGGCATAAAACGTAAATTAACCAATGAGAATTCTCCTGTATTATGGCATAAGCGATTGGGACATATTTCAAGAAAAAGGATAGAAAGACTTGTGTCAGATGGAATTCTTAATTCCCTTGATTTTACAAATTTTGATATATGTGTTGATTGTATTAAAGGAAAACAGACAAACAAAAGGAGATTTGGTGCCAATAGAGCTACGGATGTCTTAGAATTGATACATACGGACATTTGTGGACCATTTCCTGTGGCTTCATGGAATGGTCAACAATATTTTGTATCGTTCATAGATGATTACTCCCGGTATGGCTACCTATATCTCATACATGAGAAGTCACAGACTTTGGACGTGTTCAAGTCATATAAGGCTGAGGTTGAGCTTCAACTCAACAAAAGAATTAAGGCCGTTAGATCTGATCGTGGTGGTGAATACTATGGCAGATATGACGGATCAGGTGAACAACGTCCAGGACCTTTTGCTAAATTCCTAGAGGAATGCGGGATAGTCCCTCAATATACCATGCCAGGTTCACCTAGCATGAATGGTGTAGCTGAGAGACGAAACCGGACACTTAAGGACATGGTGAGGAGTATGATTTGTCATTCCACCTTACCTGAATCCCTCTGGGGTGAAGCACTCAAGACTGCATCTTACATTCTTAACAGAGTACCAACAAAAGCAGCAGCTAAAACACCTTATGAGCTTTGGACTGGAAAAAGGCCTAGTCTAAAGCATTTACATACTTGGGGTTGTCCAGCAGAAGCAAGGCCTTATAGGCCCAATGAAAAGAAATTGGACTCCAAGACAGTGAGCTGCTATTTCATTGGTTACCCTGAACGGTCAAGGGGTTACAAATTTTATGATCCCACTACTAAGGCTATTTTTGAGACGGGAAATGCAACATTCTTTGAGGATGTTGAGTTTAGGGGAAGAAATAAGGTTAGAGACTTTGTCTTTCAGGATGAATTTGATCCTGTTCCTTTTGTACAAGAGGGATTGGTTCCTATTCCTACAATTGCTTTTGATAATGTTCAGGCTTCTATCCCTGACGTTGATCAAATTGCATATCAAGAACAACCAGACATAGTCATTCAACCCCTTTAGGTACAAACTCAACAATCTCAAGAACCAGAACCTCAGGAACTTGTGTCATTAAGGAGATCCACTAGAGAGAGGAGAAGTGCTATTTCGGATGATTACATAGTATTTCTCCAAGAACATGAGGAAAGCGTTGGATTGATGGATGATGATCCGATCAATGTCCGTCAAGCCATGCATAGTTCTAACTCTCAAAAGTGGATGGATGCCATGAAGGATGAGATAAAGTCTATGAAGGACAATGACGTTTGGGATCTCGTTCCATTACCTGAAGGTGCGAAGCCCATTGGTTGTAAATGGATATTTAAAACCAAGAGGGATTCGAAGGGTGATGTAGAGAGATATAAGGCTCGTCTTGTTGCTAAGGGCTTTACTCAAAAGGAAGGCATTGATTATAAAGAGACTTTCTCTCCGGTTTCAACGAAAGACTCTTTTAGGACAATTATGGCACTTGTAGCGCATTTTGATCTTGAGCTACATCAGATGGATGTTAAGACTGCGTTTCTAAATGGTGACATTGAAGAAACGATCTATATGGTGCAACCAGAAAACTTTGAGTCGGGAGACCCAAAGAAGATGGTTTGCAAATTAAAGAAATCCATCTATGGGCTTAAGCAAGCTTCTCGTCAATGGTATTACAAATTTCATCAAGTGATAGTCTTATTCGGTTTCGAGATGAACACTGTGGATGATTGTATATACCATAAGTTCAGTGGGAGTAAGTGTATTTTCTTGGTATTGTACGTTGATGACATACTGCTTGCCACCAATGATATAGGCTTATTGCACGAAACCAAGAGATTTCTATCGAAGAAATTTGAAATGAAAGATCTTGGTGATGCCTCTTTTGTATTAGGAATTAAGATACACCGGGATCGCTCTCGGGGTTTACTTGGGTTATCACAAAAGAGCTATATCGAAAAGGTGCTTAAAAGATTTGGCATGCAGGATTGTAAACCAGGAGATACCCCTGTGGCTAAAGGAGATAAATTCAGTTTAAGTCAGTGTCCTAAGAACGACCTTGAGGTTAAGGAAATAGAAAAGATCCCATATGCATCAGCTGTTGGGAGTCTAATGTATGCTCAAGTTTGTACTCGTCCAGATATAGCATACATTGTTGGATTATTGGGCAGATATTTGAGTAACCCTGGAATGGATCATTGGAAAGCAGCCAAACGGGTTATGCGATATTTACAAAGAACAAAAGATCACATGCTTACATATAGAAGGTCAGACCAATTCGAGATCATTGGTTATTTAGATTCGGATTTTGCTGGATGTCAAGATAGTCGTCGATCCACTTCGGGCTATATTTTTCTGCTTGCTGGAGGAGCTATTTCTTGGAGGAGTGCCAAGCAGTCACTCATAGCTTCTTCCACTATGGAGGCAGAATTTATAGCATGTTATAAGGCATCCAATCATGGAATATGGCTGCGAAACTTTGTCACTGGGCTGCAAATTGTGAAAAGTATAGAAAGACCACTTAAGTTGTTTTGTGACAATAAATCTGCAGTCTTATATTCCAACAACAACAGAAGCTCTTCAAAGTCAAAACATATAGAGATTAAGTTTCTTGTTGTTAAAGAAAGAGTTCAGACTGGTCAGGTGTCTATAGAGCATATTGGTACAAACTCCATGATAGCGGATCCGCTTACTAAAGGGCTTCCACCCAAGGTCTTTCATGAGCACACTGCTCACATGGGTGTTCAATTATTTGATGATATGCAGTTTTAGTGGGAGTTTGTATTTGAATGCTAATTTTCTTTATATATAGACATGGTGTGTTTGTATATGTTTTCTGCAGAAATAAAGAATACAGCTTATTTACACTCTGATTTTGGTACGGTTTTGATCTCATTCAGATATAAAGTAGGACCAGTTGGAAATAGACATGTTTATATCACATTGCATGTAATTTCCATGCTACACATCCATACTTGATCTATGTCATTTGGTTATATCGATATACGTAATCATTGATGGGTTTAGTCACGCTACATTTGTGACGAAGACCGCTTTGGTTCTATATTAGTATGATCAATGGACGAGATTGTTCAGGAATACCTTTATGTGTGATAGCAAAGGTTGAGCTCACTAAAGTTAACACATTTTTGTAAAGATACATATGTGACCCAAGTGAGAGATTGTTAGAAAAATAATTTTTCATGTGGGCACACATATGTAATTAAATGTGTTATTTAATGCTATCCTAAAGTAAAGCCTAAATTAAAGTGATATAATTAAGATAAAGTTAAAAGGCTTTATTGGGTATTAAAAATAATGTATGGGTTATATTTGTTAATATTATATGTGCAGATACCAATTTGTAATTTCCAGATTTTATGATGGGCGAAACTAGAAATACACTAAAATAACAAAAGTTATATATTTAGGTTATGGTCCCCAATTCATACGGATCATTATTCATTCAGAAAATTTTCAGATATTCCTACTTCTCTGAAATCCCATCTTCAGAAAAGAATTCAAGGAATACGTATTGAATTGGAAGGCAATAACCCATATCAATTCAAGATCATGAATTCAGGTACGCTTCCGCAATTTGGTATGATTCTTCTCAATAGTTTGACATGAACGATCCTGTAGAAATTTTAGTTCAATCCAGTCTATCAGTTTAAACCTATTCAAAACCAATTTTGGAGAACTTATCCTCTTTTAACCTATTTAATATAGCAAAACCATGACTGTATTTCTGGTTTCCTCATAATTTTTACCGTATCAAAACACCAGTTCCCTAATATAACATTTTATTCCTTGTTTAAACCTTCACATTTCTAAATACTAGTTCAAAAACTATTGCATACTCAAATAACTAAGGCTCAAAACCATCTGTTTAAACCATAAAATTCAAAACTGCACCAATTTGAAAACTGCTTACCAAGTGGAAGTAGAGGGAGTTAATGGAAATTTCAAATTTAGATGGATTCTATTGTTATTCTCTGTCTGAAAAGAAAATCAAAGAAAAGAGACACGGTGAAAGTAGATTTTTTTTAATAATTTGTCTTTTAGCTAGTTAAGATTTAAGATCAAAATTATTAGAGCATCTTTAATGCAATGGCAAATTAGTGTGTCAATATCAAATTTTAATATTTCAATAGGAAAACCACTCTTTAATGTTATGCTAATTTTTGTCCCAATTAATTGTTATGCTAAATTTAGCATTTACAATATTTAGTGTCAAATTTGATGCCAAATATAGCATATGCTACATTTTAGCATTTAGTTCCCATTAGTTGGTGCATTCATTTTTCATTAATCACTACAATATTATTATTTTTAATTTATTTAAAAATTAAAAGTTTATTTTTATAAATGGCAAAGCTTAACAATTATATTAAAAAATAGCTATGACATTATGTATAGGAGCAAAAAATTAAGTAGTATGTCAAATATGTCATTTTCTCTTAGATGTTTCTCTCTATAGTCCCAAAAAAAAAAAAAGATTTAAGAACTAAAGACCTATTGATTATTGATTTTACAAGACTATTTCTATATTTTTTAAAAATAAAAAGTTGGTTATAACGAAGAATTATGACTTTTAATTATTTAACCTTTTTCAAAAGTTTATATTTTTTTTGGGTGTAGTGCCTTTTTTTGAGATAAAAGAAATTTAAGAGGAGAAATGAGACAAAAAAGAAACAAACTAGTAATTTTTTTATAAAAAAGAAATTTAGGGAGCCCCTTGTGAGGAGATCGACCACTTCCACCAAAATATATGGAAATTAAGGAAGATCTAAAAAGGAGATCAATAATATGTATTGGGTTTTTCTCTCTTATAATTATTGACATGTTTAAATTAAGAATAAAGATATCTGAATTGACTATTTTTTTTAATATGGATGGATCTGTTAATTCCTCGTGGCAGCCTAGGAAGAAACACTATCTGCTCAATGATTTAAAGTTTTGATTATAATTAGTTAAAAAAATTATCAAAAGAAAGTTTCCATTATTCTTAAATTTAAACTAATGTATATTAATTAGTGATATCTCTAGAGATACTCCCAAAAAAAAAAGGTCATGCTGGCCAGTACTTAAGAGCTTTACTATAATAACGCCCAGCTTTATTCTTGCATAAATGAAAATTAGAGGTATCTATAAATTTATCCTAATATTTTGGTGAAGAACATTTCATTTTTGTTGAATATATGTAGCTCAATTTTAAATTTGCATAATAATAATAATAATAATAATATAAAAAAAAGATATATTTAAATTCTTGAAATTTTTTCAGCGCGTTTGGCAACTGTCTGTCAATGACTGAGATTGTTTCTTTTTCCTTATTTAATAGTGACCGACGTTTAGACAACTAATTTTTTTTCGTTTTAATAAGAAAAAATAATAAACAACAATTTTAAGTTCCCTAGCTAGTGAAAAAAAATATTAAGGCCATTCTCAGAAAAGCACCCGACCATATATTATTAGTTCATTATTGACTATTAACCTTTTTTAAAGGGAAAACGCATGATAGTATTACTCGGCTTAATCAACAAAAATGGCAACAATTTACTAAACAACCTCAATTTTTCAATTAATTTGAAATTTCTACTATCCTTTTTTTTTTTGAAATTTCCACTAATCCGATTTTGGAATTTCCACTAGTCCAGTTTTGGAAGCGTGGCTTTATCATCTGATCAATATATTGGGTCGCTCTCGGATTATCTTGTGCTATTTTGGATTTTGTTTTTATATATAATGTTAGTTGTTCTCATATTTGAACTTTGAATCACTCCTTTTTTTAGATGAACCGTTGTTTCAAGATTATGAACAGCAGAAAAGTACGTAAACAATGAACAGATGTAGCGGATAATATTGGTCGAGTACTAAAATATTATAGAATGTTTGGTATGGTGACCATTGGTTAGAATTGTTTTTATTACAACATGTGAGAATTTTACACTGAAGCAACTTTTTTTTACCGTAAAATATAATTCATAACTGAGTTAGTGGTTAGGACTGCATTTGCCAAACACATTATTAATATTAGACCAATAATTTCAATGACTAAACCCAAATGGAAAAAAAAATACTTTAATGCATGATTAGCATTTACCATCAACATTTTAAAGAGCATAAAATATAGATATTTCTATTCAACAAGAAATTGACCCAAACGTTAACATGATTCATACGTGCTTGTCTCGTGGGTTTAAACTACAACTTTGAACTTTTTTGCTATGATGCATATTTTCTCCCAAAAACTTGAATTTATTTTCAAACTCAGATTGAGCTAAACGGAAAAGAAATTAAATCAAAATAATGCATGAACACTTAATTAATCCACATATTTTCATCTTCACTTCTTCTCCTTTTACTCCACAATAAAAGAATTTAAATATTGAAATAACTACTATTTTGATCTCATAACCTTATGAGTAGCTGCAAAGGCCAAAAGCACAAAGGCCTCCGTTATTACACCTATTGTTGCACCCACCACAATGTCTCTTGTTGAAGGAAGGGTTGACACACTTGCCATTGCAACAAATCTTGCTGTACTTGCACTTCTTCCCACATTTTCCGCAGTTATGGCGGTCTCTCATCACATTCACGCACTTCTTCTTGCAACAAGTCCGCCCGGGGCTGCCCTTGGCACGACAAATCCTCGGCGCCCTCTTGCACGTCAACCGGTGCCGAGTGTTCTTCCTTGGCAACAAGAGAGCAAAACGATCCACTTCATGTAGTTCTTGATCAGAAGAAGACTCCGTTAATTGATCATGGTCACTATCATACTTCACAACCTCATTTTGTAACACATGATCAATATTACTGCAAGCCGCGATGTCTGCAACAATCATGATAATCAAGAACAGATTAACGAGCTTCATCTTTCTGAGAGGAAAATGAAAAATATTATAGCTAGGGATTAGAGCTAATTTTGGAGTTCTGGTGAGATGATGAAGTAGTTTTAGGGTTCTATATATAGATAGCTCAAAGTGTTTGACACGTTTTGGCCTACTTTTTGTTAGTGGAGAAGTCCAAATAATCCAACTACTACCAACAGGCAATAGTGTTCAGATTATACAATTAAGCTTAAAAGAACTTGACAGTGACAAAAATGGGTACTAGAATATGAATACATAGGATTATACAAAAAAGTCTAAGCCCAAAAAGTACGCAGCAATATAATAAGGGATTGGTGTAAACAGTCAAAACATTCTTTGCAATATTTTAAATTCTTCACATGAATTTATTTGAATTGAATATGAGGCTAATGTTTGTGCTTTGAAAACAAGATCAAACTCCAACATCATAGTGCAGAGTTAAATATATTATTTTAATCTACTTTTTATTCTCAGAAAGAAATTTTGTAATAAATATGTAGAAAATTTACAACTAGGTTAATTTTTTTGCTTTCATAGGAAACTTCCGAGGTGAATTGTGGAGATTGGAAAATCAAATTCTGGGAAAATTAGGTTCCTTTTTTCTCTTAATTAATTCACATTTCAATTCAAAATATGAGGAGAATTTCTGCCGCGAAGGCCTAAGTCCAACCAAGATTTGGTATATATCCAATATTATGTTTTTTAATATAAAGGTAGCAATTTTATTCAACTAAAGAAAGTATTATAATTACTGATCGATTTTTTTAAAAAAAAATTACATATCTTATAAAATGCTAAAATTGATATAATCAATGGTCAATGATGATAAATTAACAAAATAATCAAATGTTTACACTAAAGAACGTGTTTTTTTTTTTTTTTAATTTCTGCAATCTATGTGCATGTGACTCTTTAAAAAAGATAAATTGAGCTCCACAAGCAATAATTTTTTGCCTCTTTCAAAACACCCTCCGCTTCAAATGTGAGCTCTTTTCATTGATATAATATAGCCAACATGTTGTTGATTTCATCTTTGACTGTATAAAATCTACCAGATATGAGAACAAATCACCGGACAAAAGCACACAAAAATGATAAACTTAAACAAGTTACCACGATAAGATCTTATTAATTTACCAAACTAATGAACTATATAATTAGGGTGTTCGGCAAAATCAATTTTAACCAAAATTTTTTGTTGCTACAGTATAAAGCTCTCACATGCTACAGTGCAGAAAAAATAAGCGACAATGTAAAGCTCTCACATGCTATAGTTTTCAATTCAAAAATTTCAGTTTTAACTACGCTTCCCAAACAGATTATCGAGATTTAAGTAGACATGTCATTTTGGTAGTCATTGTAAACTAAAACTACAAAATAAAAGGAAAAAATGAATAGAGAGAATTCATATTAATCTCCCTTTTCGATTGGAAGAATTGCCCAAATTTGGAATGAATATGAAAAGACTTAGGTTCCACAAATTGTCCTTGAACCATATTATTGACATATACTAATTAAATGTAAGCATTGTCGACTCGTGTATACTATACATAGTGTAAACATATATTATTCAAGTTCTTGCATGCTTATTTTTAGAGTATGTACATAATGAGACTAGCCCAACTAGTGTTTAGTGGGTGTTTGAAAGTTCAAGAAAAAAAATGCATTTAGGACTTCTTTTCAAATTTCTTTTTCTCCATACATCCCATATCTTTCTCCCTTGGCCTAACATTTTTTGGTGTTTGAAATTTTGGATTAGGAATAAAGTGGTCAATACTAATATTAATTTTATCCTTTTCTTACTTCTTTCAATTCACTGACCTTTTTGATTTTAGACCGCTTGCAATTCAAAAGCTAGCACAAAGTTTCAAGCCTAATTTTCTTGTAAAGACTCGTTTTCATTGTCACACCTTGACTATTAATTATCCCCACTATTCAGCCCTTTTGATCCCCATCATAAGGACACATATTCTCCCCAAGCCAATTTCTAGCAAATCTAAATCCTCCACATTTCCTGATTATTTTCAATCTTTAAAAGGAAAAAAAAAAAAAAACAGACAGCTTTAAGTTCAAAAAATAAAAATAAAAAAAATTAAGCAACAACAATAATCGAATAGTGTTTAGAAACCAAATTGGAACTTAAATACTATGGTATGCATATAAAAGCTTTACACTTAACAGTTGAAACTTTAGTGTTGGAATTTAGTTTCTAAATACTCTCGACTTCTCCCCTATATATCGGCTTTCGCTGTAAACAAAATGCATAAAGGTAGAAGATAGGTAGGCATTCGAGTATAGACGGGCAAGAGATGAACATGAAGAAAAAAAAAAGTGTGTTAATTATTTGTTAACGATTAAGAAAATTTTAACTTGGTACAAAATAAAATCGTCATGCATAAAGAAATCTCTGTTCTTTTTGATGTGCAGAAAAGGTAAGATGTATACAAACCCAATTTGTACTTTCAATGGGACCGGGAAAAAAAGAAAAAAAGAAAACTAGATTTTTTGTTCTTGATCTTGTTGGTTGGTAAACTGGAGCAAATGATACAAAGAAAAATAGATCAAATTCTTAAGAAAGCAATAACAATTATATTTTTGAGCATTAGTTACTGCTCAGTACCAACGCACAACACCAAATATGTGTCCATACGTAACCATTTGGAGAAAATTGCGGAGCCCTTATTTAGAAACTAACACATCCATGCATGTATGTATTGCGCGTATATGTGTGTTTGTGTGTGTGTGTGTGTGTGTGGTTTTTTTTATTTATTTATTTACAACTTAAAGCTCTGGACTATAATTGTACTTTCACTTGTATGCGTGGTAGCCATGTAGAGCGTTAATATTCTATGTAAAAATAAATGTTTTGTATCATATCCACGCATTTGACCAAAAAAAAAAAAAAAGCTCCATTATCTCACCAAAAGCTTTAATAAAATAAAAATTACCAAATACAGTAAAAAAGAATCTTTACACTAGTGACATTTTTTTTCTTCATTTTGCAATGAAAGAATTTGAAGATTTATAAATAAATTATATTACTCAAGATCTTATGATCCTATGAGTAGCTACTAAGGCCTCCATTACTACACCTATTGTTGCACCCACCACAATGTCTCTTGTTGAAGGACGGATTTACAAACTGTACTTACACTTCTTTCTACACTTGCCACAGTTATGGTGGTCTCTAAGCAAATTGACACACTTCTTTTTGCAGCAACTCGGTCCCGGGCTGCCCTTGGCGCGACAAATCCTCGGAAACCTATTGCACTTCAACCAAGGATGAAAAATGTTCCACTTCATGTATTTGGTCAGAAGAAGAAGAAGAAGATTCTAGCTGATTAATATCATAATTTTTTTAGTTCATTTTGTAAGGCTTCAATGCTGCAAATTGCGATGTCGGCAAAGACAATCATGCCAATCAAGAACAGATTAATGAGCTTATTCATTTTGTGAAAGAAATCTGAGAGGTTTGGCTGTAGACTGTTGACAAAAATATTATGACTTGTGTCCATGGAAGAATGTTTTTTATGAGCTTGGTTTGTGAAGGTGATGAAATTTTGGGCATATATATATATTTATATATGTAGGGAGCTAATTTGGCAGTGGTCAGTGGGTTTGAAATGTTTTAGCCTATCTTTTTGATAGTGGGGAAGTCCACTTTCAAATGCTGCCAAAAAAATTGAGATTTTATTCCGCCCAAAATGAAACCAAGTGCTTCTCTTTTAGATGCAAAGACAATATTATGATTTAAAAAAAAAAAACTGAAAAAATGACCTGATAAAAAAGGTGTAAATTAGACAGTGAAACAAAAGATCGTAGAAAAGTCTGAGTTAGAATTAATTAAGTGTTTTCCTAGACAGCAATATAATAATTAGTGAGACGTGTCAAATGATCAAAGCATATATACTCTAAATTAATCAAATTTGCCACATGTTTTGTGCTTTTGCAGACAATGTCAAAACCTAATATCTCAGTGGCTAGTGTAGAATCAATTGGTATGATTTTAATCATCTTTTGCACGCAATACTAATAATATAAATTTTGTGTTTTGGTCATATGCTGCCTGAAGTCAATTAATGTAATTTAAAATTT
Organism: Artocarpus heterophyllus; assembly: GCA_025403435.1. Lineage (NCBI taxonomy): Eukaryota > Viridiplantae > Streptophyta > Magnoliopsida > Rosales > Moraceae > Artocarpus > Artocarpus heterophyllus. The sequence continues at coordinate 26,105,543 of CM046332.1, read as the reverse complement.
GCTTCCTAGATAGGAAATTCTCAATTTTAAAAGTAATATTGAAAAATATGGAGCTTAACAAAATTAATCCGAAATCTTATAATGATAAGTCAATTGCGTGGTAGATTTAGATAAATTTTGGTTATTTACACAAGTACACCTTTTAGTTTTAACTATTTTTCAACATATCTTTCTGTTTAAGAAAATTATAAAAGTATCTTATGAATTTTAAAAACTTATTTCATTTCAATTTCATCTCTATGAATAGAAAAATTAAGCGAAACAATATAACTATCTTTAAACATTTTATAAAAAATATTTTAAAAATTTAAAAACATAAAAATCCTTAAAATAAAACATCAAATTTTAGAGACGATCTTGTGTTTTATTTTTTTTTTCAAAAATTAATATTTTTTAAAATTTTTTCCAAGGAAAAAATTTATTTCAAAAATAAATTCTGTCTAATTAAGAGTATTTTTGTCCTTTTTTTTTGTGAACATCCTTAAATAAAATTGAGATAATTTTTTTTTTCAAATCTAAGGATATCTTTGTAATTTTTAAAAACAAACAAATAATTTGAGATGTAATTAAACCTAAAAGATGTAGTTAACCCAAAAGGTTTTCAATTTTACCATGAAGAGAATTTTAGGCACTAAATAACAGTTCTATCCAGGATTTGATGTTCATCCAAGGTGTTTATTAAATAGGCATCAGAGGGGAGATATCCATTTGAGACTTTTTTTGCCAACTTGTAATTTTTATGTATATGCAAAGTGTATTAATTAATAATTGTCAGAAAAAGAAAGAAAGAAAAAAGATAGACTAATACGCATCTATATACATAACACAAACATGCTTTTGAGAGGAATTTTTTCCAAACTTGAAAATTTTCCATTCACCGTTTTTGGTCTCCGCGTCGCCCACCATATTTTTGTTTGGTAAGACGAATTAGGGATTGTTGGACCTAACTTATCTTTTTTTTTTTTTTTTTTGTCTACTCTATATTCTAGGGGAACAAAAAATCCGACAATCTGATGAATCCGTTTTAACTCTCCCAATTAAATCCAAGATAATCTTGTTAGAAACCAAAATCAAACAAGAATACTACCAAGATCGTTCATGTTAAATCATTGAGAGAAATAATTCCAAATTGCGGAAGTGTACCTTGATTCATGATTTGGATTGTTGTGGGTTACTGTCTTCCAATCCAATACGTACTCCTTGAAGTTTTCTTGAAGATAGGATTTCAGAGAAAACTAGAAAAATAAACGTACGTCTGGATTGGGGACCATAACCAGAATAAATAACTAAAGTTATTTTAATGTATTTCCAGTTTTGCCCATCATAAAATCTGAAAATTAGAAATTGGTATCTACACATATATTATTAATAATAATGACTCATACTTTATATTAATACTCAAAAGCCTTTCAACTTTATCTTAATTATATCACTTTAATTTAGGCTTTACCTTAAGATAGCATTAAATAATACATTTAAATACATATGTAGGCACACATGAAAAATTAATTTCCAACAATCTCCCACTTGGGCCACATATGTATCTTTGCAAAAATGTATTTACCTTAGTGAGCTCAACTTTTGCTATCACAAATAAGGGTATTCCTGAACAATCTCGTCCATTGATCATACCAACATAGGACCAAAGCGGTCTTTGTCACAAATATAACGTGACTAGACCCATCTATGATCACACATATCGATATAACCAAATGACATAGATCAAGTACGGATGTGTAGCATGAAAATTACATGCAAAGTGATCTAAACATGTCTATTTCCAACTGGTCCTACCTTATACCTTAATGAGATCAAAACCGTACCAAAATCAGAGTGTAAATAAACTGTATTCTTTATTTCTGCAGAAAACATATACAAACACACAATGTCTATATATAAAGAAAATTAGCATTCAAATACAAACTCCCACTAAAACTACATATCATCAAATAACTGAACACCCATGTGAGCAGTGTGCTCATGAAAGACCTTGGGTGGAAGCCCTTTAGTAAGCGGATCCGCTATCATGGAGTTTGTACCAATATGCTCTATAGACACCTGACCACTCTGAACTCTTTCTTTAACAACAAGAAACTTAATCTTTATATGTTTTGACTTTGAAGAGCTTCTGTTGTTGTTGGAATATAAGACTGCAGATTTATTGTCACAAAATAACTTAAGTGGTCTTTCTATACTTTTCACAATCCGCAGCCCAGTGACAAAGTTTCGCAGCCATATTCCATGATTGGATGCCTCATAACATGCTATAAATTCTGCCTCCATAGTGGAAGAAGCTATGAGTGACTGCTTGGAACTCCTTTAAGAAATAACTCCTCCAGCAAGCAAAAAAATATAGCCCGAAATGGATCGACGACTATCTTGACATCCAGCAAAATCTGAATCCGAATGACCAATGATCTCGAGTTGGTCTGACCTTCTATATGTAAGCATGTGATCTTTTGTTCTTTGTAAATATCGCATAACCCGTTTGGCTGCTTTCCAATGATCCATTCCAGGGTTACTCAAATATCTGCCCAATAATCCAACAATGTATACTATATCTGGATGAGTACAAACTTGAGCATACATTAGACTCCCAATAGCTGATGCATATGGGATCTTTTCCATTTCCTTAACCTCAAGGTCGTTCTTAGGACACTGACTTAAACTGAATTTATCTCCTTTAGCCACAGGGGTATCTCCTGGTTTACAATCCTGCATGCCAAATCTTTTAAGCACCTTTTCGATATAGCTCTTTTGTGATAACCCAAGTATACCCCGAGAGCGATCTCGGTGTATTTTAATTCCTAACACAAAAGAGGCGTCACCAAGATCTTTCATTTCAAATTTCTTTGATAGAAATCTCTTGGTTTCGTGCAATAAGCCTATATCATTGGTGGCAAGCAGTATATCGTCAACATACAATACCAGGAGAATACACTTACTCCCACTGAACTTATGGTATATACAGTCATCTACAGTGTTCATCTCGAAACCGAAAGAGACTATCACTTGATGAAATTTGTAATACCATTGACGAGAAGCTTGCTTAAGCCCATAGATGGATTTCTTTAATTTGTAAACCATCTTCTTTGGGTCTCCCAACTCAAAGTTTTTTGGCTGCACCATATAAATCGTTTCATCAATGTCACCATTTAGAAACGCCGTCTTAACATCCATCTGATGTAGCTCAAGATCAAAATGCGCTACAAGTGCCATAATTGTCCTAAAAGAGTCTTTCGTTGAAATCGGAGAGAAAGTCTCTTTATAATCAATGCCTTCCTTTTGAGTAAAGCCTTTAGCGACAAGACGAGCCTTATATCGCTCTACATCACCCTTTGAATCCCTCTTGGTTTTAAATATCCATTTACAACCAATGGGCTTCGCACCTTCAGGCAATGGAACGAGATCCCTAACGTCATTGTCCTTCATAGACTTTATCTCATCCTTCATGGCATCCATCCATTTTTGAGAGTTAGAACTATGCATGGCTTGACGGACATTGATCGGATCATCATCCATCAATCCAACACTTTCCTCATGTTCTTGGAGAAATACTATGTAATCATCCGAAATAGCACTTCTCCTCTCTCTAGTGGATCTCCTTAATGACACAAGTTCCCGAGGTTCTGGTTCTTGAGGTTGTTGAGTTTGTACCTGAAGGGGTTGAATGACTATGTCTGGTTGTTCTTGATATGCAATTTGATCAACGTCAGGGATAAAAACCTGAACATTATTAAAAGCAATTGTAGGAATAGGAACCAATCCCTCTTGTACAAAAGGAACAGGATCAAATTCATCCTCAAAGACAAAGTCTCTAACCTTATTTCTCCCCCCAAACTCAACATCCTCAAAGAATGTTGCAATTCCCATCTCAAAAATAGCCTTAGTAGTGGGATCATAAAATTTGTAACCCCTTGACCGTTCAGAGTATCCAATGAAATAGCAGCTCACTGTCTTGGAGTCCAATTTCTTTTCATTAGGCCTATAAGGCCTTGCTTCTGCTGGACAACCCCAAGTATGTAAATGCTTCAGACTAGGCCTTTTGCCAGTCCAAAGCTCATAAGGTGTTTTAGCTGCTGCTTTTGTTGGTACTCTGTTAAGAATGTAAGCTGCAGTCTTGAGTGCTTCACCCCAGAGGGATTCAGGTAAGGTGGAATGACAAATCATAATCCTCATCATGTCCTTAAGTGTCCGGTTTCGTCTCTCAGCTACACCATTCATGCTAGGTGAACCTGGCATGGTATATTGAGGGACTATCCCGCATTCCTCTAGGAATTTAGCAAAAGGTCCTGGACGTTGTTCACCTAATCCGTCATATCTGCCATAGTACTCACCACCACGGTCAGATCTAACGCCCTTAATTCTTTTGCTGAGTTGAAGCTCAACCTCAGCCTTATATGACTTGAACACGTCCAAAGTCTGTGACTTCTCATGTATGAGATATAGATAGCCACACCGGGAGTAATCGTCTACGAACGATACAAAGTATTGTTGACTATTCCATGAAGCCACAGGAAATGGTCCACAAATGTCCGTATGTATCAATTCTAAGACATCCGTAGCTCTATTGGCACCCAATCCCCTTTTGTTTGTCTGTTTCCCTTTAATACACTTAACACAGGTTTCAAAATTTGTAAAATTGAGGGAATTAAGAATTCCATCTGACACAAGTCTTTCCATCCTTTTTCTTGAAATATGTCCTAATCGCTTATGCCATAATACAACGAAATTCTCATCGATTAATTTACGTTTTATGCCACGAGAACTAACATGCAAGGTTTCATTATAAGAAGCAACTGTATCAAGCAAATATAGGTTATCTTGAAATGATAAAGAACCGGTACCAACAACATTTGAATTTAAAGAAAGACTAAACTGACTATTTCTAAATGAACAACAATATCCAGATTTGTCCAAAGTAGAAATAGAAATTAAATTCCGCCTAAACGACGGTACAACAAAAGTGTCTTTCAAATCCAAATAATAACCAGAACTTAACAATAACCTAAAAAACCCTATTGCTTCAACTTCTACCGATTTGCCATCTCCCACATAGATGAATCTTTCAGCATCAATTGGCTTTCGGTAGCTCAGGCAACCCTGCATAGACACACTTATATGAGTAGTGGTACCTGAATCAATCCACCAAGTGTGTCTTGGCACTGAAGTTAAATTAACCTCAGAACAAACCAAATTGAGAAGCATACCTTTCTTTGCACGCCAAGCATGATACTTGGTGCAGACCTTCTTCATGTGTCCAGGTTTACCACAAAAGAAACAAGCAACATTTCCATCATTTTTATCCTTATCTTGTTTCTTTTGTGCTGGACCTTTAGCAGCTTCATTACTTTCCTTTCTTTTCTTCTTGTCCTTAGAGGTGCTAGCCAAGTGAGCACTTTCAGTCTTCTCTTGCTTCAGTCTTTCTTCCTCTTGCACACAATGAGAAATTAACTCATTAAGAGTCCATTTCTCTTTCTGGCAGTTGTAACTGATCTTGAATTGGCTGAATTGTGCAGGAAGAGAAATCAAGACAAGATGCACTAGAAGATCCTCAGAAATTTTCAGATCTAGTGTCTTTAATCTTGAAGCCAGATGAGACATTTCTATAATGTACTCCCTTATGTTTCCTTTTGCTTTGTACCTCATTGAAATCAGGCTCGCCAAAAGCGTGCTTGTTTCAGCCTTATCATTCTTTGCAAAGCATTTCTCTATGGCCTCAAGGAAACCCTTGGCAGTAGTAACCTCATCAGGCACAGTGCCCCTGAAGACTTCTGGAATGCCTCTCTTAATGATCATCAGACTCATTCTGTTAGAACGATCCCATTTTTCAAGTTCCTTTTTATCCCTAGCGGAACTAGAATCTGTAATAGTGGGACGTTCAACCCTTATGGCTAAGTCCAGATCAAGGCAACCGAGAACAATTAACACATTCTCTTTCCAGTCCTTGAAGTTAGTCCCATTCAGCATAGGAATGGAATTAACATTTGCAGATATCGAGGAAGATGATGCTACAGCTAAACAAAGAACAAAATCACATATTCACATAAGAATTCACATAAAACAACCAATAAAATTCAAACAATGATTAATCCCATCACAAGAAACCTGTAACAACATTAATATTTAGTCTTTGGACATAAATATTAACTTGTAAGTGGTATTCTTGGTGTAGTGATCAAATATTAACAATAAATCATATCAAATAATAAGCTAATCTTTGGATCTACTTATTATTTATATGCCAAAAATAACCATATAATTGTTACATATTTATCACCACAGGTATGAATTTAATTCGGCCAAATATTAAGCTTCCTTTGGGCCGAGTAATATTCACATGAATTAAATTCACACAACCATCTTAATATCACAAATTAATTAACATCCATAAAAGAGGCTACTATGGTAGCTTATTGGTTCAATTAATTAATTTGATAATATTAATCATCTAAAAACACAATTTGAATTTTAAAGTTGCATCCAAAATTGACCCCAAATTTTTTTTTTAAAAAGTCAACTGGATTAGTCAATGGTCAAAGTCAACATTGACCGTTGACCATTGACGTGGAGGGTCAAAGGGCCGGGTTGGGTTGTGGACCGGGTCAGGTTAACCCAACTCGGGTCCACATTCAACCCCCCTTTGGTTCTCTCTCTCTCTTTTTTTTTTTTAAAACTCGGGTCACCTAGGGGTTGAGGCCTTGGGTGTCCAACTGGTCACGGGCCTCTTCGGCCCATGCAATCAGTTGTAGTTCTGGGCCGAAGCCCAGAACCTTTCTCACCCCCAGGGGTCGCGACCCCTGGGTAATGATGCCAGGCGGTTGGCAGTGTGCTTCGTCAGGCAGCCGAGGTTCTCCTCGCCGGCGGGAAGTCACGGCAGCACCCAGAGGGCACCGTCGTCGGCGGCGAAATAGCAAGCGCCGGCGTAACCCAAAAAACAGCCGCCTCTCTCCCTTAGGCGAAACTCAGCAGGGCCGGCTGAGCAGCCGCTTTTGGCCGCTGTTTGAACTCCTTCGCCGCGGCCAGAGACCGCCGCTCTTCCTTTCCGGCCAGGCCTGAGGGTCTTGGCCGAAGTTCCTTGCCGGCGGCAGTGAGATTGCCGCCGGTATACCAAAGGCTTACTTGATTCACTTAATAACGATTTCAATGAAATCGTATATACCAAAACGTTTTCATCAGTTTTTTTTTTTTATAATCAATTAATGCAGCCTTGATTCATATAATGCATAAACGGCAGCCTCAATTAATGCACATCATCATGTGTTTATGCATCCCAGATTTAATCCGAATACAATAAAACAAATAACTATAATCGTTCTCAACATAAAAATTCAAACAAAAATTGTTAAGAAAATATTTCTCAATAATTCAACATGAAATCGCTCTGATGCCACTTGTTAGAAACCAAAATCAAACCAGAATACTACCAAGATCGTTCATGTTAAATCATTGAGAGAAATAATTCCAAATTGCGGAAGCGTACCTTGATTCATGATTTGGATTGTTGTGGGTTACTGTCTTCCAATCCAATACGTACTCCTTGAAGTTTTCTTGAAGATGGGATTTCAGAGAAAACAAGAAAAATAAACGTACGTCTGGATTGGGGACCATAACCAGAATAAATAACTTTAGTTATTTTAATGTATTTCCAGTTTTGCCCATCATAAAATCTGGAAATTACAAATTGGTATCTACACATATATTATTAATAATAATGACTCATACTTTATATTAATACCCAAAAGCCTTTCAACTTTATCTAAATTATATCACTTTAATTTAGGCTTTACTTTAAGATAGCATTAAACAATACATTTAAATACATATGTAGGCCCACATGAAAAATTATTGCATCCGATGAATCCGGATGAAAATTTTTATTAACCCACCCAATCTGATTTTCACTGAGTAGGTTTAAGTTAAGTTTTTCATAATTTGAGATAATCCGAATCCATCAAACGTAAAATATATATAAAATATTTATTATATATATGGTAATTTTAATATAATCTTATACTTAAAAAGTAACATTTATTTATAATAATATAGTTTATAAAGACTTATTCTCTTTAGTTTCAGCTTTTTAATTTTTTACTTCCTACTTTCTAATTTATACTACACACTACATTATATAATCTTAAAAAAAAATAAAAAGACTTTAATGGTTGAGGCTTTGACTTGTTTAAAGAATTGGTTGATGTTTGAGGAAGAGGGAGAGCCTACAGAGCTTAAAGAATACACAGACAGGGTACAAACCTTATAGAAAATTTGAAGAAGTTGCGTTAAGCATTGGCGCTTTACCATATCTTGTAAAACAAGATATATATTTACATTAATTATTTGAAAAGTTATTATGTTATGTGTTAGGTGATTATTGTAGTACGGATATATAGAATGTTCGAGCCGGAGATGCTTAGAGTTCAAGATTAACAATTGTGTAATATATTGATTGCGGTTGATGTTTATTTTCTAAAAAGATATTAGACGTGCTCGGATGGAGAAAAAGCTTTCTCACATATTTGAACTAGAAAAATACCAGTAGAGAGAGAGTAAAACAGGGAGAGTGTTAGTGCAATTTTTTTGTATGGTTTTGACAAAACCGTGAAATCAAAATCATGACCCCTTGGAAGTTCTTGAGCGTGCTACAAAGGACGATGGAGAGATGAGAAAAAGAGAGAGGGTGAAAAAACATGGCACGACCAAAATAGATGTTTCAACCACAACGCACTGTAAACATAATTGACCCTTATATATGTAGTTATAGACTCTCTTTTTCAGCTGGTTTACCTCTGAATGTTGAACCGTACTACGTCAGTACCAACGAGGGAAAAATCATGTCAAGCCAAATTTTCCAATGAATAAGTCCATGTCCATTACATATATATATATATATTCCATATCCATGACATAAAAAAACCACCAAGCTTTTTTTTCCTTCAAAAAAATTACATTGTACATGGACAAATTATTGTGGTGAAATTGAAACTAATTTAATATAATTTTAAGAATATTTTAAATAATTGTCATTACATAGTAATTATTAAGTTGATATTATATTTTGTATTATGTAACTATAGTAATTATTTTAACATTCACAAAATTGGAGTCTTATTTTAATTCGGCAATCATAATTATGTCATATTGTTTTAATTTTTTCAAAAGGGCCTTTTTTATTATTTTCACAAATTATTATATTTGAAGAAAAGTCTCGATGACTCTCTTGTAGTCTAATTTTCCTCTCAAACCCACCAATCCTTTCCTATGTGCCGTTTAACCAAGTAGTCATTCGTCGTGCTTTCTTTGGGATGCAAAGAAATTTAACAAAAATCAAAAGTGAGATGAAAAGGGTATTCATATACAAAGAAAGTCCAACTCAAAAAGTGTTTCCAGTGAGCATTAAAATAAGTAGTTAGGTTTGTAAATGGTCAAAGCATGATCTGTAGTGCAGTATTCACATTCTTCACATGTTTTACTTATATAGAATATAAGGGTAAATGTTTTTTTAATTAAGGCAAGATCAAGATCCATTATCTCATTGGCAATGCAGAGTCAATAAATATACTTTAATTTTTTTAATTAACAATTAATTGTGTGAAATTTTCTTCATATATTCGTGCTGCCTAGCTAGCTAGTAAACTTTGGACGTCAAGGGCAATATGTATACTGCCGTTAGATTTAAAATGTTGGTTTGTTCTTTTATTTTTTCCCCCTGATTTGTAGTCATAGAAAGCATAATAAATGTTGACTTTTTTATTGAAAACATATGTTGACTTGTGCATATTACATATTCTATAATATGTAATGTAAGCAATTTATATAATGTTCAAGCTGATACTAGGTTTTTGCATGCACACATGCATTTGAGACTTTGTCAAGTTGACAATTTCCGATCACATGCCCGCTTTTCGTCTCCGCGTCGCCACTATTTGCTTTTATATGTATCTATATCTATATATAAATATATATATATATATGTATACGTATGTATGCATTGAGAAGCTCATTTGTTTGATATTTGAAATAGAAATGTAGGCCTGATTTTATCTGGGTTTTTTTTTTCTCTTCTACTTTTTTTTATACCTAACTTGTCCAATTTTCTTCTCTATATACACTTTTTGCAGTTAAATTGACCTTTGAATTTTGAGACGTACTACTCATCAAGAGTACAAGATAAGGCGAAATATCCGCACTTCAACCCTAATTTTCCAAATTTATCACTCTTTGTGCCTTCACACCAGAACACGCCATTATATCTACCCAAAGACCTTTTGTTTTATATAAAAAATTACTATATAGAAAAAAAACAGAAATCAATACTAGAAACCAAAATTTTTCATTTCAAAATGTTTACTATGTCAAAATTTGACAAAAATATATGCAAGTTATTTTTGCCAATATAAATTTCAGTAAGATTGTTTTCTTTGGTTAACAGCCTCGATTAACTCAGTCATTCTTTTTCTTTCTTCATGAAGGAATTCATAGGACATATTCTTTTTGTATGGTGGTGTTTTTCGCACTTATCGTAGGTTCACGAAGCTAAACTTACGAGTGTCGTTGTGTCTGTATATAGAGTAGGCTAAAAGTTTCAACAAGGGTAATTATGGCTTAAGTGTGATTTAAAGTTCACTGCAGATATTTTTTTATTGCTGGGAAACTTACGTAAGGCTTGTTTAGCATCTATTGGAACCAACAAACAGCGCAAAGCGCTCTGCAACTATAGTAAAAAGTAAAAAGTTACTACAGTGTAAAGTTTTTTCATGTTATAATTTTCAAACCACTATTTTTAGTTTCAACCGCTCTCCCAAACATCCTATAATTGTCTTCCGTTCCTATCTTTCAATGTTTCCAATATTTATGAGTGTAATTGTACTAATTAGGATAAGTGAGAACAGCTTAGTTAATTATAAGTACCTCCACCCCAACCATAAGTTGAGGGTTCGCACCACACTTAGCCCACTTAAAAGTAGATGGCATTCCCCCTCTTCTTATATCAAAAAAAAAATGTTCTAATTAGATTTCATTTTCTCTAGGAGAGGTTTCCTAACTTTTGGTTGTCAAAATTTTAAGGCGCCATGCATGCACAGGTACGTAGTGGGGATGTACACGTAGCCAACCCCATGAGAGATGCAAGGAGCTTTTACTTGGGCCCCAACCTTAAAAACTGCTTTGTATTTCTATTCAGAGCCAGTTCCACACAATAGAATCACCCAAACAAAAATTTACCAACTTGTGAAAGTTGAGCGTAATTAGTATTTGCTCCATTAGGCACGCCAAGATGAAAACTACGTACCCCATGAAATTTATACTTTTTAAAATTTACATTTCCATTTTAAAAAAAAAATCTATATGTTAAGTTTATAGGTTCAATACCATTATAAATTGATGTTAGTTGTTACCTTTTAACAATATGAGATTCAGGTTTCTTTTACCTCATTACCTCTATATTTTATTTTAAAAAAAGTGACCGCAAAAATTGTACTACGTACTGGTCCACTAGATAGTATAACCATATAGCTTTATTTTGCAACGTTAAAAAATAATTCTTTTATCCACAATAAAAGTTCAATTACATGAAAAGAAAATGCAGTAAAAAATAATTATATGAAGCCATGAGTACTTCGGTAATTTCTTATTGTTTGCCATTAACTAATAACGAATAATATGAATATTAAAAAATGAATTAAGAAGATCTTATATTTAACTATCCCATCATGAGTAGCTGCAAAGGCCTCCATTAGTACACCGATTGTTGCAGCCACCACCATGTCTCTTGTTGAAGGAAGGGTTGACACACTTTCTGTCACGCCCCGGAGTACGGGAGGTGACGTGGTGGAATATTTAGATTAATTAAAAGAGAATTTAATTAAAAATCGAGAGTTTGAGAATCAAATTAAATAAAAATTAAGAAGATTTTCCACCACATTTTATAAAAGAATTTATAAATATTAAGCAAATAATAATAATTAAATAAAAACCGCGAATATGGGTTCCACAACCCACAACTTGTGCACACACATGGATCTGACAATATCATAAATACAATTACAGTCCAAGTACAAATAAAGTTAAGTCTTACATGCCCTGATTAATAATACAGAATATAAATAAATTCTCCTATTGCTCCTGAGTTCGGTCCGAAGAGTCTTCTCCAAACCTAAATGGGAAACCACCTAGAAGGGGGAAATTTAAAACAATAAAACGTAAGCGAAAGGCTCAGTAGGACTATGTTTTATAAAATAGTTTAACGCAAAGGAACACAACATTATTAGAAGTTATTCAAAGGAAACTTAAATAAATAAATAGATAAACAATTTGAGTAGAACCGTCCTGACACAGAACAGTCTACTCGTCAAATCAAAACACCAATTTACTTTTACCTAGGCAAACCATGATATCACCACCGTAGTGGCCCAGCTGGGTTTCGGGACCTGCCCCCAAGGTCGATCGCTACACGACCCGATCTCTGATATGGCATCATGCCCATGTGTTTATTATCATTATCATTCAAAACCCAATTACCGAGTGTTGTCAATTACGTTCATTATGAAATTCATTTCATAATCACGGTATATTAAAATATAACCGATAAAACCATTTTCAAACAACCGTTGAAAACATTTTTGATAGAAATCATTTTCAAAGCCAAATCATTTCAAAACCAGGCTACCAAAGAAATAGGATAGAAGTCCTACCTCAATACTCATGCCGGTACCCCACACCGTAATCCCGGTCCGCTATACGTTAGCTCCACGAAACCACGAACGATCCTAGATACAAACCAAGTCAATCAATATCTAGTTCGAGACATTCTATGTTACTAAATCATTTCATGATGTCCTAGTGTGCCATTTGTATCATTAAAATCATCCTATAAGGTTGGGATTTAAATCTGGGTTCAAAACAGTGAAAAGGGGTAAAAATCATAAAATTTTCCATGCCTCGGTCGGCCTGCCGAACTGCACAGTTCGGCCTGCCGAAAGCAAAGTTCGGCCTGCCGAACATTTCTCCAGATTCGGCCTGCCGGTCGGAAGAACACCGGCCTGTCGATCATCACTCCGGCCTGCCGAACATGAACTTCGGCCTGCCGAACTGGGAAAACCCAGAAATCCCAGCCATGGGTTTCTCGATCCCCAAAATCCAAATCTTGTTTCTGACCTGTTTTTCTCAAATCCCAGGCATGAAAAACAACTATAGTTGATAGAAAAACATTCTAGAACATGTTTGGAATCATTTAAACTCGAAATCCTCAAAAATCCAAAAATGAGAAAAAGAGGAGAAAAATGAAAAATCTTGAATTCAATCCGTTTTTCTTCAATCTAAGCTTAGATTCTAGTTGTTCTAAGTTCATTTAACACAAATCCACAGTTTTCTAAGCTTAAACAAACCTAGATTTCAAAAACACACAAAATTGAAAATTTTGTAAAAAGTTTAGAAATTTCGAATCTAACCTCGAATCGAAGCTTCAATCCGCGTTCTCGGTTGCCAAATCACGTCCCCGAGCTTCCTCCTCGCTAACCCGAAGCTTGGATTCGAATGTGGTTTCAAAATTTGTGAAGAAATTAGAGAGAGAGAGACTGTCGAGAGATCAAGAAAGAGAAGAGAGAGAGAGTGTGAAACCGGGAGAGAATGAGAGGAGAGAGAGAGGAAGGAAATAAATAGAGAAAATCGGTGGGCGATTTTACTGTGCGAAAACCATGTGCCGCCCACGGTTTTGTAAAACGGAGTATTTTTAACATTTTACAAATTGTTGTGTTTTAAAACTCAAAACATCATTTTAAAACAATAAGAAATCATTTGAACACATCAATTTAACAAAACAACCAAAAACTCAAAATCCAACCAAATAATCTAATTAAAGTTAAAACTTTAATTATGGCACACCAATTCATCATTTACGTTACATTAACATTAAATAAATTTCGGGACGTTACACTTTCCATTGCAACAAATCTGGCTGTACTTACACTTCCTTCCACACTTGCCACAGTTATGGTGGTCTCTGTGGTTGTTTGGTTGAGTAGTGGGAACCATAGTTCCTACCACAAACTCAGTTATGAACAATATAAAGCTCTCACATGATACAATAACAATTAAAAAAAATGCTACAGTATAAAGCTCACACATGCTACAGTAAAAGTGATTCTAACAAACGGTTTCCACCACCCTTCCAAACACTTAGTAAATTGACACACTTCTTCTTGCAATAGCTCGGTCCCGGGCTGCCCTTGGCGCGACAAACTCTCGGAAACCTATTGCATGTCAACTGCCTACTGTTCCTCCTTGGCAAGAAGAATGAAAAGTGTTCCATTTCATGTATTTGGTCAGATGGAGAAGATTCTAACTTGTCATGATTAATATTATCATAATTTTCTAGTTCATTTTGTAAGGCTTCAATGCTGAAAATTGCGATATCGACGAAAACAATCATGACAATCAAGAACAGATTAATGAGTTTATTCATTTTGTGAGAAATGGTTGAGAGGTTTGGCTATAGAGAATTTAAAGAAATTTTGTGGTAGGAGCTTGGCTTTTGAAGATGATGAAGTTTCGAGTGTATGCATGTAAGGAGCTAATTTGGCAGTGGTTAGTGGGTCTGACACGTTTTAGCATACCTTTTTGACACTGGAGAAGTGCACTTTCAAATACTACTAAAAAAAATGAGTACATATGGTACAAAAACGTAGCTCAAAAAAGGTGTTTCTTTATAGACAAATACATATATGTCGCAATAAAATAAGTGAGATGTGTAAATGGTCAAAGCATGCTCTATACATCATTCAAATTGGCCACGTACTTTATATGTGGTTTAGAGAATGTTGGGCAATCAACCATGTAGCACTAAAAAGTGCTACGGTATAAAGTAAAAGTATGTTATAGTGTAAAGCTCTTATATGCTATAATAAATTGATTTTAAATTTTAGTTATAACAGCATCGTTAAACACATTCTTAATTGTTTCTGCTTTTAGAGAAAAGATAAAAATCCAATATTTGATTGGCCAACGCAGAGTTAATGATGCATGTTTCAATCTTTTTTCAAGAATGTAATTTTAGTTTCGTTCACAAGTGCTTCCTAAAGTCAATCAATTATATCAATACGTTTCTTCCTAGGAAACTTTCGACCTATAATCTGGATCGCTTGACAAAATAACTTGGAACTTTTACTCATGTTGATATAAATTCAAATTAATTTTCCTAATTTCCAATTTCAATCCTTAGAAAGAGAATTCTAAGGTTATGTAAATGAGACCAAGAAATAATATTTTTGACTACGTATATTTAAGCAAATTATTCCAACCTGATATTAGCCTTCCGTTTGACACAACGATTTGAATTCACCACTTAAAACTGTCCATAGCATAAAACTTTTAATAACTACAATGTAAAGTAAAAAAATAACAACTATAATAAAGTTCTTGCACGCTATAATATATTAAACTAAAATAGTTAAAACCATTAACTATTGATAATTGTTTGAGCTCTTCTCTCCAATACAAGATTGGTTATTTCATACATATATGCAATAACTGGGATTTTTTCAAGTTGACAATTTCCCATCCCATTACCCATGCGGCGACGGCGGTCATTGATTTGAACTAGGAAGGTGGACCTAACTAATTTTGGAATTCCTCCTCCATACTTCCTGTGGACCTAACTTTGGAAAAATATCTTGAAAACTCTTGTGTTTAATCAGACTATATTAAACTATATTGAATGTTAATTAGTTAAAACTAAAATAACTAAATTTAAAAAATTCTACTTATGTATTGAATTTTAATTTATATAATAATGAAATAATTAAATTTAAGAATTTTTTAACAGGTTAACAAAATCCTTTATGATTACTTTTTTACAAATGCAAGAGATACTCTAGACATTCACTAATAATAAGAGTAAATCTGAAATTTTGTTTAAACAAAAGAATAGTTAGGTTATTTTGTTCTGACCTAGTTATTTCCCTCTGCAAATACTTTTTGCAGACAATTTGACCGTTTTGTTCCGTGCCCTCAAGTACAATACATCCCTATTTCTGCAATAGGAAATATTTCATGTCCGTAAAGATTTTGAGAAAGACTACAATATATCTTTCTTTTTTTTTTTTTTTGCTTTGGAAGTCATTGAAATAAAACAAAATGATATGGGTCAGGTGGTTAAAATATGAGAAAACTATATGGGATGTCTCCCAAATAACACCACTTATTAAAATTACTTTCATTTTTTTTTTACTTTTTAAAATTGTCCCTTTTGGAATTATTTTCCTTTTGATTAAATTAATGATTTTACTTTTCTGCCCTAAGTCATTAAACAAATCCTAACATATTTTTTTTTTCTCCTCCCCTCTTTCTCTCTCCTCTCTCTCTATCTTCGTCTCTCTCTCTCCCATTTCTCCCGTTTCGCACCACCCTGCTATCTTTCCCTCTGCCAGTCTCTCTCTCCTCCATCTACCCTCCTTCCATCTAATCCTCTCTTTTTTCTCTTCTTCTTCTTTCTTCGGGTGGTGACTTCAATGGCAGCAGGGACCATGGCGACTGCCGTTGGAGCTATAGTGCTTCTATGCTTCTTGAGTCAAATGTTGTCGACGAAAGGAAGAGGGACAGGTAGACGATGATTTGGAGTCAAGGCTTTGACTTCTCGAAATCGACCAAATCAGTGAGGAGGAGGCTCTCGAGACCAAATTGGCATCGACCAGATCGACGGCCGGCTCAGGCTTTAACTTCTCGAAATCGACCAGATTGGCAGCCATCTTAGACTAGATGGACCAGATCGATTACGACGCTGTCGGAGACGCTAAGGCTATCAACTTCTCACCAACAAAAGGTGTCATCAGGTACTTCACCGTGTTGGTACTTCGCCGTATTCTGTGGTTGAGTGTTAGATTTCTCTGCCAACAAAGAAGACCACGCAGAATTAGACAACACCGCCATCAGCACGATCTCCTTCATGCGCTTTTACTGGGTTTTTTTTTATTTTTTTGGGTATAAATTTGCAATTTATTTACGAGATCTGCAATTTTGTTTTCTAATTTTTGTTGGATATGTAATTTGTTGTAATTTGCCTATGTTTTGGAAGGTTTTTGCTTTTGTTTTTTTTTTTTTTTTGCAGTATATTCCGACGACTTCCCACAACTTCCGGCAAGTTTAGGGATAGACCTTAACGGGTTTCATGTTGAAATCTGACGGGTTCTATGTTGGAATCTGGTAGATTCTATGGTAGGTTCTAAAAAATAATATATGTTAGAATCTGGTGGCTTTTAAATTGAAATCTAACAGGCTCCAATCCGACACCTACGTCGACGACCGGAGGCAGCCGGCGCTTAAAAAATATTAGAATTTGGTACGTTCTAAGTTGAAACATGGGATCCGACACCCGTGTCAGCGGTCGGTGCTTTTTTATTTCAAAAAAAATATTAGAATTTGGTAGGCTCCAAGTTGGAACCTAGGAGGCTCCAATCTGACACCTACACCAACAATCAGAGGCAGTCAACACTTCTTTTTTTCTAAAAAAAATTTGTTAGAATCTGATAAGTTTCAAGTTGCAACCTAGTAAGTTTCAATTTGGCACCCCGCTCTGGCAACCAAAGACAGGCTTTGGCGGATTCCATAATGGAACTTGGCGTTCCAAGACAAAACCTGACAAATTCGATGACGAAACCTAGTGGGTTTCGGCGGGTTCAGGGATGAAACGTGGCAGATTCCATTTATGGAGGAAGGGCAACTTCATCATTTAATAATTCATATTTTTTTTTATTAAATGAGCAGTTTGGAAAAGAGCCTTTTAGCATAACAATCTTGAAAAAGTGTTCCTTTTAGAGGCATTTTGTAAGTTGCTCTTGAAATATTTTAGGTGATAATTGAAACTTTTTTTTTTCGATGGCTAAAATCGACGTCAATTTTCATCATATATCAATTGGATGAAAATTGGCCAATTTGGTGCAGTTATAGAGAAAAAAATTAATATGACTACTTTTTTAAAAAAAAAAATCATGTCAAATTATGCCGTATACATTTTTAGATAGAAAGAGAGCTTGAAGAAGCACTCATCTCAACATGTTTGTTTTATGTCCATGCAATTACAGTCTATTCCCTTTTATTTTCATTTGTCATTCACTTCCGTTTTCTAAATAAAAATGTAACTATCTACTAATAGTTAGACGGTATTTCTTTAAATAAAAGATAGAAGATTTAAAAGAGATAAAAATTATTCTTCCGTAAAATAATAAGATTGGAAAATAAACTAGTTAGCATGTTAGAGCTTTAGGGCCCGTTTGTTTCATGATTCGAATCACGGTTCGAATCATTTTGCTACAGTAATTCAGGATTTGTTTTTGGACGTCATGTGATGAAATTCTGCCAAAAATAGGTCTTAATTAGATTTTAGTAAATTCTTTTGATTTATTTCTTTATTTATTGAGAAAAAAATAGTAGCAATTGTGATAAAAAAGTATTAGTAATTATTTTAGTAAAAAAAACATAATTCAAATAAGATCCATTAGTTTGTGGGTGCATTTATTACTACCCTTATTTTACTTTTTACACAACCTTATTTAATAAGATGTATTTATTATTGTGGTACTTATTAATAAAATTATTCTTAAGGACAAAAGCATCTCAAATAAGGACTTATTACACACCTTATCTTCAGATATATATATATATATATATATATATATATATATATATATATATATATTCTCTTTTGAAAAATTAGTGTATTATTTTTTTCAAAAGAATATAAATGAAACTCCCAAAAATATATATATATATATATGTCATTTATTTGTTTTCAAGATTCTTATTTTTTATTGTTGTTTTATATGTACTAATTATAGGTACATATATGATTACAAATTTTATTGATACATAAAAAACTACAAATCGTCTACTGTACTAAAAGGAACAACTCTTTGGTTTGATATAAAGAACACAATATTGAAAAAAAAAAACTATGTTTCCTTTCTTGTTTTTAAATAAAGGAAATATAATTTCTTCAATTCATATTTAAACCCTTATAATTCACTAACAATTATTGTTTTCTAAAATCCAAAGTTTAGTTTGATAAAAAGAAAAAAAAATTATATCAAGGAAAAACTGTCATTTAGTATATAAACTAAAAAAGAAAAATGTTAGAAAAAAAATTGTAATTTTATTTGGTGGGTGGGTAAAATAAGAAAACCAATTAATACTATCTAAGTATAAGGACTTTTTTAGTATTTAAGGTGGGTGAAAGAAGTAGAATAAGGGGCAGTTAAAAAAAGATGTATAAAAAGTAAAATAGAGAATGTGAATAGAAGCACCCTTACTTTATTGGCTTATGAGGATGGAATTTACTATATTAATTGCTAATTGTTAAGAATTGGCTAATATATATATATATATATGTATGTATAAGAGTTCAGAATTACAATTTCTTTGTGTAAATCAAAACAAATATATTAAAAGAAATATCTTCATTGAATTTTTTTTGGAGATTCCTTGTCTAAAGGATTCGATAATAAAGTTATTTGCAAATATCTTTAAGAGGCAAAACCTATTAGGACATTTAATAATTATTAATTATGAACTCTAATTAAATATTTGTTTTAGTTATTTGTCTACCGACAATAATAATAATAATAATCTGGTGTCATCATTTTTTATTGTCGTTTCTTGGTCAGTTGGTTGTCCTTTCCTAATGATGTCAGGATTTTTTTGTTATCGTTTCTAAGGTGGTGTTTGGAAGAGTTGGTCTAAATTATAAATAAGGTAAAACTCTCACATATTACTCACATATTACAATATAAAATTAAGTATAAAATTTTTATATGTTACAGTTTTTAAACCTGGTGGTTTAAATAAGTCTAGAACACCCTATAAGTTGTTATCGTTTATGAGTAATACTAGTTAATAGTTTTCTTTTCTCGCCATTGTCGTTTTTCATTGTAACGTCTCCGTTCCATTCCATATCGTTGTCGTTTCATGTCGTTTTCTTGATTATACCTTTTTGAGATTGTTGTCGTTTTCCATGTTGACGTCTTTTTTTTTTTTCTGCGTATGCTTTCCGGGCTTTGAACCCCACCCACGACCACGCCAAGGGTCGTCACCACACCACCTCAACTAGCCTCTCTCCTCGCCCAAAACCATAATACATGAACGTAAGACACGCTTTCCAAAAATTTGCTGTCGTTTTTCTTGCAAGTACTGTATGAAATTCTTGTAAAAACATGGTTCTTCTTTTCTTAGATGTTCCACGAGTGTAATCCTAAAATCCCTTGTCAAGGGGAGGGGGAAGAACATTGCTACAGCCTATAGGACACCGACAATGTTGAGCACCACACATTAATAAAAGTTGAGTCCTACGGTATGAGATATATATGTGAAGTTCACCTTTTATTAGTTATGGTATTAAACATTGATGTTATGTTAGCCTATGAAATACTAATAGCGCTAAGCATTACATAAGTAAAGTTCACATTTTATTAGTTGTTGTACATTTAACATTGATGTTGTGTTAGCCTATAAAATACTGATAGCGCTGGCATAAGTGAGGTCTATCTTTTATTAATTATGATACTTGGTGATGATGGAAAATGATCAACCAATAACACTCACAATTCACTCATAGTTCCTACAGATTAAATGCAATAAAAATGAAAAAGAAAGGATGAAAGTGAGAATTATACACACGGATTTATAATAGTTCACCCTTTCATGAGCTATATTTACTGTATTTTCCTTATCAAGAGCCGTATAATACATTCTTAGATGTTTGGGATTAAAAAAAAAAGATTGTGTTCTCTACCCAGAGGGAGAGAGGAACCTTCCCCTCTCTTCTCTATCTCCCCCTTTTATATAGTGTTGCATTATTATTAAAATAGTGATTAGAATATTATTTGTGGGAAGAGAATCTTCATGTCCCGTGCTAGCCCATTCCCTTTGGGCATGACGCCCCTACACGCGTGAAGAGTGTATCGAGTCATATGATAGTGGTCTTAATTTTAGATGTATTATCTCGACTGTTAGTCTTACCTATTCTTACATGTTCTTCTTGAAGTGATGAGCGCAATACTAGGCGGAGAACACAAAGGTGGTTTAAACTCGTCCCCATTCAAAAATGGCAAGATAAATCGATCACCTTAACTTCTATTCTATTCGAGAATAATAGGTCGAATTGGGTTTTTCATTGATCTCACCTAGGCCCCCGGGACCATCAAAGATCTCATACAACAATACTTAACACCGATGTTTTTAAAAGAAAAAAGTGGTTTATTACTGACAATGAATTATATATTAAAAACTTTGTCCTTACTTTGTCTAAGTTGTTCTCTCTCTCTCTCTCTCTCTCTCTCTCTTGGGTCAAGGGACTCGTTTGTCTCCTACAGGCTTTAACAAGAAAAGAACAGTCCACAACTTTGCTACGAATGATAGCAACGTTGCATGGGAAAGAAAAAATAAAATAAAAATATTAAAAAGGAACTATGTAACAAATATTATGGAGATATAAAATCAATAAAGGTTTAGTCTTGAAAACTTAAACAAGAGCAAAGTTAAAAGGCATTAGAATCTAGCTCCGAGGTTATAAAGCAAAATTGTTAGGAGAATTGGAATTTCTGTCTATGGGGCAAGGCATATTTTGTCAAGGCATGAAACACGATCTTCTCAATCTATTTTCATATGCATTTTTTTTTTTCATGTGCAATAAGACACCTTCTTAAACCTTAGTTCACATCATGTTAAAGCCCCCTTTTTTATTTGGGTTATTTATTTTTTATACCTTCTATTTAAAGTTTATTTAAACATTATCTCTTTATTTTTTTATTTCATCAAATGTATACCTTCATATTAAACTTAACACACAAATTTACGCCTTTTTCTAATCAATCTTTAATGTTGACTTAAAAAATTGACCAAAATATCCTCAAAATGAGAGAACTTAAAAAACCTTGTAGAATTTTATACCAATGTTTTTGACTTAAAAATGTATAAAATACCTTCAAAAATGAGCATTTTGTATGTTTTTGTTTTTGTTTTCTTCTTATTTTTTGAAAGTTTTAATTTTTTCTCTCTTTTACTTAATGATAATTTAGTCATTTGAGTGTCAAAATTAACTATTGACCAGAGTAAGGTATAGATCTATATATTAAACCTAATTTAAAGATATACATATGATGAGATTAAAAATAGAAAGTATAATTTTTAAATTAACTAAAACAAAGGGTATAAAAAAACAAATATTCTTTTTATCTATCTATTTATTTTGGTAACAATACATTATTCGAATTGTAATCGTATAAGAATTTTATATATTGTTCACCTTTGGGACCTTTTTCATCAAAATTCTTGTAGGGTGTTTGGCAGGGTGATTAGAACCATTGGTTATAACTGTTTTTACTGTAATATGTGAGAGCTGTACATTATAGCGATTTTTTTATTGTTACTGTAGCATGTGAGAGCTTTACACTGTTTACAATTGAAAAAATGATCCGAACCACAACCTACCAAACACCCTTCAAAGTCTGGCTTGGAATGGAATGAGCTCTCAATGAACAGCTTGCAGATAGGACAACAAATTTCCTTTTGTAGGCTAGAAGGATTCTTTTCTCCATTAAAACATGGGCATTTAGCATTTTTGTTGTCTGAGCTTTCATGAATTGATAAGTTGTCCTACTAAGTTTTGATTTTGGTCAGTTACTACCTAAACTAATAAAATACTACAATACTAAATTGTTGGCAGTTGTAACAATTTGAGCGAAACTCCCTCACGCGTGTTTACATGAGCTGCTCTGAAGGGAAAATACCATAAAATTCAAGAAATAAAAGGGCCACGAAGGTTTAAGATATTGAGATTATAGTTCTCCGGTGGATTATTTGAAAGGCACTTCATTGCAATGCACTTTTTAAAATTGTTGGTTCTGGTCAAAATTAGTGTTATTAATACCAATAGTCCTTAAATTTTAAGGTTTTTTTTTACTTTGCTCCTGAAGCTTTTAAAATTACTACTTTACCCTTTAAACTTTTAAAGTTTCTTACTTTGCTCATTAAACTTTAAAAATCACCACTTTATTCGTTAAAACTTTCAAACTCCTTACTTTGCCCCTTGAACTTCTGATTTTTCATTCAAAGATGAGTATATATTGTTGAATAATAGATGAAATAATAGTTAAAATCTCTCTTTTTTTACATTTATAGGTGACTCATATGCGAATCACGTAAGCTCTATCTATTTGAACATAAAATAAAAATTTAGAGGACAAAATGAGGAGTTTTGAAAGTTCAGGAAACAAAGTGATGATTATAAAGTTTAAGGGCAAAGTGAGGAGCTTTGATAATTCAAGAGTTAAAGTTATGATTTTTAAAGTTCAGGAGGGAAAAATAAAAGAGGGAGATAATAAAGTTTAAGGACCACACTGGTATAATAACCTTCAAATTATTTTTTTCTATAAATTTGAGGCTCAAAAATAGATACTTACCGGTGGATAATTTTTTTTATTCCCAAAATTGCCTTATTTTAATGTGTACATTTTGTTTATTATTATTATTATTATTTGCCGTTTTCGGTGTTTTCACAACAGAATCTCCAATATGTAAGAAAAGCCTATGCTTTTTTAGCTGACGTCAACAATTTTTTGCTCACGTCGCAAAGAAACTACCAGCTTCTCTTCTTTACACCTTTCCAAGTTCACAAAGCATAAGTAATCTAACAGAAGACAGAACAAAATAAAGACAAATGTAATGTTTGGTTCACTAGTCTAAATTTGAAAAAAAATTTCAATTCATGCCGGTTTTTAATTATACAATATTTTCTCTTAAAGACTGAACCGCTATGATATATTTTTAATTTAAACTGACTATTTGAACAAGCGTCTTAAAAACAAAGATCAACAGAACCAATTTTTTTTTTTTTTTTTTCATATGCATTTGAGAAAAGCACCATGGTTTCTTAACTGGATAATTCACGTGGCTTCCTCTTTTTTACTACAAAATGCAAAACCCAACTCCACTAACACACTTTTTTTTTTTTTTTAACTCTGCTGGCATAGTTAATCTTTTCTTTCTTCCAAAAAGCACCTGCCTTGGCTCCAAAAAAGAAGGGGGGGAGAGAGGGAGAGGGAGAGGGAGAGAGAGAGAGAGAGAGAGAGAGAGTGGATTACTTGCATAACTTCTTCAGAACTCCTTGAGAAAAAAAAAAAAAAAGAATAAACTTTACTTCTTAATTTTATACAAACTCTAAGAATTGTCCCCTCTTTGAAATATAAGTACATAACATCCATAACCAACATTGGCATCTCAATTCTCAAAATAATTAAGTATGTTCTCCTATACCAAATCAATCTGTTTCTCATTAGCCTTTCTTTCCCTTCTCTTTCCCATTGCCCAGTCCACTTGTTGTTGTGACATCTTTAAGGACCTTACCCTCAAAAGAAACCTTAGAAATTGCAAAAAATTAGCCACTCTAGGAGCTGAATTTGGCTGGGATTATCAACAAAGCCCAAACAAAAGCATCCTAATTGACGTCTTATTCGGCGTTCGCCAACGGGACGACATCAAATGGATCGCATGGGGAGTCAACCCCGGAAATAGGCCACAGATGGTTGGGACCAGGGCCATCATAGGCATTGTGCAGGATAATGGCACATTATCAGTCAACAAATACAATGTCACAAGGTATACAAAGCGTGGTTGCCAGCTCCAGCCTTCGAAAATCGAATTTCCTGTCCTAAACTTGACAGGTGAAATCGTTTCAAACTCTACTGAATACTTAACATTGTCCGCAAGGCTTGTTCTTGATCCTGGCGATTACGACGCCGAGAGGCTGAATCATGTGTGGCAAGTTGGCTATGATGCTGACCAACAAGGTTTGGAGCCTAGAATGCACCCTCCAACTCTCCAGAATTTCGACAGCGCCGAGACCATAAACATGACTTCCGGGCATGGTCGTAGCGTCGGACAGCACCGCCGTCACCTTAGAGTGGTAAGTTGGCCGAATTTTTCTGCCCTGTGAAGATGAAGTATGGAAGTGTTTGATCCTATTGGAATGGAGTATGGTAACTTAACCTTTTTCTTTAGATATTCTTGGAGTTCCTTTCTTTGAAGTTATGCAAGCACTTAGATACCAATATTGCCTTGTGAATTTTTTGCTTGTTACATACCACTTCTCCCATACAGTTCAAGCTGTTAGGATGGTTTGAACTCTACGCCTTCTGGTATGACATTAATTTATTATTTCTTTTTAAATTTAAACTGTTAAGACGTGGGATAATAATAATACTATATTTTAATATTTTTTGCATAACTAAGATACTTGGAGCCTCCAAAAGTAATTCTTGCCGATCCCCCACCATTCATATATATATTTTTAGGGTTTTGGCACATTTGTCCTCTAAACTTTTTCTTTTGTTTTTTTTACAACGTAGTCTTAAACTTTTTTTTTTGTAGCAATTGACTCCTTAAGCTTAACTAAGTATAGCAATTAAGTCCTTAACATTAAATGTTTATCAAAATTGGGACGTACAAGAAATGATCATGTAAGATATACATTACCTCTTTAGGAAGAAAGAAACAAATTTTAAGAACTATAATGTTTAAGATATATATATATATAAACCCACAAAATTTTTAAAACTATCAATAATTAATGATATAATTCCTATTTTTTGTTCCTTTTTGGGTATAAAAATTAACAATTTGACTCTTGTTAACAGCAAATGAGAAATAGTTCTTCTAAATATAAAATCAAAGACTCAATTGCCATAAAAAAAGTTTAAAGACTATACTGTAAAAAAAAAAAAAAACAATAAATTTACAGAGTAAACGTACCAAAACTTTTTTATTTATTAATATACATACATATATATATATATATAGACTCAACCTATAACATTTTCTTTAGACCTCTCAAACTTCATAAAATTTGAACTTTCAATGTAGAGCAGCCCTAGCTTCACAAATTTACCAATGTTTTTAATTAATTCAAAGTGTTTTTTTTTTCCTGGTATTGGATTTTTGTACATGAATGAATTCAGGTGCATGGGATTCTGAACATTGTGGGATGGGGGACCCTCTTGCCCGCTGGGGTCATATTTGCAAGGTACTTCAGGAAATTCCCAGTCTCATTGAAAAGGTGGTACTGTCTTCATATTGGCTGCCAGATTACTGGCTACATTCTTGGCACCGCCGGTTGGGCCATTGGACTTCGGCTTGGACGTGCTTCTAAGCACTACAATTTTCACAAACATCGACTCCTAGCTATCTTCATCTTCACATTTACCACTTTGCAGGTACACTTCTAAAATCTTTTAATAATACACTTTTTTTTTTTTTTACTAAAAACAGTTAACTGTAGAGTTTTGATGAGATCTGATGCATTAGTGTTGGTATGATCGCACTGATACATATTTTAAATGCACACATTCAGTTTCCAAACAAATTCTACTATGCATCTATGTAATCATCACCATTAATTCTCAACCAATCAGCTTGTAATTTGTAAATCTTGGATTGAGTGGAGACACATGCCTCCATTCAATTTTTGGAGTTTTTATTTTTTGTCCTAATTTTTTTTTTAAAATTTATACTTATGTTTTATGGTTTTTTAAAATTTTTTATTTATACCTTTGTTTTACAGAAGAAAATAACTTTGTCCCCACTAAAAATTTGAAATATATCGTTGTCTTCATTTTAAAGAAAAATTATAATTTGTGCTCCCACTCAATAATCAAATTATATGTCACTGTTACTAATTTTTTGCATAATTCTCCCATTAACAAAAACGTCTAGCTTTGCCACCAAATATATGAATTGTAAAACTGTTATAACAAAAAAATTCTAGCTCTGTCATCAAATATATGAATTATAAGACTATTATAATTGCACATATTTAAGTTCCAATCCACTAATTTTCAACCAATTAGCTCATAGTTGTGAATCTTTAAAAGGGTTGACTAAATACATTCATTCAAGTTCCAAACACATTCCACCAGGCATAATCTGTATGATCATTGCCTCTAATTTTTAACTAATTAGATGGTAATTTCTAAGTTTCAGAATTGATATATGAATTTTTATATCCATAAAATTGCACACATCTAAGCTCCATTCTACTAATTTTCAAGCCACATTACATTATGTACAATTTTTGTGATCATCGTCACTAATTCTCAACTAATCAGCTCGTAATTTATAGATAATTGAATTTTTATATCCTTATAATTGCACACGTCTAAGTTCCATTCCACTAATTTCCAATCAATTGGCTCATAATTATTAATCTTTTTAATAGCGTTGTCTATATACGCACATTCAAGTTCCAAACATGTTCCACTAGGAATAATCTTTTGTGACCATCCTACTAATTATCAATACTCAGCTCGTAATTTATGTGTGTCAGAGTTGATTTATGAATTTTATATCATTACAATTGTAAAATTCTAAATTTTGTTTAACTAATTTCAACTAATTAGTCATAATTATAAATCCTTAATGGTGTAATCTAAATGTGCACATTCAAGTTCCAAACATTCCCATTGTATGATTATATGATTAACATCACTAATTTTCAACTATTCAGCTCAAAATTTATAGGTCCTTGGAGTTGACATATAATTCTAGCATTATTATAATTTCAGGCACCTAAGTTCCAATCACGTTTCATTGTTTAACCATAAATGGACACTGATTTTCAACCAGACAAGTAATAATTTGTTGGTCCCAAAATTGATACATGAATTACTACTTGGTTTATTATTATTAAAAAAAAAATCAGTGATATCCATCAAATAGTTCCAAATATGGAAAAAAGAAATATTTATCATTGTTGTGCTGCAACTATCCTACATATCATATAATAGCAAGACTACCACATATGAGTTTAATACATAACACTGTTGGCCTAGTTAGTAATGAGTAACATATTTGGGTGCATAAACAAGAATTTGGTAAATTCTCCAACTATCACTCGTGAAGGATGTTTGAAAAATTAGTTGAAACTGAAAGTTAGAACTGAAAGTATTATAACATGTGAGAACTTTACACTATAACATATAAGAGTTTTATACTATTTAAGTTGAAACTGAGTTTAAACACCCTATTAGCTCGAAAAACTTGGAGCTCATTTAGGTACTTAGATTTGAACAAAAATATTTGAGTTTAAGCCAATTTTGTTATAGTTATTTCTCTTATAAAATTTAAATGCTGCAGGAATTTTAATTTTAACTTTTGAATCAAACTTATGTTTCAAAGCGGGCCTTTCTAGTTCCAAACACACGAATGATATATTCAGTAGTGTACACGTTATTATGAAAATGATGGTAATATTGGGTTTTGTGTTATGTAGATGTTGGCATTGCGGTTGAGGCCGAAACCCAACGATGATTACCGCAAGTATTGGGACATGTACCATCATTTTCTAGGGTATGCCCTACTGGCTGTGATAGCAGTGAACATTTTCCACGGGATTGCCATTTTGAAGCCCAACCACACCTGGAAATGGGCTTATATTGCGGTTCTTGTAGTTTTGGGCTTGGTCATTTTGGTAATGGAGATTTTTACTTGGACCAAGTTCATCATGGAAATTACCAACAAGGCAAAACCAACTAAAGACCAAGGAAACCCTACAAACCAGTCAACAGCTCAAACCCAAGTAAACCCCTCAAACCAGTCAACCAGCCCACCTCCTAAACCTCCAGCCTAGAAGCAGAAGAATATGACTCCAGCCCATGAGTATTCAATAACCAAAACAGACATTAATAGAGAGAAGAAAAAAAAAAAAACTGTCCCCAAAAAAGGAAAAAAAGAAAGAAAGAAAGATTGAGATAACTATAATAAATGAGATTTGATTGGCCTTTGTCAGTCCTTTTTTTGTTCATCTTTGTCCATTTTGGTTGTGGAAAAAAAATAAAATAATTATAAGAGCTTGCCTCTTTTGTATTGGTGTACCAATTGATGGAATTGGATATACTTGATTTTGCCTTTGGCATCCCTTTTTCAATTAAATAAGTCAATAACAGCCAAAAAAAAAAGGTGTGTTAGCAATAACCAAATTTGTTTAGTTTTGTAGCTAGGGTTGTTCATAAGCCAATTGCTTGAATATTTTGGCCGAGCTGAACAATTTTGGGTGAAGAATGTGGGGCCGAAATCACTCACTGGACACACACACAGACAAAAAAAATGCTTTGCTAGACCTAGGGTTAGCTCGGCTTGGCTGGTCGAGTTGAACGGTAGCCATTGCTGACCATAGAGTGAGAGAGTGAAACCAAGAGAGGGTACGAGGAAGTTCGGAGAAGGAGAGTTAAATGTAATGACCGAGGAAACGTTATCAATAAAACCTAATATTTAATTAAGTTTAATTAATGAATTTATTCTTAAAAATGTGAAATTTTGTAAAAATTGTAATTTATGTGAAAATTACAATAAAATATGAATGAGCGGCATTGATTGCAAATTTTATGACATATGTAATGCAATGGTGGATATTGTAAAATACAAATTTCATGAGTTTGATAACTCAGAGATTTGTGCATAATATCCATAAAATGAATTTTATGTCACAATTAATTGTAAAATTGTGATATAAACGAATGGATGATTAGAATGTAAATAGGACATAGAGGTGGTCATAACCCTAACCGGGGGTAGAAAGGAGGCTAGAGCAATATAAAAATACTGCTAAATGAAAACGCAGATACAAAAAATGTCACGATTAGCCTCCAAAAGTGAACGAAAAGTAAGTTAAATATTTTTATACAGTATAAGGATAGAAAGTACACTGAATTGACCACGACAATATAGGAAAAATACTGTGTGGTAAAAAATTACACAGCATAAATTTTTAATTCCATAAAGTGGACATTTGCTTGAATTCTATTGGGCCAACAAGCCATGCAATGTGGCCCAATAAGATGAGGACACCTAGGGTAGTCTAATGGATGACCATGAGTCATCAAATGTGATAAGGAAGCATTTAAGGCAAAGTTATCACAAAAATTCATTTCCTTTCTTTTGCTCCAAGATCCGGCAGCCATATCCAAGAGTTCTAAAAAAATTTCTCAGCCCCCAAACTTTGCAAAAATACCCCCAAACAAGTTTTACAAGCAAGTACAAGGATTTCCCATAAGTTTTAAGGTAAAATCCTAAACTTTTTCATGAGTTTTCAAGGGATTTTTCATGGGTAAAGGGCAAAAATTAATCCATGGTATTTTTGCATGAAAAGGAAGTCCAAGAAGAAGTTCAAGAAGCCTTTGAAGGCTAGAAATAAAAAAAAGAGCTATTTGGGTAAGTTTTAAAGTTCAAAGTTTTGAATTTTGTTTTGATTTTTATTTCTTAAAACCCATGTGAGTTCTTGAGCACACATTTGATGGAATTTCATGTATATGTGATGATTGGCAAGTTTGAGTTGTGAAACTTTGGTTTATAGTGCAAAATGACAATTTTTGCAAAAAGTATTATTTTTGTAATTTTGATGTTAGACTTTGCAAAAGTGATGTTTGAGTATGAGAATCTTTTGATTAAGGCATGGAATGGTTTCTGCAGGGGTAGAATTACAATTTTTAAATGGATTTTTGTAAAAATGCCATAGGGACTAAATTGAAAGAAAAAGTTCATTCTCGGCAGATTTGAAAAATAGTCAAAAACGCCCCTTTACAGTGAGATTTTGGGAAAAGTTAAAACACAAAAATTGTAGATCTTGATGAAACTGTTAGGAAAAATGGACGGTTTGTCTAAAAACTCAATCGTTTGTGAGTTTTTGATTTTTCAAGAATATGTTAAAAGTGAAAAAAGTGTTAAATGGCAAAAATATTATTTTTCAAAATGATTTAAGGTATGGCACCTTAAGTAAAAATGATCCTTGAGAAAAATATGAAATTTTGATGCAAAGAAGTAAATTTTAGTCCCGGGGGTAAAATCGTTAAAATTTTCAGTTGAGGGACTAAACTGCAACGTTTTATGAAAACGGGGCATAATTGAGAAATAAAGAGATTGACCCACTAGGATGTTATTTTGAAATTAGTATGTGGTTATTTTCGTAAGAATAACGAAATTAAGCTCGGGTAGGTTAGTGGACCCACGGAGGGCAAAATCGTTATTTTTGTCCAAATAACCCGAACCGTTTTGAAATATTTCCAATGGAATAAGAAAAAGGCTAGAAAGGTTCCCGCCTTTCGTTAGAAACGATAGGGTAA
The DNA here is from genome assembly GCA_025403435.1 of Artocarpus heterophyllus. Taxonomy (NCBI): domain Eukaryota; kingdom Viridiplantae; phylum Streptophyta; class Magnoliopsida; order Rosales; family Moraceae; genus Artocarpus; species Artocarpus heterophyllus. The sequence goes on along the minus strand of CM046332.1, from coordinate 26,074,392 downwards.
AGTTAGATAGAAATAAGAAAAAACAGTGGTTTTTAGAGTTGTACATAGTAATGCAACTCAATTTATTAACTAACAGATGTTTCGTATCGAAACATAATGGAATTTGGCTAATGGCTTTGTAATTGGCCAACAGGATCCTCGGAGTCTAGGAGAAGGGAAATCGAGGTTAAGTTGCCCGACATTCGCATCAAGTAAGTACCCTTTCCACCTATAGTATGAAATGTAGGTTTAGAAAGAAATATATGTATATGTATACTTGTGCGTATCATTAAGTGTAAACTTGTATGTTTGCCATGATATGAATACCTAGGGGTATAGTCATGTATGAATAATTGTGAGCATATTAATGTGTACCAGTGTGTATAAGATGTTATGTACCTGTGTGTACAATAATGAAAATGAGCATGTGTACCATGATTTTGTACCTGTGTGTATAATATGTTATGTATATGTGTGTACAATAATGAAATGAGCATGTGTATTATGATTTCGTACCTGTGTGTACAATGATAAATATTTGAGTATGTATAAAGTAGGTATATGTATGTACATTTTATGTTAAGTACCTGTGAGTATATTTTGCTATATACCTGCGCGTATATTAATGTGTACCAGTGTGTATAAAAAGTAAGTACCTGTGTGTACTATGCTATGCAAGAGAATTTTATGTTTCATGGATAATATGTGATTATCACTTCATGCATGGTATGTCAACCAAAATAAATGGACTGGTAAATGTATCACCAAAAATTAAGAAAAGTGTCACACCGACTCCTAACTCAAGGGGAGTTTAAAGGATATGTTACGGTCACGGTGTTACGTAGACCTAAATGAAATTGCGCAATGGTACGAACACTTGGGCCCTAGTAAAGATAAGAAATGACGAGAATAAAGAAAGTTTATAAGAAAGCATAATTGATTCATGCATTCATGTGAATATCCATGTGGGATTTATGGGCCTTACTGGGCGTTAGCTCATTAAGTATTTCATGCTGTAGGTATTCCGACGAGAAGGTCAAAATAAGTTCAAATGGTGAGCTGGCAGAGGGGTGGATGGTGTGCATATTGGGTATGGAGTCCGCTGCTGTAATATTTTCTGCTACGTATGTTTAAAGTTATTTTGAAATGAAATGTTTAAAAGAAAGATGTTGTAAAAGTAAAAGTATTAATTATGTAAATACAAGTATGTGAAAGTATTTTGGGAATTACCAAAGTTAATGTCAGCAAATTATTTATTCCCATTAAAAAAAAAGTTTCTAAATTTTTGCCCTAAAGTAAGTAAGAAAGAGTTTTATCACAGCCCGAAAAGGCGGGTTGTGACATTAAAGTTGAGAGGAAGATAGGGCAAAGGGGCCTCCTTTTCTTGTTTAAATATACTAGTTGGAAGATTATAAAAATTAATGTGATTTTTTAAACGTTATAAGATTTTTAGCCCACCTTTCATTATATTGATTTAAGATTCATTAATTTGTAATAGAATGACACAAAACTAAAGAAGCGAGTAAAGAGAAGCACATTTCCTAATTTTCTCAATGACATATGCATAATTTTTTAAATGTAAAGCAAGTGTGAGATTATTAATAATTTAATTATGGCACAGAAAGGGGTAAATGGCCATATAAAGATAAGTCTTCCCAACGTGTATAGGCCGATAAAACCATGCAACCCCACTTTATGCCATTTTAAGAGAATTGGTATACGAAGATAGCATTCTTATTTTAAGAAAATTTAAGCCTAATTTATAGTAGGATGATATATTAGAAGAATACAAGAAGTAAATATTATTACTTCTGTAGATAGATTTGAACCTAATTTACACTAAAAAGTAGTAGGTGTTAATAACTAGATTCCATAAGTGGATCGGGCTTAATTTGCACGCAAAAACATGTTCCTACGTCTCTTAAACACTTGATAAAAGGGTATAACGTGCCAAGTGTAGTCAGGTTTGAGCAACTTGGGTCTGCAACTTCAAACCCACAATCCATCTGCACAGGGTGTTTGGAAATCAAGTTAGAACCTAAACATTATAACATGTAAGAGTTTTACGCTATATCATGGGAGAGTTTTACATTATAAATGTTGAAACTTGGTTTTTAAAATACACTTTTAGCTTTTATAAATTAACAAAAAAAGGAAAAAAAAAAACCATTGTGTTATCTCATAGCTTTCGACCTTATAAGGTTGATATCTTAGATGTTCACAAAAATCTCATTAGGATGCCCTATTAATCAGTAAAATATCATTTGTTACTTTGAGACTTTTTATAGTAAAAATATTTTTTTAAAAAAATAAATTTTTGATTAAAAAAAGAGAGAAAAATAAAAACTAAAGAGAAACATTACTTAAATATAAATACTGATATTAATTGTATAATTCTCCAAACTAAGTACAAATTGAACATTTGGGCCCTTTCCATTCAAAATTGAGCCTCATCCAGAGATTCTACAGATGATGGGAGCGGAGGATAAAATGAGGGCGGGTGTTTTTTTTTTTTTTTTTATTTTGAAAAAAGATATAAATTGAACGCACTGTTTAGAGCATCTTGTTAAATTGGTGTGTGAATGACAAATTTAATATTTGAATGTAAAAAATACTCTTTAATATAATATTATTTTTTAATGTTAAATTTGCTATATGTTATAATTAATTGCTACGTATTAAATTAATTCATCAGCAAATTTGTGACCAAATTTATTACAAATTTGACATTTAATTGATATTGGTCGATAAATTAATTTTTTTACTTTAATAATCACAATATTATATTATATTTTAATTATTCTAATAATAAAAAAATTATTTTTACAAATTTTAAAGTTTAATAATTACAAAAATTTGACATTTTAAATAATTTTATTTATTAAAATATAAAACAAAATAACATATTAAATATTTTATTTTTACACTTTTTAACAATAAATATAACATAGCTATTGACTTTTGCAATTGAGAGTTACGCCATGTTCTATTCTTATAACCTCAAACTTTTTTTTCACAAGAAAATAAAATAAAATAAAACTCAACTATTTCTCAAAAAAAAAAAAAAACCAACCACAAGTATTTTTCACATTCCACCTCAAATGTGCACATTGGATCTTACCATTATACCCTTTTCAAGGAGGAGAAGCAATATAAACTAAAAAAAAAGGGAATATTTTTTCAAGGCAAAAAAAAATTCTAATTAAGGAAATAATTTTTTTTATACAAAAAATACGTTTTGTTCGATAGATAAATTATCTTAATTTAAAAAAAAGATAAAAATAACTCTAACAAAAAAAAAAATCTCAACAGAGTAAAAAGAAAACAAATTAAAATAATTTTTATACTCAAAAAATATTTTTTACGTCAAAAAATTATAAAAAAAAATCATTTATCCACAACCAATTTTTCTTAGAAGTTTCTTTTCAAAATCCCCTTTAGAAAAATTCTTTTCTTCTGCAAAAGAAAAATCTCATCTCTTTCGGCATGGCTGCTCCGGCGGTGGAAGGAGCTGCCGTGGCGGCGCTCCGGTCGGTGATGCTCCGGGTCCGGAATGCGGCGGAGCGGTCGGGTCGCGACCCGGAGAGGATTCGAGTCGTGGCGGTGTCGAAGACGAAGCCAGCCTCTCTAGTCCGCCAAGTTTACGACGCCGGCCATCGATACTTCGGCGAAAACTACGTTCAAGAGATCCTCGACAAAGCTCCTCAGGTCTCTCTCTCTCTCTCTCTCTCTTTCTCTAGACTAGAAATGGAGTTTTTTTTAAGTCTTTTCTCTGTTCTGTCTGTGAACAGCTTCCTGAGGACGTGGAATGGCATTTTGTTGGGCATTTGCAGGGCAACAAAGTCAAATCTCTTCTCTGTACGTTTATTTATTCCTTTTTTATATTGAAAAAACTCATGAATTTTTCTATAAATTGATGTGATTTTGTTGAATTGAACGAAGATTAGTGATTTGATTATCAGAGGTTTATTAACCTGAAGAATGGGACTTATGACTGTATGACACATTGTGTTCTACCTCTACATGTGAAATTTGGATGTTTTTCTTATCTCCAGTGCATATATGGGAACTTTTGTTGTGCCGGGAGAAAAATTGTGCCGGAAATACGATAACTTGTGGATTTTGTGTTAGAATTTGCAAACTTCGGACTTTAGAGTTACATAAGTTATGGTGTATTTGTGAATTTTAAATAAAAACGATAAATTGTAAATTTGACGTTGTAACTTGCAAACTTTGAATGTTGAAGCTGTAAATGTCATGATAAACTTTTGAAGCGGCATGGTGCCTCCCCGCATATATAAAGAGAGAATCTATTCAGTTTTACTTCTTCTGAAGAAATGCTATTTATTTCTGTTGAATAATAACAAAAACCAACAATAATCTCCCCATGCGTTTTATTGAAATGTTGCATTCCGTCTTATCTTTTCAAGAGCGCATGGGATACTAGGAAATGCAACATTCCTGATAACATAGTGTAGAATGCAACATTTCGATAAAATTTAGAAGAGGTTTTTGTTATTATCCCTTTTCTTTTCTTTTCTTTTCTTTTCTGTTAATACATTAGAGAGGATTTAGGTGACACTTGGAAATTGTTCATTTATGCAGCTGGAGTACCTAATCTCGGCATGGTTGAGGGTGTGCACAATGAGAAGGTGAGAGATTTTGTCTATTATCTGATTTATCTTTTGCAGACAAGAACTTATATTCTTTAATTTTTGTTCTATATTCATATTCTTTTTGTGCCATTGTGAACTTTGTAGAATTGCTCCACATACTTGGCATATTTTTTCCTAATGGTCCTTAAGCTTCAACTTTGCACGTCTAAATCTTTTTGTTGATTCAAACATAATTTTCTAACAGATAGTGACTGTGTTTTCGTCTCCTTGTAATCTTTAGATTGCAAATCATCTCGACAGCGCAGTGTCAAGCCTGGGAAGGAATCCATTGAAGGTTTTAGTCCAAGTGAATACCAGTGGAGAAGCATGTGAGTGAAAATGAAACTGCTACAGATTTCTGAAGGAAAGAAGCATTTTCATGATTTAGGAGCATGTACGAGATTAGCAGCCTTAGAGTTCTTAATAAATTATGATTATCCTTGACCGATTATATATTTTTATATTTTGTCCTGTCCTTATTTCCTGACTTTATTTGTGGCCTCAAGAACTGTGATATGCTTGCAAAGACAAGCAAAATAATGTCTGGTTTAGATTTGCTATCTTGTGGTAACATTACAAACTAGGATAGTAAGCCGCAATAGATTAGCTTACCAAGTTTTTGACTTTGTTGCAGCAAAATCTGGCATTGACCCTGCTGGTTGCGTCGAACTCGCAAAACATGTCAAGTTGCACTGCCCAAATCTACTCTTTTCGGGTTTAATGACAATTGGGATGCCAGACTACACGTCAACTCCGGAGAATTTCAGGGTAACATGTTTTTCTAACCCCACGAAAGAGTGTGAATATTATTTTGTATCTTTATACGTAGCCCTGCACTTGTTTCTTTGGTTCTTAAAACAGAAATTGAGTAATTTCACATCCTTCTCTAGCTTTTGATCTGTCGACTAATTTGCTATTGTAAATATTGATTTATGATTCTTCAGACACTGTCAAACTGTAGAACTGAGGTGTGCAAGGCACTTGGATTGACGGAAGAGCAGTGCGAGCTGTCCATGGGCATGTCTGGTGACTTTGAACAAGCGGTATACGTGCAATTCTCAACTTAAATAAGTTATTCTTCAGTCTTCTAAACGCCTGTTTCTTATCTTATGCTTAACTATGCTAACAATTCTTATGTTATTGACACTTATGATCTTGCAGATTGAAATGGGCAGCACCAATGTGAGAATTGGATCAACCATTTTTGGGCCAAGGGAATATGCAAAGAAACAATGAAATTAGTATCACGGGTCCCTGGCCGTTGCTCTTTTTATTTTTAATGTATATGTTGTATTCTATTAACAGAAATTTGGCAAATTCTTTACCTTCATTTTTAATTGCTTCTATCAAGTTTTGTACGTTTAATGGCTACAGTAAACGAAAAAAAGGAAACACTTGTATTTTGTTTCTTCTTAAACTCTTAAACCCAGAAGCTTCCATATATGCTAATGGTATAGTCCCTAGATTATTTCTAAAATCTTACTTCAGTTTCTAAATTTTAAATTCAGTATGGATGGCCCTTGTATGTTTTCTAGTCCCTAACACATGATTTTGACCCAAAAAAAAAAGGACAAATGTTACAGTTCTTTCCTTCTTTTTTTTTGGTTGGGGGGAATGTACATTTTTTTAGCATGTTTGGGAAGACAGTTAGAGTTATATTTTATAATTCTAACCAATTTTTAGTTGAAAATTGTAAAAAAAAAAATGCAATAATTTTTATCAGAATTACAAAATGTTGTTTCAACCATGTCCTAAACAGGCTATTAGTTAATTTGTGTATCGACTAGTGGTTCTAAGGTCTCTCATAACTTGTCTTAATCTGTTGAAGGCTAGATCCACATCGTGTGTGGTGCATTCCAGCCGAAGTGCCACACATAACCAAAGATTGCTTGGGGTTTGAAGCAGCGTAAAATTGGTGAATTTATCCTGGCGAACTAGCTGGTCACTTGAAGATGCATATTCAAAAATAACATATATTTGAATTTTATTCGTAGTTTTTATTTTCTCTATGTTTATTAATATTTATAAGTATATTCTCTTCAATTCCAATTATATATAAAAAAGCTAGATTATGGTTGTTTAGTATCATAGTTGAAATAACTGTCAATACAGTAAAAAAGTTATTTACAACCTTTAAACTAACATTTTCAGTTTCATTTGCTCTTTCAAACACACATAACTTTAAAATTTTGCATATACTTCTTGAGAACTCCATTTCTTATGGAAAACAAATAAATTTGGATTAACAATAGAACTAATGACTACTCATGATTCTATAATAATATTAATTTTACACCGATTCTAATTTGGAGGAGGAATTCTCTTTCTGTTAAAAAATTGAGGAAAAATCAGGCAATATCAGTACATTATCATCTTTGCAGTTACTAAGACGACTTTGGAGATAAAATTAGAGATGGAAATCAATTTTTTTTTTTTTAATCTCTCTTGCAGTCCAATTCCCTGTCTAACAAGTAACAAATAAAAAATTAAGATGTGTACGAGAAAGAGAGAGAGAGAGAGAGAGAGAGAGAGAGAGAGAGAGAGAGAGAAACAGTAAAGTAAAGAGAGAAAAAAGGGTGTTTCAAACGGAAAACGCCCTTTTCTCTGATAGTGGTCATTTAATAAATGTATGAAGTGCCAAGTAAAATTAGACAAGAAATTGGACAGACAATTTGGACAGGAGATTTGGTTCTTTGAGAACTTGTGTTGTCTCCAATGCGTTAATTAACTAACTTTACTAAAAACATTAGCTTCTACTATGCCCATCCTTACCTTCCATATCTATTCCTATATCGATTTTTTTTTGTTAAAAACAAATATCTATCAATGAATTATTTTAAAAAATCATATAACCCTTATAAATTTGTTCAAAAAGAATACCTTAGAAAGATATTAAAAAAAATGGTTGTCTACTAATAAACTTTATAAAAATAAAGCTTATGTTTAAATAATAATAATTGATAATATAAGCGATAATATCATAAGTAAATAATATTAATAAATAATACTATAATTTTTGTCATAAATACCTGCACTTTCAGGTGTTAGATTCTTTGTCTACTTTTTCTCTTTAAAAATTCTTTCTAAAATTGTTTTAGTTACATAGCACTTCATACTTTTCATAACAATAACATTATTGTTGGAGAGCAAACAAATATTTGACCCTTTTTTTTTTTTTTTTTTTTTGCCATTCTTAAACAGAACACCGGACGAGTCAGAGACCGCGTTGTCCTTGTTTTCCCGAGTTAACTCAAAAGCCTCTCTCTCTTATCCTTAAACCCAGACATTTTCACTCAGTCTCTTTCTCACTCTAAACGAAAAAATCCTCCACTTTGTTAGCCATGACTTCTCTTTCATTTCCAATAAAACTTTCTCTGTATCCAAACCACTCTCTTTTCTTATACCAATTCCCAAACGGAGCAGAAAGAGTCTCTTTTCCCAAGAAAATTAAAAAAGTTCTATGCTCAGCCACAGAACAACCAAAACAAGAACAAGAAAAGCAACAACGTCAAACAAATAAGAAGAAGACGACGAAGAAGAAGAGTGATTCAGACGGAGAAAAAGGGATTGACCCAGTTGGGTTTCTTACCAAATCCGGCATTTCCCATAGACAGTTTGCCCAGTTCCTTCGTGAGAGGTGCAGAATCTGATATGATAAACAAGTTAGATTTTTCGGGCATTTGAGAATGATAAACTTCTTTGGAAAAGCTATTGAAATGACAATGAATCTTTTTTTTTTTCAATTTTTTGCAGACACAAAGCGTTGAAGGACCTGAAAGATGAACTCTTCAATCGTCATGCTAATCTCAGGGATTTGGCTTCTGGGTAAGTTCTACAAAACTGATTCCGATTTCGTTTATTTTTTCTCTCTCTTTTAAGTTCTTAGACTCCAGAAGAGGTGTCTTTTAAGTAGAACTGTTTTTGAGTTGTTATCCTTTGAAGTGATTATGACATGATTATGATGCCAACATTTTTGTGAAATTTCTATGTTACAGTTTCTGTTACCCTTTGTTTTTTTTTTTTTTTTTTAAGGTTTTTTGTACTTTTGTTGATTTGAGCATTTTTTTAAATCTAGATTTGAGATATTGGGTATGCATCGCCACCCGGAACATCGAGTTGATTATATGGAATGGGCTCCAGGTTTGAATTAATGCCTGACTTTTCTCTTGTCCAATTTGAGACTTAATCTAAATGTGATAAACTTGTCACAGTTAGTCACTAAATTTCTGGATCATGAAAAGTACCTTTTCAAGTGGCTATGTATTTTTTTTTTCTTAGAAGAATTTACCATATCTGAGCTTAAACACAGGTTCTCGCTATTGTGCTCTGGTTGGTGACTTTAATGGGTGGTCGCCAACAGAAAATGCAGCAAGAGAGGGTCACCTTGGGCATGATGATTATGGATACTGGTTCATTATTCTCGAAGATAAACTGAGGGAGGGAGAAAAGCCGGATGAACTATATTTTCAGCAGTATAACTATGTGGAAGACTACGATAAAGGTGATAGTGGTGTTACGATTGAAGAGATCTTTAAGAGAGCGAACGACGAGTACTGGGAACCTGGCGAGGACCGGTTTGTGAACCACCGCTTCGAAGTACCAGCAAAGCTATATGAGCAAATATTTGGCCCTAACGGGCCTCAAACCTTAGAAGAATTGGAAGAAATACCGGATGCAAATACGAGATATAAACAATGGAAAGAACAGCACAAGGATGACCAGCCAAGTGATTCACCTTGTTACGATGTGATTGACAGTGGGAAGGAGTATGACATTTTCAATGTCATTCTTGATCCTGTATCCCGAGAGAAATTTAAATCAAAGAAGCCTCCCTTGGCTTACTGGTTCGAGACACGTAAAGGAAGGAAGGCGTGGTTGAAAAAGTACACTCCAGCTATTCCTCATGGAAGTAAGTACAGGGTCTACTTTAACACTCCTAACGGACCATTGGAACGAGTTCCTGCTTGGGCTTCTTATGTTCAACCAGGTACAATTTACCTTATGTTTTTCCATAATATTTGCAGTTAAGGGCCTGCATAGAGAGAACTACTTGTTTAAGCCAGTCTCTTTAGCAGTGCCTTACCCCCCACAACACAAACCACCCCCACCCCCCCCCCCCCCCCACCCACCCCATCTCTTTTTATTATCATTATTATTGTTTCACATTAAATTATGCCTTTATTGTAAGGCAACACAAAAATACGCATGCTGTTCTATATTTTCATCATCTGAAACAATGTTAAATGCATTCCAATGCAGAAGGACAGCAAGCTTTTGCAATCCACTGGGAACCGCCTCCAGAAGACATGTATAAATGGAGAAACAAAAGTCCAAAAGTGCCAAAGTCATTACGTATATACGAATGTCATGTTGGAATAAGCGGATCAGAGCCAAAAATCTCTTCTTTCAGTGATTTTACTGAGAAGGCAATTCCTTGATTGTTTCTCTACTGTTTTATAGTGACTCTATTGTGCTATTACTATTGATTCTTAAGTTTTGTTCTCTATATTTCATTCAGGTCCTTCCTCATGTAAAAGAAGCTGGGTATAATGCAATCCAGTTGATTGGCGTTGTTGAGCACAAAGATTATTTCACTCTTGGCTACAGAGTGAGCGAACCATACATATTCATTTATCTGCAAACATCCATATTCATTGGTGTTTTTCTGATTCAAATTCTGACAGTAAAACTAGAAATAAAAATTTGCACGGAACATTCCTCTAGAATTAGTTTTCATAGTCTAAAGAAGAATGTGACAAGCAAGATAAGCTCATTCGATGTTTAGTGTAACTAATAATACTTAATCCCGCTTGCTTTTAAATCAAATTTAAGCGGTTGGGCTTATTTTTTACATTAGATCTAGTTATAAAAACTTCCACCAGCTGCATTTCACTGCAGTTTCCATTTATTTCCAACCTCTTCTTAAAACTGCAGGTCACAAATCTATATGCGGTTAGCAGCCGATTTGGAACTCCTGACGATTTCAAGCAGTTGGTTGATGAAGCACATGGTTATCTTTTTTCATCTAGTGCTATTCCCTTTTAATCATTAACCTAAATTCGTTGATGCTTTGCCAAGAGCTGAGTGGCTTCTTCTTTTGCATATGCATAGGTTCCGTAAAAGCTATGAGATATTACTTGTTAAATTTTCCTCCTTGCATTGCCTCACATGTTAACTTCACTATGTACCAATAAAATCGCCATTAGAGTAGGACAAGGATAACGTCGCCTGAGGTGCTGATATTTCCAAGTCTCATAGATTCTATACCTGACAACTAGTAAAGTCATCTTTTAAGTGATCAAAAACAGCATTTGATTGAGAGATGGTATGAATTTGGTATGAAATTGAACCCAAGGATATAATGTCAAGAACATCCAAAAAACATGAGATATATTCTTAGTAAGCTTGAAAAATGCAGGAATAAATAGTAAAAAACCCTAATTTTGATAATATAAATCGAACATCTCACTAGGAAACATTAAAAACCAGTGTTATTTTCCTTTTATCTTTGGTCAATAAAGTTACACGCTGTTGCATGCCTTTCTAAATTTACAGGACATGGACTGCTGGTTTTCTTAGACATTGTCCATTCCTACTCGGCTGCAGATGAGATGGTTGGGCTATCACTCTTTGATGGGTCAAATGACTGCTACTTTCATACTGGTATATCTTCAACTATTGTTGCCACTACTTAATTTGCACGGAAAGTCTTGTTACATACTTGAAAAAGGCGACTTATGATTGTACTTATCTGCTTTGTTATTCGCTTTATATTGAACCTAAGTAGGGTTGTTTCCTGTTGGAAACTTTTTTGTTTGGATTTTGGGTCCACGTTCGGTAAACCTGAACGGCTAATTTATTTTCTCGTAATTTGTGCTGTGACTTGGCGATTAGACAAATTTAGCCTTTTAACATATCTTCAAGTAAGATGATGTTATGTTTCCAACTCTCTTCTTGAATAGGTAAAAGAGGGCACCACAAGTACTGGGGCACTAGGATGTTCAAATATGGAGATCCCGATGTTCTGCATTTCCTTCTCTCAAATCTGAATTGGTAAAGTTGAAGTTCAAAAACTGGTCAAACTTTTCAGTTTCAAAATTATTTGGGTTTCATTGTTGAGCCAGGTCTCTTTTTTCGCCAAGTGTATCTTAATTTGTCTTGTGTTCTTCTTTATTTGGAAGTGTATATTTAATCACATGTATAAATGTATCTTTGGGTAAGTAATGTTGGTGCTTTTAATGGGTTTGAATAGGTGGGTTGTGGAGTATCAAATTGATGGTTTCCAGTTCCATTCACTGTCGTCCATGATGTATACACACAATGGTTTTGCTTCTTTTACTGGTGATTTGGAGGAGTAAGGCATCCTTCAAAGCTTTTTTGCTTTCCTTTATCTACCGATTTTAAATAATTCCTTTCAAGTGAGAACTCTAACGTGATAACTATAATGATTCTTTATTCAATATCATAATCAACCTCGTGGGTTTGAACCATACTGCCCATTTATGTCTACAATTTGCTTTTTTTGAGTCTTAATTCTGTCATATTGTAGGTACTGCAATCAATATGTCGACAGGGATGCCTTGTTATATCTCATTTTGGCAAATGATATTCTGCATGGTCTCCACCCTAATATAATCACGATTGCTGAAGATGTAAGCAGCCGATCTCTATTGTATCTCTCTTATCTTTTCGTCCTTTTCTTGTTCATAATAATTCCGTCCCTTGTGTTATCTCTTTGTTCCAGAGTATTCTTTATATATATATATATATATATATTGTTGGTTGTTTCTAACATTTACAACAACCTAAAATCATAAAAATGGAAGCAAGGTTGGATCGGTTTGTACCTCTCACCATTGATGTGCACTGTGTAACTTTACCCCGACACCGAGAATTTTATTCAACGCTGTGTTTTTGGACTTTTCTGAGCACTCTCAAAATTTCTCTTGATAGTGTAATTGAAATTTCTTAAGATTTGTTGTGTGCTTAGGGACCCAAAACCAGATTCTATTTTATAACCGTAACCATTATACAGTTATAAATGGTTGAGGATGGTTAATTGTCGGAATAACTGCACGGCGGTTGACGTTCATTTTGAACGCTCCACGTGGGCCAATTAGGGTCTAACATATACACACACACACACACACATTGACACGATCCTGAAGGAACCGTCAAAAGATAAAACCTTGCTTGGTTTTTTATGTTGTCGTTGTTAAATAAAATGGCAGGCAATGATCATTTTTGCAAAGGATTGAATTTAATTAATTTGTTATCAAAATTTTTCTTCTTATATATTTTTTTAATAATTAAAGGGGGTTTTTGATGTTTTTAACTAAATTAACAAAAACTATAATTAACAAAATGAAATAAATAAATAGAATATAAAATTCAAAGGATTAAAAACAATAATAATAAAACAGGTTAAAGATTTATTCTCCACCGTTACATAATGTTTATGTAGTCAATCTTAGAATTAATCCCGAATTTTTTGTTGAAACTAACAACCGTAGATAACGAGAAGCTCTACTACACCGATCCTTCCTTATAGATTAGATTTATTAAGATAAGTGCTTTATTAAACCCCTTTCCATCAAACAACCTAGGACGAAGCTCGCTAAGTTCAATCTAATGGAAGCTTTACGTTGAGAAAGATAGGTTGATCAAGATAACAAATACGTAGGAGCTAGGTTTATTCAACCTATGTTATGTTTCATATCACAATCACACAAAAGTCCCACCATAACCATGTGTCACAATTTACTATTTATGGTTGAAAATTCAAGATAATTACGGATCAAGATTTCTAACCTGGCATTAAGTAATTTTCAGGTTTTACTTAGTGGCGCACTTAAATAACCCTATAAAAATCAGCTATAAACAGTAAACGTGGTGCAACATAAGCTATTTCAACAATAAATTCTGAGAATAATTCATATAATCAACTACATTAACATGTCTATGGCTTTGAATTCACCTTTAACCACAAATAACTTAACTAGACATAAAACAAAATAATAAAAATCAACAACATTATAGATCAAACTGATGAACTAGAAGAAGAGATTGTGAAGATTTTCAAGAACTCCTCAAGCAACAAGCCCTTTGAATCTCCTCCTTTCTCTGCTTCTTTTCTCTCTTTTTTGCAGTGTTTGTTTTGAGTTTTGAGGCCAAAAAGACATCGGCCTTGAGATCTATCATGATGCTCATGTATTAGTAGGGTTTTTAAACAGTAAAAATGAGTTTTTGAGGCCAAAAATCCTCAAAAACACGTTTGGAGGCGCGGCCGCGTAAATGGCACGGAGGCAGGCTGCGGCAGCCACACTGAGCGCTGCACGGCAGTCGCGGGTGCAGCGCTGCAGGCAAGCTGATGGGTGCTCAGGGTGCGTGGGTGGGCTGCTAGGACGCCGGACTTGTGCGGGCAGCGCCTGCAGCAGCACGGGCGCGCGCTGCTTGAGGCTGGGAGGCCTGCTACTGGCCTGGGTTGACCCAAACTGGGCTGCAGTGTGGTGGGAGGGCTTAAACGCCGTTTTCACCCTTTTTTGCCGTTTTCAACTCCGATTTGCAATCTGCTATTTTTGTTGGACTCCAAATTGAATGCTTGATATTTTTAACTCAAAAAATCTTCATTTTTCTTCCTCTTTTTATTCTTTAATACTAAGATACCTATAATCACATAATAAAAATAAAACATAAGAATTACTCAAAAACTTAGACAAAAAATGCGAGGAAAAATGATGCAAAATGTAATGGATTATGCACTTATAATATATATACACATTATGAATGAATTCTCCCTTTTTTTTTTCAGGCAACCTATTATCCTGGTCTATGTGAGCCAACCTCGCAAGGTGGACTGGGCTTTGATTATTACGTCAATCTGTCTGTGCCAGAGATGTGGTCTTCTTATCTTCAGAATGTGCCTGACAATGAGTGGAGCATGAGTAAGGTTGTACTTTATAACAGAGTAAAAAAAAAAAAAAAAAATCATCTCAGCACCTTTGTTGTTATTCATTGTTGATTCAGTTGTGTGTTTGTCTGTTCTCTATAGTTGCCCCTCAATGACTTTGAACTTGCTTTTGTCAGATTGTCAGCACATTAACGGGCAACAAACAATACGCCAATAAGATGCTTATTTATGCTGAAAATCACAACCAGGCATCATCTTGTTTTAATCCCTTCTTCCTATTTAGAGTTGTCTTGAAATAGTTTCAATGTTGAAATATCTTTTTGTTTGTTCTTTTTTCAACGTTTTATCATGTGCTGCCTTCCAATCTTTCTTGTAGTCGATATCTGGAGGGCAATCATTTGCAGAAATACTACTTGGTGAGAAAATTAAGGATTCTGGTGCTACAAAAGAATCATTGCTAAGAGCGTGTTCTTTACTCAAGGTATGCTTTGTTCTTATATATTTTTTCTTCTCAATCTCTCCATGAACCAATTGTTTGACAAAGCAAAATTTCTAGCATTGTCGTGGGCTTCAACGGATAAGACTTTGAAGAAGTTTCCCCTTTCTTTGATTGTTTTAAACTGAAGGGATGTCATTGGGATTAATCATCTTTTTGCTAGTTTTCTTTTATACTTAAGTTTAGAAGTTTATTTTGTTCGAGGATTCTTCATCCTCTCTCCTTTCTAATTTTTTTGTCTATCTAGGGAAGGAAATTTTTCTTATTAAAAAAACAATGATTAAAAGAAAAAGATAAGGGATTGATCAAATCTGATATCAAATGTTCTACCAGAAAAAGTCACATTTACGTAGTCAAATTTCAAGAATAATGCAACCTTAGCTATGACAGTTGATTGAATATAAATATAGCCCTACCATGTAATTTGTCTTGATGTTAAAAAAAAAAAAAAAACGTAATTGTGAAAAGCACATCCAAATGAGTTTTGTTTCAAGCTCGAAATATCATCATCTAACTATTTTCTTTGCCAACTTATTGTTGTTTCTCATGTTGAGGCAGATGATCAGATTGATTACATTCACAATTGGTGGCAGTGCCTACCTCAATTTCATGGGCAATGAATTCGCACATCCAGATGTGAGGTTGCTTTTCGATTGGAATTTTTGACAACTTCTATTCAAGCTACTAATGATCTTCTCCCATGCCAGAGAGTCGAATTCCCGATGTCGAGCAACAATTTCTCATTCTCCCTAGCCAATCGTCGGTGGGATCTTTTAGCAAACGAAGGAGTACATCGTGATTTATTTATCTTTGATAAGGTTTCAATATAATTTCTTTTTCCTCCATGGCATGGTTATTATGTTTCACTTTCCCCATAAATGTAGTTCTATAATGCAAATAGTAAGATTCATTCTTGTTTCTTCAATAAAGATGTTCAAGTTGGTGTTGTCATTCAGGCTATATCCATTTTTTATTATTGTGTACCGATCTTTTGTTCATTAAAAAAGTCAAAGCATGGGTAGCAAATTAGTTCATTTACATTTTTTTTCCTTTTCTCTTTTTAGGACTTGATGAAGTTGGATGAAAAAGAAAGAGTACTTTCAAGAGTTCAACCCAACATTCATCATGTGAATGACACTGCAAAGGTATGAAAAGTTCTCATTTCAGCTAAACACGTTGATTGGTATCTCAACAAAAATTGCAATTCAACCCTTTTAATGAACCATGTGTCTCTAAGATAGATTTACATGATGGCTCACTCAAAAGCACATCTTTTTTTGTTACAGGTAATAGCTTACATGAGAGGTCCACTTCTCTTTGTATTTAACTTTCATCCAACAGATTCTCACGAAGGATATGGAGTAGGTGTGGAAGAAGCTGGAGAATATCAAGTAGGTCTTACCATGCACAGTTCGGAGCTTCCTTTGTGTATATATGCGTGTATAAAAACACACACGCGCGCGTATATTTGACATATGTTTATATGGTTGAGCATGCGGACATTTAAACCCTATCTGATATTTGTGGCCACAGCTAATTGTAAACACAGATGAGATAGAGTATGGAGGTCAAGGGCGTGTAAAGGAACGTCAATATACTAGGAAAACTATTAGCAAAAGGTAACTTTTGACCTTTTTGATTTTCTTTTTCTCTCATTCCCATTTCCATTTCCATTGACTTTGTTTTTGCTTTTTTAATGGTTCCTGTGCGTTGGATTGTTTCCAATTTAGTTATTTTATACTGGTAGATTTTATTTTATGTATCTTTTTGTCAGAGTTGATGGCCTCATACACTGCTTGGAAGTGCCTCTTCCTAATAGGACGGCCCAGGTTCGTTTCCTTCATTTTTAGGGTATTTAGCACATTTATTCCCGAACTTTTCAAGATCTTCAAGTTACCCTTTAAAATTTTAATTTTAGTAAATTACCCCTTATATTTAAGAGCATTGCAGAGTGCCCCAAATTGATGACAATTAAAATTTGGAGAGAAACACTCTCATACATGTGACGTCAGCTCATGTGAAGGAATTCACTGAAATTGTAGATGATGATTAAAAGCATCTCATGTGTTGTGCATGAGGGCGTTTTCTTCCAAAGTTGAACATTATTTATTGATTTGGGGCACTCTGCGAGATTTTATTAAATTGTTGCAAAGTGTCCCAAATCGATGACGATTGTTAAAATTTGGATGAAAATACTCTCGTACACATGACATGACATGTGCATAAGGGAAACTTGTCAATTCAATCAAAGTTCAGCGGAAAAAAGTTTCAGGAACCCTTATCTTAAGCTTTTGTAGTGTGCCATTTATTTTCTTGAGTAACATTTATTGGTCTGCAAACTGTTTAGTATCGGAACAAGTTTGTATGGACACACTTTTTATGTTGGACCTGCATGGTTGTATAAGATGATTGTCATCACCTTAAACAAGAGTGCCCCAACATCTTAAATTTAGTTAATAATCAGATGCATAGATTTGGAAATACACTAGTTTATTTTGAGACTATCCTTGTCTTCCCTTGGTCGCCTTTATATGATTTTCTCCTTTTTCCAGGTTTATAAATTGACCCGAATTTTGAGAATATGAGACGTTTCATACCAAAAGAAAATTGCATCTGGTTCTCCAAGACTGTAGGCTGGAACTAAGAATCCATTCAACTTCAAAGCATTAGTTTGGCTTTTGCAAGAAAACTCAGCATGTGAAGAGAGGAAAGTAATGCGTCCAAACTAAGCTTTCCAATCTTGAAATGGTTTGTTCTACTTCATGGAGGAGGATTTAAGAGGCTAGATCTTATGCCTCCAAAATGGACTCAAAAGAAATAGGTGAGTTATGATGAAGCAAGAAGGTCCATGTTGGATGTTGTTAACATCTTTGTCTTGTTCGGAAATTGGAATGTCTTTGAAACAACATTGTCAGTTCATCCTGTCATCTCCTATTCAAGACTGCAGTGTCTTTTTTGGCTATAGAGGAAGAAGAGGACTGAAATTGTTTTGACATAATGCGAACTTGCTTTTTATATGCTTCCATAATTAAGTTAGTTTTTAATTCTAGATGAAGCAGCTTGAGAAGGATACAAAGGGAGTATATATATGCGCAATTTGGTATTGATGGTGATGTGATGAGGAATGGAAAGCTGTCTAAGTTTTATACAACATTCTGTTTGCTGTTTACATAATTATCAAATTATATAATTTTTTTGCCTCCTCTAGCAGTTTAAGAGTTTAGATCTGTTGTCCATATTTTCTTGTCTTATTGGCTGTCTCTTCGCTACTTATTTTTAATGTTATCTAAATTAATAACCTAAATAAATGAATGGAAACTAAATACTAAAAATATTGAAGCAAAGGAAAAGATGTTGGGTATTCGTTTATGGTGTAGAGAGGGTATCATGCTAAATATTTTCATGCCTTTTAAATCGAGTGTAGGGCAAATGAATTCAAGCTTATGAACTTAAATAGTGAACAGTATAAAGTTTTTATGCTGTGGGCGTTGAGTTTGAACTTATTTGTCAAAAACCCTGTTAGTGTTTGGTGCATTATAAACTAGACTAAATTAAATTCTCTTATTTTAGAAATAAAATTTATGGAAAAGCATTGTTGGTTAGGTTGGAGTTTGGAAAAATACTTCGGTTCTTTTCAAAGGAATAATGATCCCATTTGCCCTCTTTTTTTGGAAGCTAATCCCATCTAGTCTTGGGGAATAAAAAACTTAAGAAGTGTGATTGGCTTTTGTCAAGTTATCCAGTCAAAATATTTCCACTGAACATGTGAAGATTATTATAAGATAAACAATCCTAATTTTAGTTCAAATTCAACATACCAAACAGGGTCTTAAACCATCTTTTTTTTTTTTTTAGTCCAAGCAATGTTATAGGACAAAACATTTCAGACTACTAAGATAAACATAAAATATTAAAAAAGATAAATTTATCATGGATGTTTTCAAAGGAGCTTTATAGGCCATTTGAAAGAACAAATAGAACTAACAGTTTTAGTTTAAAAATATAGTATGTAAGAGTGTTATATTATAAATTTTTACTATAGCATACGAGAGCTTTACGCTTTCATAGTTGTAATTAATTGTTAGAATTACTCTTCTAAATATCCCATTAATGATAGGACATTTATTTTTGTCTTGTCAGTAGACATTTCTATTTTATCTAATTTGATCTACGAGTGTTTATGTTAAAGTTTGCAATGCAACACAAAATTGCTCTCAATTATATGTTTGATTGTCGAACAATTAATTGAACAACTGAAAATAATAATATCTACCGATATAGGATAAAAAAAAATTGTCATATAATAAATTATGTCCCTTCTTAAACTTAGACTGCGTTTGGTACATGGGTTTGACGGTTTGAACCCATGGTTCAAGTTAAATTGCATTTGATAAATAAAATAAAACAAAGGTTAAAAATAGTGAATATAATTTAAAACGGGTAAAATCTTGGGTTTTTCATAACTTTGCCACTTTTTAAATCATAGTTTGAGTAGCTTGGACAATCTAAACTTATAACTACTAGTTACCTTACAATTCCCAGATTACCTAAACACTAATTTTCTAAAGTAAAGTTCTATTTCTTATCCGGCTTTACATTTCAAACCTCAGTTCAGAATTATCATTCAAACTACACATAATTAGGGTACATTTATCGATCATAATCGAAACTGCTATGTCTTAAACTTTCACATGTCATAGTATAAAATAAAAATAAGCTCTAATAAAATCGCTCTTACTTTAGCTTTTAACTGTACTGTCAAATACATTCTAAAAACCACGAATCCAAAAATACAAAATAAAAACCACGCCAATTCAAACCCATCAAACAAAGCCTTAAACTACCAGCGTGTACTTCCACGCGCATGTAAAAGGACGTGCCCTCTTCTCCCACGTCTCTGCCTCATACAGACGCCACGTCATTATCGGAATCTTGTAATGTTATTATCTACTTTCTCTCTCCTGAAAGAAACCGAGGGAAAGCCAAAGAGAAACCGGAAGAAAACTAGAAGAAAACAGAAGGGAAAAAAAAAAAAAAGAGATTTCGCCATCAATGGTGATTCTTCTGCTTTTTCTTCTCTAATAGCTTTCTCTCTCTCCATGAATTCGCCTTTCGGAGGTCCGAGCGCTTCGAGCACCAGCCCACCGGGGACACAGGCCAACAGGGAGAGAAAAATGGCGTCCGCTGAGCAACTCGTGCTTGATCTCAGCAATCCCGATCTCCGAGAAAACGCCCTTCTCGAACTCTCCAAGGTCATCTCCTTCTTAGTCTGAGACATTTTCTTACGTTTCGTTTTTTTACCGTGGATTTGTTGAAAATTTGGATTTTATTTTCTCTTGTTGGAAGTTTGCGGTTTTGATTTTATTTTGAATTTGGTTCTGTTGAATAGTGGTCAGATGATCGTTGTTTCCGAGATTTGGATTTGTTTGGTTGATTAGAAAGCGATGTTATTGTGCATGTTCTTGAATTTGTTGCTCTAGCTGAAAATCCGTTTTGTATTTCCTAAATAAATATGGGCCTTTTCTCCATTCACCAAAATCCAAACCAAGTTGTGAAATTTGTTGCCTTTAGTAGCCTTAGGGCTTTCTTCTTCACTGATGGAACCACATTTCCTCTAGTCACAACTCGGCTTTTGAGAGAATGCAAGTCTCTAGATTGTGCCATGTTCTTTCACCAGCAAATCCTGGTACAAGGCCTAGGACATCATGTTACAGACCTTATTGGCGCTTACATGGCTTGTAATGCTCAAACACATGCCATGGTGCTGCTCGAGCGGCTCCGGCCGTCGCCATTCTCTGTGTTTTGGTGGAATCAGTTTATTCGCCATGCAGTTCGGTCCGGGTTGCTAAACGAGGTGGTCGGACTGTATCAGCAAATGCAGAGACTTGGATGGAGGCCCGATGAGTACACGTTCCCTTTCACTCTCAAAGCTTGTGGGGAGCTTTCCTCGTTCCAACTGGGCGCTTCAGTGCATGCTGTGGTATGTGCAAATGGGTTTGTGGAGAATGTGTTTGTTTGTAATGCGGTGGTCACGATGTATGGTCGTTGTGGTGCACTTGATGATGCCCACAAAATGTTTGAGGAAGTGTTTATGAGGGGGCTATGTGATGTGGTTTCGTGGAACTCGATTATAGCTGCTTATTCCCAGAACGGTGATTCGGGGAATGCACTGAGAATGTTTGGTCGAATGATGAAGGATCATAGCATACGGCCTGATGCTTTTACCCTAGTGAACGTATTTTCTGCTTGTGGTTCCATTGGTGTGTCAATGTGGGGTAAGCAGGTTCATGGTTTTGCTGTTCGGAATGGTTTGCATGAAGACGTATTCATGGGAAATGCAATTGTGGACATGTATGCTAAGTGTGAGATGATGGATGACGCAAAGAAGAGTTTTGAACAAATGAAGGTCAAGGATGTGGTATCTTGGAATGCCATGGTTACAGGTTATTCCCAGGCTGGTAGATTTAAAGATGCTATTTGTTTAGTTGAAATGATGAGGACAGAAAGGATCGGACTAAATGTTGTGACATGGAGTGCCGTAATTGCAGGCTTGGCTCAAAGGGGTCTCGGACATGAAGCGTTGGATATCTCTCAAAAAATGCAAGCTTCTGGTGTTGATCCAAATGCTCTTACCCTTGTCTCTCTTCTTTCAGGTTGTGCATCTGCGGGAGCATTGCGTCAAGGAAAAGAAATTCATTGTTATGCCATAAAACGAGTTTTAAACCTAGATGGGAAAGATTCAGAGGCGGATCTACTGACAATTAATGGTCTAATTGACATGTATGCTAAGTGCAAAAATCTCAAAGTGGCACGGAAGATGTTTGATTTGATAAAACCAAAGGAAAGACATGTGGTGACTTGGACAGCAATGATTGGTGGTTATGCACAACATGGAGAAGCAAATGATGCACTAGCACTTTTTTCCCAAATGCTTGGACGAGATAATTACAAAAAGCCAAATGCTTTTACTATATCTTGTGCTTTGACGGCATGTGCTCAATTAGGTGCACTAAGATTAGGTAACCAAATCCATGCCTGTGTAATTCGCAACCAGTATGATTCCATGACACCATTTGTGTCTAATTGTCTTATCGATATGTATTGTAAATCGGGAGATGTTGATATTGCTCAAGCTGTGTTTGACAAAATGCAGCAAAGAAATTGTGTCTCATGGACGTCGCTAATGGCAGGTTATGGCATGCATGGCCGTGGTAAAGAAGCTATTCGGGTGTTCGATGAAATGAAAAGAGTGGGTCTTGCAGCTGATGGTGTCACCTTTGTTGTTTTGCTCTATGCTTGTAGTCATTCTGGGATGATTGATGAGGGGATGAAGTACTTTAATGGAATGAACAAGGATTATGGGGTTACTCCTGGGGCAGAACACTATGCTTGCATGGTAGACCTCTTAGGTCGTGCAGGTCGTTTGGGAGAAGCTTTGGAGCTTATCGAAGCCATGCCAATGAAACCAGAGCCAGTAGTCTGGTATTCCTTACTTGGTGGTTGTAGGATTCATGCACATGTTGAAATTGGGGAATATGCTGCAAATAAATTGTTAGAGTTGGGATCACAGAATGATGGGTCCTATACTTTGTTGTCAAACATATATGCGAATGCCAGGCGCTGGAAAGATGTGGCCAGAATCAGGTCGTTGATGAAACATACAGGGGTAAAGAAGAGACCTGGTTGCAGTTGGGTGCAAGGGAAGGAAGGTGCTATAACTTTCTTTGTAGGTGACAGGCGTCACCCTCAATCTCAACAAGTATATGAAACCCTTGGAAGCTTGATTGAACGGATTAAAGTGATTGGGTATGTTCCTGACACTAGCTTTGCTCTCCATGATGTGGTTGATGAGGAGAAAGGTGATCTTCTCTTTGAACATAGTGAGAAGTTAGCTCTTGCCTATGCCATCCTAACAACTCCACCTGGTACACCTATTCGTATCACCAAGAACTTACGAGTTTGTGGCGATTGCCACAGTGCCATCACCTATATATCTATGATTGTGGAACATGAAATCATACTGAGGGATTCAAGTCGCTTCCATCGTTTTAAGAAAGGCTCCTGCTCCTGCAGAGGTTATTGGTGACAATATAGCTATGTATGTTCATATCTGTTGACTCGAAGAATATACTATATAAAAGGGGACAAAGATAAAGATCAAAGAAGTTGTGGTCACAATTATTTAGGGTCATGCTCATGGTGAAGAAGCATGTCTTCCTACAAAGGCTGAAGATGTTTGTTGGCTATCAGCTTATAGTAAGATCGATACTCATTATAGTTAGCAAAGAAGAAAACCCTGACCTGTCTTTTCGCGGATGTCCAAGAAGAAAACCTTGAGCTTACATATTCCTTCCTTGGTGTGTTTGCATAGGGTGAAAAGAATAAAGTTCCTCCAATTTGTTTTCACATTGCTGGGTAGCTTTAAAGATGTATTACAAATTTCTTACCGAACTGAACATTATGTGGCTGATTCTTGAAATTTTGCACCTGTTTGGTATTTGTTCAGAGTATTGGGTGTTCTTTCACCAATACAAGGTTAAAATTTTAGCTTTTTATTCTCAGCTACAAGCAGCATTTTGGGGAAAAAAAAATAAATGCTTTGTAATGAATTCGTTATATGACCGTAGAGTTCATTTCATTTCTTGCTCACTATTTTATCTCATGGAATCTGAATTTATTTTGATGAGCAGTAATCAACGCTTTGAAAAAAATAAATATCTATAAATCCCAAAAGCAATTATTGACCTCAAATTAACTTTAAAAGAAGATGAGAGAAGATGAAATATAGTTATGTGAATTAAATACCTTTTTTTTTTCCTGGGATTTTGTCAAAGGGGCAGATTTAGTTGTTAATATCGAGGAAAATATTTGACTTCTTTCTTGTTGAATTCTTTTATCACAATACTGCTGGACTTATCCCTTAAAAAAAATAAAATAAAATTGCTGGGCTTCTACATGCATGCCTGATTTGTGTATATTTTGATATTTTCAGAAGAGAGAACTATTTCAAGACTTGGCTCCTCTGTTGTGGAATTCTTTTGGTACTATTGCTGCATTATTACAGGTATCATTTTCGTCATTTTTATACCGTCCTTTTTTTTTAAACATTCATTTCTAGTCTTTTTCTTTCTCGTAAATCTTGGTGCTTCAGACAAATTGTGTAACTGACGTAGGTACTTACAGACAAATTGTGCAACTAATACACATGGCTAAACATGTTATCAAATTTCTTTAGGGAGATTGTCAGGATCAATTATATCTATCAAATCTTGTATAGTTCTCGAATTGCAGCTATTTTAGGAGTCAAAATTATTGAAATTTTAATCATTACAGTTGACAAGATGTGAATTAAATTATTTCTTGTATGGATTTTTTTGATCTTTTTCTTTTTATTCTACCTGCAGGAGATAGTTTCAATTTACCCTGTTCTATCACCTCCTAATCTAACTCCTGCTCAGTCAAACCGAGTTTGCAACGCCCTTGCCCTTCTTCAGGTCAGTGGCTTTAAACTCCACGGTGAACTTTTGTATCTCCTTTTTGTTTTTAGATTATTTTTGAAATCATATCTTCTGTTATTTTCTATTTGGTCTTGTGAATTCAACTTTGGATTTTTTTTGGGTTACTGTTTTAACTTTGGAATTGCTAATGCTTCATTTTTTTCCCCTTGCAGTGCGTGGCCTCTCATCCTGACACAAGAATGTTGTTCCTTAATGGTAATAGGCTTTGATCTTTGTGGTTGGCATACTTGTTTATAAAAGTTGTTTGTCGAACCATGTTTCTCCAGTGCTTTCAATAAGATGCTTATGGTTTTGTTGATTACTTGAAATTTTGAGAACCTTTTCAAGTAATCTATTTTCTATTTCAGCCCATATACCTTTGTATTTGTACCCTTTTCTTAACACGACGAGCAAATCAAGACCCTTCGAGTACCTGAGGCTTACTAGCTTAGGTGTCATTGGTGCGCTAGTGAAGGTACAACACCCTTGTTGCCATGGAACTGTGTACTGTTAACTTTCTTTTTTCCTTTCTTTTTTTTGGTAATTGGTCATAGATTATAATAATTGAACCCTTTTTTTCTTTACCAGGTTGACGAGACTGAAGTCATTAGTTTCCTTCTCTCAACTGAAATAATTCCACTGTGTCTGCGAACCATGGAAATGGGCAGTGAACTATCAAAAACAGTTGAGTGTCCTGATTTACATGAAGTGAGAGTTTATTCTTTTCTTTTATTTTGTTCAATGACCGCAGTCTCAGGAAGGGGTCGTTCGACATTGTCCTGAATCTGCCTTCTGGCATTTGGATCTTAAAGAGCTGCTTGTTTTTAGACTGTGTCCAACAATTATTTGCTTGACATTTCTTTAGCGAGATGCCCTACACGTGCAAAAACAACACTCTTAAGGATCTGTTCTGTCTATCCAAGATTTGGTGTTTGACGAAAAATCTTATGCTGCCAGGTTGCCACGTTTATAGTTCAAAAGATTTTGTTGGATGATATGGGCTTGGATTATATATGTACCACAGCAGAGCGGTTTTTCGCAGTGGGGCGAGTTCTGGGTAGCATGGTTGCAGCACTGGCTGAACAGCCTTCATCACGTCTGTTAAAACACATTATACGATGTTATCTTCGATTGTCAGATAACCCAAGGTTTTTTTACCAAATCCTGGTACTGATATATATATATTTTTTGCAATTTTCTAATTAAATTTTCTAATTAAGAGGCTTCGTTGTGCAGGGCTTGTGAAGCATTAAGAAGCTGCCTTCCAGACATGTTAAGAGATGCCACCTTCAGTAGTTGCCTTCGCGTAAGTTTATATCTAGGCTTTTCTGTTAGCATTTTTTTTTTTTTCAATTGGCATCTTGGTCTTCGGACGAGATTGTTCTTGCACATTGTATTTTCTAGGGTACTTGATTAGTTGATTTTGGTCTCCTTAGCTGAACTATCCCCGGCCTAATGCTGCATATTGAACTACTTATTTTAATTAAACTGGTTTCTAGATTTCTGTGTTCATTTATCTGGTACACCAAAATAGAGAATAAACAGTCAAATCTCATTTTTGGTCTCAGCTATATCTCTATCTCTACCTTTTCTTGTGGTATTCATTTCCTCCATTATTTTTTTTGGTCAATCACAATTTGATTGATCTGTTTCAATCCACCCTTCAGGAAGATCCAACCACAAGGAGATGGTTGCAACAATTGCTTCAGAATGTCGGCGTAAGTAGGGTTCCTGGGCTTCCACCTGGTGGAGGATTTGAACATATGATGATGAACTAAAAACACCGCGTTAAATGAGATTTTAAATTATCACCTAATGTTTCTGGTTCAGTTTGGGAAAAGTACAGGTAGGACTCCTTATGTTAACTTATCATCATTTAGAGTGTAAATTTAGTTGGCAAAAGTCCAGCTGTATGTAACTCGTAGCACTCTTCTTTGTAACTTATTCTCTTGAGTTCTAAACTGGGGACTCTTGTTAATTAAAGTTGATTTTGTTTTGTAAAGTGGACCAGGTTAATCTGAAATTGGGAATTTGCTTGATGATTATCTTGTTTCTTTTGGTTTATTTGGGGCTTCTCGTCGATTTAGAGGGTGTTTGGCAAACTAGCTGGAACTCATAGTTTCAACTTTGAACAATATAAAGCTCTCACATGTCGTTATAATATTTATTATTCTAACTTACAGTTTTAATTACGTTCTCAAACATCCTCCTAACTGTAGAGACTACAACGGAGGTACACATGCTTTGGGCGTCCTCAATCAATTTCTTGAATAATCTCTCTTTAATAATCACACTACCACGTACCTTTTTTAGGTCCATAAAATATAATAATATGCATAATGAATTTACTTGGGTTTACAAAATGATGAAATGATGATTTATTAAATGAGTCGATAAATAGAGATAAATAATGTACTTTGGTAAAAACTTTTTTTAGTAAATTTTGATGAATAATATATTTATTAAAATTACAAATTAACCAAAATAAGATACCCTAGACCCTACAATCAGTAATCCCCAAAGTCATCCTCAAATTAGACCAAACCCTAACCCTCGCCCTTAAATTAGAAAGTCCCAAAATAAGTCCCAATTTAAACAAAAACCTAACCCTAGCCACTGGCCTGCCGGCCTGCAAAAACAATCCTCCAAAAGTCAAGACGCGACGACAACGACAACTCCCGCTCTTTGTGAAGAAGATGACTGTCATTTTTTTCTTTAGAAAAGCAGTGTTTTTTTTTCATTTTCAAAGTTTTTGCCATTTTCTTCCATGGGTTTCTAAAAAGGACCCCAAAAAATGCTAGCCAGCTGGCTATACGTGAAAAATAAGTTGTTCGGAAAAAAAATAAAAGATATCACCAGTGGGTGATGGACACTGCTTGTGTGAGATTCTATGTCATAATAAATGTGTTTAGACTAAGCATGTAAATATGTGATGACTTATTGTTTGTTTTGAGGGGTTGTTGTGTTGACTTGAGATCAACGGATTTTATGATCAAAACTCTTCATCTGGTTTATGATTTCTGGACACCATCAAAGCCATGGTGTATCACCAGACTTAATATCCTCTGCAACATCATTCAACCAGCCTTTTGATCCTTGTGTTACTGCAGAAAGATGGCAGAGCTGGTTCTATCCCCCGTTTTAGAGACGATCGTCAACAAGCTATCTAATCGTTTTTTTGAATGGTTTTGGAATCGCTTAGATCTCACTGACAACATCCAAAAGCTGCGGCGCAGTTTACTAATGGTTCGCGCTATTCTTGAAGATGCAGAAGAGCAGCAAGCCACCAATACAGCAGTGAAAATTTGGTTGTTGAAGTTTAAAGAAGTTGCTTATGATGCTGAAGAGCTACTTCTCCTTCTCTCGGTCTCCCCCAATCGCGTTGGCTATATTACAAATTCACACGTGAGCAAGGTGAAAGATGTGCTCCAGACATTAGAAATGGCTGTGGATGAAGGGCTTCGCCTGAATTTGAGAGAGAGAACTACAGTTCACAATGAGTGGAATAGAAGAGAAACAAGCTCTTTCGTGGTCGAAAATGAAGTATATGGAAGAGATGAAGACAAAGAGGAGATAGTCAAACTGTTGTTGTCTTGTGAAACAACTGGAGGAGGAGAAGCGTCGTGTATCCCAATAATAGGGATGGGAGGGATAGGAAAGACAACTCTTGCGCAGTTAGCGTATAACAATCACAAGGTAACACATCACTTTGATGTTAAGGTATGGGTTTTTGTTTCTGTTCACTTTCATGTCGAAAACATAATGACAAAAGTGATTGAATCCCTTAGCAAAGAAAAATGTCATCATTACTCAAATATGGATGCACAACAATTGGCAATAAGTAGCTTGTTACGTAACAAAAGATACTTGATTGTGCTAGACGATGTTTGGACAGAAGATCAGGATGATTGGGACAAACTGAGACCGCTGTTTAGGAGCGGTCTTGATGGAAGCAAGATATTAATCACTACCCGCAATAAAAGAGTTGCGTTCGTAACAAATTCCCCAACTTGTCCATACTATGTGAAAGAGTTGTCCGAGGATGCTTGCTGGTCTTTGTTTAGGCAGCGTGCTTTTCGACAAAGAGAAGAAGAGCAGCACCCAACTCTCTTGCCTATTGGACAACAAATCGTCAGAAAATGCGGGGGAGTGGCACTAGCTGCAAAAACATTGGGAAGTCTTATGCGCTTCAAAAGAGACTTGAGAGAATGGGTGTATATACGTGATAGTGAACTCTGGAACTTGGAAGAACGCGAAGGTGGGATCCTACCAGCTCTGAAGTTGAGTTATTGTCACTTACCGCTGCATCTCAAACGTTGCTTTTCATTTTGCTCAGTATTTCCCCGAAGCTATGAATTCACGAAAGAGAAGTTGATCCATCTATGGATGGCTGAAGGCTTTATTGGTAAATCCATCGACGATTGCAGGAGGAGAGAGCCAGAGGATGTTGGGAATGACTACTTCAATGATCTTCAGTGGATGTCTTTTTTTCAAGAAATAAAGCAAGAACAAAACGGTGTTGTTATTGGATACAAGATAAATGATGTCATTTATGATCTTGCAAGATCTATTACTAGCTCAGAGTGCACTGTCCTAAACCATGGTTTTGCAACTCCAGTGAGTTTCTCTCAAATTCGTCATTCCTCTGTTGATTGCAATTTCCAGTCATCGCTGATTCCAGAAGAGTTATATGAAGCCAGTCATTTGAGAACTCTCTTGTTGTTTTCTCAAGGTAATTTAGAGCCTGTTCTTTCTAAGTTGTATTCAAGTTTTAAGTATTTGACGGTGCTGGATTTGTGCGGCTCTGGCCTTATGATTTTGGATGGATTAATTTGTTCCTTATTGCACTTGAAGTTCCTTGACTTATCACATACCCACATTAGAAAGTTTCCACCTGAAATAAAACGTCTCCGCTCGTTACAAACTCTAAACCTGTTTAACTGCTATAATCTCGTAGCTTTGCCAGACCTTAGAAAAATGGGAAGGCTCAGACATCTCAACAACGATGGATGTAAGCAACTAACTGGGATGGTGGAAAATGATCCATATTTTACCAAGTATGATGGTCAACTCCGAACATTGCCGTTATATGTCATAGGTGGGCCTGCTGACATGTTCTTTCTTGACAAGCTTCAGCTTCGAGGTACTTTAAAACTGACACACTTAGAGAATGTTGGACAAGCACGAATTGGATTAAAAAATAAGGAGGGACTCGAGTCACTGGGACTATATTGGGGGTCTGATGATGGTTGCCCAAATATTAACCCAGGAGGGGTATCCATTGCAAGTAGGTTTCAAGAAAGAAAACAAGCTCTTCCATCAGAACAATCAAATCGGATTCAAGCTGGCGATCCTGACACAGAAGAAGATGTTCTCAAGACACTCGAACCACACTGTTATCTTAAGCGGTTGCTCATAAAAGGATACACAGGGTACGAGTTTCCCTGTTGGACAGTTCCTTATTTGACAGCGGTTTTCTTGATTGACTGTAGAGAAAGTGTACATCTTCCTGTCCTTGGGAATCTTCAGTTTCTTACTAGTCTTTCACTACGGGGGATGCATGGAGTGAGGTGCATTGGCAAAGAGTTCTATGGTGATGGTAATGACAGGCCTTTCCCAGTACTTGAGGAGTTAGTACTTATTGATTTCCCTAACTTGAAAGAATGGTTGAGCCCAGATGTGGGTGAAAATGTTTTTCCCAACTTGATTAAACTGATTATCAATAAATGTCCACAGCTGAATGTAATGCCACATATTTTGACTATTCAACATTTGGATCTACGGGATTGCAGTGCAGCTTTGCTTCACTCCTTTCAACACCTAAGATCCCTTGAAACACTTGTGATTGAGGAAGTCAGGCATTTGTCTCATTTTGCAGGAGCATTTCCAATAAACAATCCTCTTCTTAAGACCTTAGAGATCAGATCTTGTCCAAGGCTTTCTTTTCTACCTTATGACTTGGAAAATCTTTCTTCCTTGAAATCATTGGTAATTCGGTGGTGTGAAACGCTTGACTCTATACCACAAAGTCTGCAGTATCTCAGTGCTCTGGAGTCTTTGGAGATTGGCGATTGCCACAGTCTAACATCTTTTCCAGATGGCAGCAACAGAGGCTTAAGTAACCTTCGATATCTGTCCATTGAAAACTGCAATGATCTGGTATCTTTATCAATGGGATTCCAGTATCTCACATCTCTCGAAGTCTTGACCATTATGTATTGTCCAAGTGTTGTCGAATTACCAAGAAGTCTCGAACACCTTTCTGCCCTTCGAAGTCTGAGCATCTTGTGCTGTCGACAGCTTTTGTCTCTGCCAGACGAATTGCAGAACCTTGCGGCATTGCATAGTCTGGAAATCAGGGGCTGTCCTGGGCTAAAAGTTTTGCCAGAGTGGATCGCCAAACTTGTTTCGTTGAGATCTTTAGCAATCTCAGATTGCCATAATATCAAGTTTTTACCTGAAGGTATAAAAGGTCTCGTTGCGCTCCAGCACTTGTCAATCCACGACTGTCCTCAACTTGTGCAAAGGTGTAGAGACGAACGAGGTGGAGATTGGCCAAAGATAGCCCATGTCCCATATAAACACATTGAGCCACCGAACCTCAAGAGACGAAGGGAAGAAGGCAGCAGTTCTTCAAATCATTACAGCACAATGTGAGATGTCCATAATCTTCAAGTAAGCAACTTTCTGATCCATCAAAACCTGGTTATGCATGTTATGTTATTATAAAATGCACTATCAATGATGTATGCAAGTACTTTTCTCCCCGTGTCGGGTACTTGTATTACAGTATGCTTAACTACTAATTCATTTTGTTTGATGGATGATATCAAAGGCTCAAATATCATTTTCTATTTGTATCAACAACAAAAGTTCTTGGCACCGCTTTCTTCTGCACACTACCATGTTTTTCTACTATTCATCCTGTAGAATATAGAAACTCCACTTTTAATGTTTAAGACCTATCCCATTAGTCCTTTTTAATACACTACTGCTACATATATTCTTTATCATGTGATTTTTTTCCTATAGATATAGATTAACCTAACCAAAATTTTCAAATTTAGCCCGCGAATAATAGGAGTCGTCTCTCTCACTTTGCCCCTTGCAACTCAAAATGCAGGGGCAAAGTGAGATAACCGCTACTCTTTGGTGAATTAACCCTGTATTTTCTCTCTGCAGTTTTTTAATTCACCTTGCTGCGACTACACATAAAGCCATTTGTTTAGGATGTAGGCCATACAATAACCTATTTGGTTGGTTAATCTATACCGGTCCTACACCATGCGACATGTAGAAAGTGGGATGTAACAAAAAATTTATTTCATGTAACAATGACTTTGAATCGGCGTAATATAACATTTATTCCTTCTTGTTATGCCTATCAAAATGGTTGTTAGCATAAATGCCCTATTATACCCCAACTTCTAACAATATATATATATTTTTTTTCTGTATTGTTTATCTGTGATCTGAAGTTTATTTTGTGAATATTGTTCCTTGGTCCTTTAACTAGGTCAATAGAATAGTATTGCTAGTTCCGTTTATTTCGGAAATTCCTGACCAACTTAATTTCTTGCAGGCAAGTATGTGCAGCTTTGTACTTCCATGCTTTTGAAAGGGCTTGTTGCAGGTAGTGGAGATCTGAGCATGTGTTATTAATTACTTTAGATTAAGCATCTATTTGGAGAGCGGTTAGAACCTTTTTTATAGTTTGAACTATTTTTTGGTTTAAATTTTGTAAGAAAAAATACTGTAGCAAAAATTATTGGAACTATGAAAGATGGTTGGAACCGGTTTTGTCAAACAAGCTATAAAATGAACTTTATAGTTGTATGGCCGTGATTATGGTTAGTTCTTGGTCCAGTAATGTTGAGATGAACAAATTCAGATTTTAGACTTGAACAAGTTGTAACCTTAATCTTTCACAGTCTTTTTTATCTACAACTGCAGAGCATACTTTGTGAATCAGATTTTTTTGGGTCATTTTAACATTGTGGCTGAAACTGCAGTAAATTATGTAGTTAAAGATAACTATAAAAATCGTAGAGAACAATTGTACTCTACACTTACTACTTTTGATTAAATATTTTGTTTGTAACTATTAGAACCATTAATGAAAGTTCATGGCTCGGTCACTGTTGATGTTGATAACAAAAGACAACCTTTAAAAAAAAAAAAATCCTTGATTACCATGTTATTTTGTATTTGCAGCCTCTCTTTCTCTCCTTTGTTTATATCATTTATAGTTTGCTACCAAAGTATATCATTTATAGTTGACCTTTCTTATTTGTTCATGGTCTTATTAAATCATAGCTTTGTTTTGCACTAATAAAGGCATTTCTTTTGCATTAATGTTAATATTTTTAAGTGATGCAGGAACTTGATACCCTTTGTTTACACTTATGCTATGTTTGACTGATGTAATGATTGGGCTGAAACTTATGTCGTTTATGTTTAGTATTTTAGAGCATCTCCAACCTATAATATTAAAATGACATAATTTTTACATCAAAATGGTGTACTGTCACATCATACAATAAATTTATCTCCAACCCTTTATATTATTTTTAACACAAAAAATATTCACGATATATTCTATTTTATCTTATTTTTTATATTATTTTTTTTACGAATTCATTACTATTCAACAATTACACCAAAATAGAGTGATGAACAGTGGCGCAACATGTTTGGTATGCTCATGTTCATCTCACCAATTTGGCGTGAGTTTTTGACATCTCGTTAGAGACAACATTAATGCCAAATAGTGTTTAACCTATAAATCTGGCTTGGGCTAGAGATAGTCTTAGCTGATATATGTCGTTTTTTTAGTATGGCTGGTCCTATATGCCGTTTTGATTTTCATTCTTAGGTTAAGCTCGTCTTGATGATTTGTTTTTGTTAGTAGATATGTTAAAATTTTTATTATAAGATGAAAAATATCATGCGATTTAGGAGTAAATGGTCTTTTTTAAAGATTTTTTTGTGAATGGACAAAGTTTTATAAAATTAAAAAAATAATTATTTTTTAAAATGGTTAATTAGTGATGTGTTGATATGGGATGTTTCACTAATTAATTTGATGGTTTTTCACTTATTAATTTGGTGGATGATTAACCAGTATCCGTTAATAATTAACTAATTTCACTTAATAATTTATCGGTTTATCGATGATAAACCTTGTTTATCATTGATTAATTATTGCAAAAAAGGTCATTTCTTTAATTTTTTAAAAAATTTGGCCATTTGTCAGAAAAAGAAGAAGAAGAAGGTTTGGCTCTTTATTAAAAGAAATAGTCAAAGTTTGGCCATTATCTAATTTTCTATTATTTCAAATGTATTTTTATAAAATAAAATTTACCATTATTTCTTTTACGTGTTTTAATTAGGGGAAGGCTTATAACTGTTCTTATTACAGCCATCGGGTTTTGCAAATTTTTAATATAGATTCTTATTAAACTGCTGAAAAATTTATGAAAAGAAAGGCTATTGAAAAATTAATCCAACAAAAATAGCAAATCCAATAAAAACTAAAATAACAATTCCTACTTACAATGAAAAATAAGAGTCCATTTCTTTTTTTTTTTTTGGTAAATAAGGGTTTAAGAGTCCATTATATTGAATATATTTGTGTTATATTTTTTTCATTTAACTAATACATATAGCTTTTAAAATTTCAAAATACTTTTTAGGTGTGAAAAAAATTAATAAAATTTTGAAGAAAATTTTGATACATAAAAAAGAGTTTTCAATGATATAACGGTTTTAATATTTTTGTTTTTAATTATTAATAAAGACTTTTTGTCATAATTTTTATTTTTACAGAAATTTTTATAACTAGAATTATCAAAATACCCTTAACTTTATAATTATTTGTCAATATCTTATTAAAATTTTAACAAAAGAACTATTTTTTGTTAACGATGTATACTTCAAGGGGAATAGATGTTATATTTTAAAGTTTTGGAGGTAAAATATTCAAAGGTTATAATTCAGTATGAATTTTTGTAATTAATCAATAAAAAAAATGAAGGGCACTAGATGAAAACGTAAATCCGCTTTATTAATTAACTCTAGCCACGGACCCTGAAAAAGCAAATTGCTCAAGGGTGCTTTCTACTAATAGAATTTTTCTATTTCCATACCAAGATAAGAAAAGGGGGTGTTTGGCGGTGGTAGAAACCACTCAGTTCTCATCACAATCTCAGTTATAAACAGTGTAAAGCTCTTATATGTTACAGTAACAATAAAAAAATATACTACAGTATAAAACTCTCACATACTACAGTAAAAGTGATTCTTATTGTTGATTTTTATCATTTTTTTAAACACTCTAAAAGTATTATAGAGAGTATGAGAACGGTATTCTTCATTTAGAAGAAACCGGTAACTAACCACACTAAAGTAAAACATGCAACGCTCGTCTTCCTAGATTCTCCCTCGTCCTACGTCCTCCTCGGTCCTCACCTACGCAAATCCGTTCCTTCTTCCCATAAAAGTTGTAAAAAAAAAAGGACAACAAAAACAAAAATCAAAACAAACAACAGATTTCCTTTCTAGTTGCTAAAAAAAATACCTACCCAAAAAAAAAAACCTCTTAAATATACCAAAAAAAGATATGTAGTGGTGAACATTTACTTTACAACCCTTAAATTTGTAAAAATAAAAAAATAAAAAAAATAAAAAATGAGTTTATTTAGATTTATCTGTTTTAAAACATACACCATCAATAAAATTTTTGCTTAAAAAATTGATTGAGTATAAAAATAAATAGTGTTTGAAAATTAAGTTTAACCTTAAACTGTATTATATAAAAGTTTTATATTATAATAAAATTTTTTATACTGTAACATGAAAGAGTTTTATTGTATATCAGTTAAAACTAATAGAAATTTGTTTCACAAAGTAGTTAAAACGGTTAGAGAAAATTACTGTAACACTGGAAACTTTATACTGTATGCTAAATAAAACAAAAAAAAAAAACAAAAATAAACTTTAAAAAAATATACCCACAAAAAGAAGTGAAATAATGTCCCCATGCCAAGTTTTTTTCCTCCTCACTCGCTTCACACTTCTCAACTAAAACCAGAACTAAGCTAAACTAAACCAACAACCCACAAAAATAAAAAAATAAAAAACTCAATGGACCCAATTTATCCGACATTTTTCCAAGCGGGACCCACCTTTATCGGCGGGACGGGACCGTCGCCGCTGCCACCAAACGGCGTGGTGGCGGTGGAGAGGATACTGGGCTACAGTTTCAGGGACAAGAGGCTTCTAGAAGAGGCTTTGACCCACTCGTCGTTCTTCGCCGACACGACGGCGTCGTATCAGAGGTTGGAGTTTCTCGGCGACGCGACGCTGGGACTGGCAGTGAGCAACCACGTTTTCTTGGCCTACCCCGGGCTGGATCCCGGGCAGCTGTCGCTGCTCCGGTCGGCGAACATCAGTACGGAGAAGCTCGCGCGCGTCGCCGTTAGGCATGGGCTTTATCATTATGTTCGCAGAAATGCCCCTGCTCTTGATGACAAGGTTTTTGTTTTTTGATTCTGGATTCTTAATTTTTTTTTTTTGGAAATTTGGAAGTAGATGATCAGAAAAAAATGGAATGGAAGAATGATTTTGGGTTTGGGATTTGTGATTTTTTTTGTGGGGAAATTTGGAGGTGGAGGATCAGAAGTAAATGGAAGAATGATTTTGGGTTTTGGTTTATGGTTTTTTTTTTTTTGGAAATTTGGAAGTAGGTGATCATTGAGCAGAAGGGAATGGAAGGATTTTTTTTTTTTTTTAACTTCTTCAATTCTTGAGGTTTTGGGATTTTTAATTTTTGTTCTTGGGTGCAAAGGTTATATTTTTGGACATGCAGAGGTGAAGACGGTAAATATTTTTCTTTTAATCTTCAAGGTTTTAGGATTTTTGATCCTTGTCTAAATAATCGAATAATATTTTTTGATGCAAAGCAAAGATTTCGGGACAAAAAGTTTGGTTTTTTTTTTTTTTGTTTTCTTCAATTGTAAAGATTCTGGGATTTGTTTTTTTTTTTCCCCTTTATTTTAATTTTTGGGTGCAAATTTTAGATTTTTGGACATGCTGAGGTGAAAGCGGTTTTTATTTTTTCCCTTTTAATTTTCAATATTTTAAGATTCTTGATGATCATTTTTTTTAACAATATTAATATTGTTAAATATTTTTTTGGTACAAAGAAAAGATTTTTGCTCATGTAAAGCTGAAGATGGTGATTTTGGTTCAGGAAATTTTACTGGGATTTTAGATCAAAGAATGAGACACGAGATAGTTTTGGGTTTTTGTTTAAGATTTTTCTTTTGTTTTTCCCTTTAATTCTCGAGGCTTTAGATTCTTGATGATCCTTTCTTTTTTCATTCTTATGTTAAGAAAGAATTTTTTATCAAAAGTCATATTGAGTAATTCATATTGTTTTGTTTGTGGTTTCACTTGCATAGGTTAGGGAATTTGCTGAAGTTGTGAGAAATGAAGAAGAAGCTGTTGCACATGGTGGGTCGATAAAAGCCCCTAAAGTTCTTGCTGATATTGTGGAGTCGATAGCAGCCGCCCTTTACGTTGATGTCAACTTTGATCTTCAAAGACTCTGGGTGGTGTGTGTGCTTAGCTTTTCTTCCTTTTGCCCTTTTGTTATCTTTTCACATAAGTAGGTATTTATCTTGGTTGTCTTTGCTTTTGGATTTTTCTTGATGAGATTGTGAGTTTTTGGAAGATGGGTACCCAAGGAATTGGTGTGTTTTCTTGTTATATGTGTTTGTAGATCTTTAGGGGTCTCTTGGAGCCTATGGTCACGCTCGACGACTTACTAAAACAACCGCAGCCCATTACCATGCTGTTCGAGCTTTGCCAGAAGCAGGGTAAGCAAGTTGATATAAAGCATTGGAAAGACGAGTCCAAAAACGTTGTTAGCATTTATGTAGATGGAAAATTTGTTGCCTCGGGTTCTTCTGAGCAAAAGGAGATTGCCAAGCTAAATGCCGCTAAGTTGGCTTTGTGTAAGCTATGGAAAACGATGCCTCCTACTAATGGATTGGCCAAGATCGTGGATGGACTCGACGAATCGTTTGAGATCGAGGGAGCAAAACAGAAGTTACATGAGCTTTGTGGCAAGAAGAAGTGGGCCAAACCGATTTACGGGTATGGAACTTCTACTTGTTCTATGAACTCATCAAGAACCGAAAGAATTGGTAAATGCATGAATGGTTAACCGAGCAGCATTTGTTTTCTTGTTAGTTGTTTGCTTCCATCACGTCCTTAGAGCTTTGTTTTACTTTCTTTAAGAAAGTGGTTCCAGAGCTGCTGTTGTTTTCATGGCTTTCCTATGAACCTCAAAAAAAAAAAATCTGATTTGAGGATTCTTCCCCCAAGTAAAGAAGAGATCTTGGCAGAATTGTGATGTATGAAATTGAGCACAATTTGTTTATTCTTTTTCTTTGTTCCCTGTGGAGCTTAAGGTTCCTTCTTGGTATAGGAATTGGTTTGTTTAGTTTGGTAAAGGGTGTTGTGGAATTTGATGCTATTGCATACTACCTATTTACTTGGACAGATTGCATGCCCTGGCTATAACAACTTTTCTCTTTTTGCCATTTCAAGTATTTGTTTTTTCAAGTTCACCCCTCTTCATATATGTGTGTAAAAATACTAAATACTTGAGTACTTTTTTACAAATTGCAGCATGGAGAAAGAGGAAGGACGTGCACACGAAAAAGTTTTCGTATCATCTGTTAAAATATCGACTGCAGATGGTGTACTCTACATGATGGGGGATGAAAAATCAAGAGTAAGAGAAGCAGAAAATTCTGCAGCTTCCTTGATGATCCGTGCATTACAAGAATCCGATTACCTATGATGTCTCTGCATAAGTTTGAATCGCAAATTAATCTAGAAATGGCAGCCTTGGAAAAAAAGATATCGACGATTTTTCTCTCTGTGGTGGGAGTCAAGTTCTTTGTAAAAGTTGCTGAAATAAGCAGAAATTCTGGGCCTTCTGTGATGACCGATGCCTTGCGAGACTCTGATAATGTGCCTGCGGAATTCGAATGTAGTAGTTGGAGAAGGCTTCATCGTTCTGTGGTTTCTGGAATTAATTTTTATTGAATAACCAATATTAAGTGCCATAAGAACATCCAAAAGCTTGTGCGGATCTGTTTATTGCTCTAGTCTGAAGTTTCTGGTTGAAAGCTTAATATGCTTTTATAGTCACTGTGTAGGTGTAAAGACTAATGATGGGCTATTTTTTTGCATTGTACTAGTAAAAGGATTTTTATCTGTAACACCAGTATTTGGGTCACTTGCGTTATTTTCACATAAAAAAATTACCACCAGTAAGTATATGTTGTAATTATTGTTGGCAATTACCAGCCGGGATAGAAATAAGGCTCTCTTATATGAGTGGTCAAAGGCTCAAATCCTAGGAGACGCGCTCCTTTCACAGAGGGGAGGCAAGTTCAAGCAGGGGCCTTCGGGCTTCTCCTACAATACGTTCGAGGGACCCGCCAACCTCTAGCCAGGGACTAAATCTAGGTAGTATTACACCACAAACTATTCGTTTTTCGCATAATGTACTTAGAACTTTTAATCTTGGTAAAATACATTTTAAATTTTGAAATCATTGACAATCGAGATCCAATAACAAACAAACATTAAAAGACAGAGTTTTGGTTATGAGATTTGCATATGAGTTTTCGACACGGTATAACTCATCATTTTAGGAAAAAAAAATGGAAGCTTAACTTGTGAAAAAAGCACTTAATAGAAATTAGAAATAGTTATTGGATCTCAATTGTTAAGGATTTCAAAGTTTAAGGAACATTTTGTTAAGATTTAATGTTTAATGTACATTATGTAAACAGTAAATAGTTTAAGATGCAACAATATAATTTCCCAATTATCATTTGACATTCTTATGAACTTCAAAGCTCTCTGAAAACGCAATATTAAGCATTCATCTCCAACCAAGTATCATCAGCTCAAAGGAATCTAACGCCCAAGAAGTTCCATTGCTCTTATCATTACCTCTCTCAACCTGTCTCTAAATTCCACTAATTATCATAAACAACTTTGGCAGCTTCAAGAATATGGGGATGGGATTACCCATGCAATTGAAGTAACTAAAACTTTTTACAATTTCATACACTGCTGGAAAAATGGATGCTACATATGAAGTCAACGCATCACTAGAACAAAGTTGGTGTTGATAGAATTAGTTGTTGAGGTCCTGGTATATGGTTTTGGAAAACAGTAGCACCAATAAATTAAAAAAAAAATTAAAAAAAAAACACTGTTGTCCTTACAATTTGTGTTCATTGGTTAAGAAATAAAAATTCCAGTTTATTTTTTAGTTTGAAAATCAAAGTGGATTTCACTAGCTTAAAAAGAAATACAACTAGGCATAGCATCCTCATCAAGGAACAAAAAAGCATACTAATACACTGTCTAAAATTAATTTTAGTTATTTTTAAAAATAACTAATATAAAGCTTTATTGGTAAAATAAATTTCTAGAAGTTTTAATTTGCAAAATGACTTGAGAATGACTCTATAATCATTTTTTACAGTTTTAATTTGTAGATTGACATTATTCCCCGTCATGGATTATTGCTATAGCCTCCTTAATATGTTGTAAAAGAGCTAAATCTCTGCACTCTGACACTTGAAGTTCTATAAATCGAGTCAAATATGTAACAATTTTAAGTTCAAGATAAAGGGTACGAGATACATGGTTTGAATTATTCTTGTTTAGTTTTAAAGCTCAAAATTTTTACTTATTCACGACAAAAATAGTTATAAAAGATAATCTTGTTTGTAGATTGCATTTTGGTCAAACAATTCTATTTGTTTGCAATAATGAAACCTAGAGTTGTCTTTGCAATATCGCCCCTATAAAAAGGTGTCAAAAAAAAAAAAAAAAAAAAAAACTTTGCTCGTCTTCTGTGTGGGAGAATAATCATAGAGGTTAGAAAAAAAAAAGGAAAAAAAAAAAAGCAAGAAAAAACAAGAAGTACTACTTTTTTTTGCCCTATTTGCTAAGAACAAGAATCACGATTTCTGTTGATGAGGCAAACGCAATGAAGGTTGTCGGTATTTGGTACTGATGGCAGTGAAGGACGCTTGAAATGTTAAAAAAAGTCAAGAACCAAACGATGGTCTTGATAGAAAACTTGCTCTTTTCTCATTGATTCAGAATACTACCTTATACATACAATAGAACACAAAGGATTGAAAAATCGATACTTTTAACTATATTTTGCAAAACAATTTCCATACTAAAAGTATTAATATGAAAACATGGGTGTTTATCTTTTTTTTAGAATATTTAAAGAGTTCATAAAAATATTTACAAATATTTATAGTTTGATAAAAATATCGATTCTCGTAAAAATCGTAGTATTAAATGATAAAATATAGATAACTTTTACAATGATTTTCATGAAAATATTGACAATGTATATTTTATTTTTATTCTTTTTAATTACTTTGTAATACAGTATT
Organism: Artocarpus heterophyllus; assembly: GCA_025403435.1. NCBI lineage: Eukaryota > Viridiplantae > Streptophyta > Magnoliopsida > Rosales > Moraceae > Artocarpus > Artocarpus heterophyllus. The sequence goes on along the minus strand of CM046332.1, from coordinate 26,033,341 downwards.
AAAATGCCTAGCATGTCAAAAACTAATCAAAATCCATGTATCAATATTGTTTTTTTAAGATACCAAATACCTTTAAACCTCCTAAAAGCTAATTTTATTATTGATATTTTCTTATCTTATATAAAACTATAAATGTAAAGTATTTGTATAATGGTTGACCTTTAACCATTTGATCAAATTTTACAAATTCTCTTGAACTATCTCACTTGTATCAAAGGGTCCTCCAAACTTTAAAATGTATATGTTGTACCCTTTGAACTATAATGCTTCTCTATATTCACTTTCTAAACTTTAAAAGATATTTGTTACCTTCATTGAAAGGATAAATTCATCAGTTTATTCAAAACCCTTAAAGAACGAACTTGAATTACAATGGTTCTTTACTTTTCCTTCATGTTGTTCTCGCTTTTGAGGAGGTACTCTAAACAGAGAATATACAAAAGTTTGATACCCAACTAGTTCATTCAAAATGAAAAGGACATTTATATTAATCCCTAAGTATCATATCTAATATTAAATCAAACGAAATTCAACAATTTCATCCAAAAACAATATGTTTCAAAGTTCGGAGATTGACTTTGGAGAAATATTATAGTACATGGGGCACAATATATATATTTTAAAGCTCGAAGGGCATATTGACATAAGTGACATAGTTTGAGGGGAATTCGTGAAATGTACCCTAACTATTTTGCTTAATTTGAGAATATATACTTATTATAATTGTTTATGATCACTTTTTATCATGCATGTTGCTACATACGTAGTATTTTGGTTTAGAGTTTGATCTGATTTATGTATTATTAACAATTTTAGAGTTTTTTAGGCACATTTGTTTCATAAGTTCAAATCATAATTCAAACTATTTTGCTACAATATTTCATTTCACACAAATTTGAAGTTATATTCAAACTTATAAACCAAACGTGCCATTAAAATCTTATTTAAAAATAAAGAGTCTAAGGTAACATTTCATATTTTACATTAATCTTTACACATTTTCTTAAAATTTGAGTACTAATATTTTCGTAGTTATCGATATTTTCAAGGCAAATATCTAATTAAGGAAAGTAACTAGAGCCTCTCTAATTCATATGGTGCATACTGTAAACAGCCATGCATTCCCATATGGAAACTATACCACACACGTCATATCGTGATCTTTGAACACTGCCCCTTGTCGCCATTAGACCACTTTTGAAAAAAGATGGAAAAACCCTAAAAATTCTCTCCAAAAAAAAAAACACAAACACAAAAAATTCTATATCACGTATTGAAAATAGATAAGATCAACTTAACAAGGCCTAGAAATGTATAAACGACACAAAAGAGGACAAAGGCGCTAAAATCGACATGAACTATAGAAAACGACAACAATCTCAAAAACAACATCACCTTTCAAAATGATGACACTATACAAAATCATACCAAAAAAACGACAACAACATGAAAGCTTAGCAAATATAGTAACTTTGTTTTAAAACGATAGAATGTCGAAGGATCAACGAAAAATGAAAAACTCCTAGAAACTTGAAAAAGAAATTTACAAACAAAGATAGCAAAGAAAGTACAAGTAAAAAGGGACAACAAAGAAACCTCAAAAACGTCCACGTGAAAAGTGACAGAATTATCAGTTTTTTTTGCTAAAATAATCGTAATAATAAAAAAAAAGAAAGTAACAATCAACTGAAAGGAGCACAACACCATCAAAAGTGGCAGTAGGGAAGAAAAGAAGACATTAGTAGAAAAAGGCAGAATTAGAACAGAGCAAATAAATTGAAAACTGCATGAGAAACAATAGATGTTTAGAGAAACAAAATTGATGTTAACAACGACAACGATATCCAAGATGATATCTTGAGTAAAACTAAGGATCCATTTTGTACGATAGATGTGTTACAAATCAGACTCCCTAATTTTATCAAGAGCAAATATGCGAGACGAGAAACACATAAGAACACATAATTTATAATGGTTTATCATTAATATGAGATCTACATTTACTTTTAACTGCTGTAGAATTTCACTATGATTTTACTATGATGATGAAAAAGTTTGCAAGAGAAAAATTACACACTCTCTCTAGATTTGTTCTCTCTCTCTATCTATCTATTTTTTGAGTTATACAAATAAGTCCTACCAAGTCTTATTTATAGATTTACTAGAAGGATGAAACAAAAAAACAAAAAAACAAAAAAAAGATCTCATCACGTGTAATCCTGAAACCGCATGGCCGAGCCCTTCACCTAGTGTTGTTGCGCGTGTTTTCACTCCACTCCAGGTTTTGGCTTTCCATACGTGCGGTTGTGCCTTTTCAATGGCACTCTAGCACGTGCTCTTTGACACACTGCGCCCTTCAGCTGGCGCTGCAGCGTCATTTCTTGCTTGTTTCTCCTTAAAAAAATTAGGGTTGGGCTGCATTCTCAAGAGGAGGCTTCTTGTCCCCCTTCGAACTCGTACTACAACCTTACCGTGAAGGTCAATACCCATAATCCTTTACGTAAAGTTATAATTTGAAGGGCGTTAAATTAGGCTTCATACTTCTTAATAATCTCTCACTTGGAGACTAATTCACCATCCACGACTCCCTCATGCAGCGGTTTCCACTTCATGGTCCTTAAGAGAGAAGTGTAACTGAAGTTGTGCATAACTTTAGTTTCTTGATAGGAACAATCTTTGTTAACATATCGACCAGATTTAGTCTTTCATGAATCTTCTCAAGCGTTAAAACTCCATTCTCCAAAGCGGATCTAATGAAGTGATAACGCACTTATATGTGCTTCATCCTCGCATGATAAATAGGATTTTTTGTCAAATGAATGGCACTTTGACAATCACAATACAACACACTTTTCTCCTATTTATGATCCAGATCTACTAAGAAAGGCTACAACTACACCTTTTCTTAGCTTGATTACTTCCTTCACAACAATATACTCTGCTTCAGTAGTGGAGAGAACCACAATCTTTTGTAGCTTCACCCAATGTATAGACATACCCAGTGGTATTGTTTCTATCGTCAATATCTCTAGTCATATTAGCATCCATATAACACTGTAATCTCAAGTCTGACTTCTTAAAACATAAGGCTAAATCTATAGTATCTCTCAAATGCCTGTGAATCCACTTCACTACCTTCCAATGATGCTTACTTAGATTGTTCATGTACATGCTCACAACTCCCACTACATGTGTAATGTCTAGTCTGGAATATGCCATGGCATACATATAACGGCCGGTCGTGTTGCATAAGGCACCTTAGCCATATGAGTTTACTCATGCTTTATAGAAGGTGGCTATTCTTTCGATAGCTTGAAGTGACTAGCCAAAAGTTTATTTATTGGTTTTGTTTCACCCTTGTTGAACTTTCTTCTTACCTTCTTCACATAGTCCTCACTAGGGGTGAACGGCGGGCGGTTTGAGGGTTTTTGGACGGGTGCGGTGCGGTTTTTTTTGGATGGCGGGTTGGCAATTAACCAACCCGCAAACCGCCCACCACATGGCGGGCGGTTTTGGTTTGGTTTTGGGTGGTTGCGGGCAGGTTGAGGCGGTTTAGACATATGCTATTGCCCAATGTAATTTTTTGGACCTTTTTTTTTTTAGAAAGTGAAGAAAATTTGTAGAAAATATAAGATGATAATACATAAAGCATTCCCAACAAGTTTGATGCTTAAAGACAGTGACCATATTCAAAAGTACAAATTAAGAAACATAAGCATTCACTGCAACAAGAAACATCAACTACATATAAAGTGATGAACAAAGTCAAGAATCCATAAAGATTAAAGCCTATTCACTGGGTTCGAAAATAATAGAATGCTACAAATGAAATGATGAACAAAGTCAAGTGTTCTTTTTCTTTTAGGGCTTTTTCTACTAACTTACTTGATTTGAATTTTGATCACTTCACAAAATAATAAGAGAATTTCCAGTTTCTAATATGTCAAGAGGCAGCCGAGCCCATGCTTGAAGTGTTGGATTGTTCAATCATCTCTAAAATAAGAACAAAATCAAATAAATGATAAGTTTTTTTAAAAAAATATATAGGCGGGTGGGTGCGGGTTGAACCCGTGCTCAAAAACTTAAAACCAAACCCGCCCATCGAATATGTTGATGGACCCGCCCACCAGTGGGTTGCTAACGTAATCCTGTTTTTTTTTAGATGGGCGGGCGCGGGCGCGGGCGGTTGGCGGGTGCGGGACAGTTTTTGTATAGCCCTAGTCCTCACATGACAACTTCAAGGTGTCACTGTCCCTAGTAATCCATTTGTTTTGCAGTACCCACATTCTTCATTGCCAGCTCTTTAGACAATTCTTTTTTGAACTTATCAATCTTCTATTTGCTAGCTCCTACAATTAGTATATCGTCAACATATAGCAATAAAATGATGTAGGACTTGCCAAAGTTTTTTGCATAGTGATGAGACTTAGAAAATGCACTTTTCTTAATGATAAAATCAAGCATTTTACATTAATATTTCTCATAAAACTTCTCAATTATAGCAATTTAGTGATAAACAATGTTTTAATGTCTTAGTATGCAAATGTGTTTAAAAATGTGTTTTTATTATGTTTTTATATTCAATAATATTTTTAGTAATTTTTGGAGTCGTTTCGGTATGTTAAATAAATGTTTAGTTTGTAAATAATCAAACCGTAAAAATAATATTGTGTGATTTTATTTTAAGTCTTAATGTGTTTGATAGTGTGTTTTTAAGTTTGTAAATATGTCCTATTATATTTTTAGTAATTTCTAAAAATATTTCTAAGTCATAAAAATCATATCTGCGCAAAACTAAAAAGACTGAAATTTTAGAAGTTTTTGATTAATTTTGTGTGTTTTAATGTAGAATAAATAGTTTTAATGTCAATGTAAATATTATGTTTGTAAACTAATTAATTTTAGTATGTCTGTGAATTTTAGATTTGAAATCTGGAGGAAAAACGGAGCAAAACAGTGAAAAAAGGGACAAAATCGGATATCAAATGCATAAAAAATAATTAAAAATTTGAATTTGAATTTAGTGGGACACATGGCAAGATTCTGACCGTCTGATTAGCTGCCCAAACGATCTCAACCGTCCAGAGTAGCGACGCATGTCAATGCGTCATCTATTGCGTCAGCCGAGTCTCAGCAGTGGGTTCCACGTGGCGAGATATGATTGGCGCGTGTGAACAAAGCTGCAGGCGAGTCAGAAAGCATCTCGGGCTGTGTCTGCTCATGTGCAGTCGTCTCTACATGCAGCCATTATTCTAGCCGTTCGATGCGATTACCAAGACCGATCTGACGGTCTCAGTTTGTGGGCCGCTGGCCCCATCTGTGCCCATTTTTGAACGCGTTTGGGAGCCTTTGGATCGCGTCTTCAACAGTCCAGATCGTGCCTGTTTTCGTGCTGTCAACCATCGAGAAGCAGGGGATTTCAAACAAATTCTCAGTTTTTGATGAGAGGCCCAGCGCGAAGAAGAAGGAAATTGGATCATTTGATCCAAGTTTTTCAACGCTTAAATAGTAAAAATAATTGAAAGAATAACAACTTTTTTATGCTTATAAATACCGAGGTATCCTTCGGGTCTGGGCATCCCCTCTCACAGTATGGGAATGCTGTTGTAATAGTTTTTAAATAGTTTAGTTTTTATTTCAATTTTCAGTCTAGTTTATTGTAAAATATTTTCTAGTTTATGTTGTAAAAATTATGCTCAATAATATCAGTAGTACTTTATTAATTATGTCCTTCTAAATTTCTTTTTAGCTAAGAGAAAAGGGGAAAATTCTAGCAAAATTACCTTAAATATTTTTGGTTTTTCTTAGTTTTTTAAGCAGTTATAATGCCAAAATATTTTCTTAGAAAACTTAGAATTTCAATATTTTCTTAGCTAGAACTCTGCCAAAATTACGGTTTTGATTTATCGACGACATAGACTGGCACGGATAATACTTGGGAGAACCTTGATTACTCGTAGACAGAAAATGGCTTGGTAAATGCTTAACTTACTATCTTGGTTGTTATTTTAGTTAAATTATGTTGAAATGCTGCTTATTTATTAAGTTGTGTTTTTGCTACATTATAGACATGGAATGGTGCAGTAAATGCTTGGTAACTCTTGATTTATTGTCAACATAGGATGACATAGTGGATACTTAAACCAACTAATAAATAAAAAGAGAAACTAAAATATATTTAAGATAATTGTCAGAATATAACCTTTAAACCTCAGTCCCGTTATTGTTGTTGTTTTACGTCTTTAAATTGTCGTTATTATTATTGTTACTCTGCTTAAGTTATTATTGCATTTCTTGTTATTAAAGTTCCAATTTATCAAAATTTAAAGATGAAAAAATGTTATAAAAATGTGTAAATATTGTAAATATATTCTATGAATAAAAAATATTAATCCTCAAATTTTTCAGCTTAAATAAAAAGAAAAAGTTAAAATAATATATGGACTGGAACTAAATAAATCTTTCCCTGTGGGTTCGACCTCAGATTCACCGAATAAGTATTACTTGAGACAACCTTATACTTGGGATTATTTTAGAATGTGTTAATAAACGTGAGATCATATAGCAATAATAATCTGCTTGGCACCTCAAGAAACCATTACTACATATAAAACTAATAAAACTTCTTGCCCATGCAAGCTCTATTGAAGTTTGCACACCATTTTCTCTTTTCCATGGACTTCAAATCCCTATAACTATATCATGTAGATTTCTTCCTCCAAAATTGCTATAAAGAAAGATAGTTTTAACATACAACTGCTCCAAGTACAAGTCTTCTTGTACCACTAATCCAAGTACCATTATACTTGTGGTCAATTTCACCATTGGAGATACAATTTCTATGTAGTCTATACCTTTCTTATGTTAGAATTCTTTTACCACTAGCCTCCCCATGTACTGCTTGCTATCATCATGTTCTTCTCTAATCTGATATACACAAGATTCATCCCCGTAATCCTTTGCATAGGGTGACAATTCGAAGGGCATTAAATTAGGCTCTACACTTCTTAATAAGATAGTGAGTAAGAAAGATAAAGAGAGTGGAATAATGAAGAATAAGAAGGATTAAGAAGAATAGTAATTCTTTATATTGTTTGGTATGATGGGAGGAGAGTTAAAATAATGGATGATAGTTATTTGTGAAGTTACTACATAGTACATTTATATTATTCGTTAATAATTTATTTAGAGGCTAAAATAGTCTTTTAAAACTTAAAGTGCATGGATTATTTGGATCCTTTTATTAGTGGAATGATCCGATTTTGTGGGCCAGGGGAGACTATATCTCTCCACCTCTTGTCTCTCTTCAACAAAATAAAAGATTTGACATTTCATTCTATCTCTCTCCTTTTATCATTCTCCTTCCCTCCATCTCTTATTGCTTTCAAACATAGTGTAACAACGATATAGCACCCGACAAAAACCAACCAAAATGAAAATAACAAAAAAGACTAAGTACAAGCGTCACTGAAAAGAGAACGATAAATTTAGAGACGATGAGTGTGTTTAGCAACAACATTTCAACTGCTACGGTATAAAGTTTTCGTATATTATAATATAAAATAAAAGTATATTATAATGTAAAGCTATAACATGTCGTGTAAATCGGTTAAAACATTGGCAAGGCACTCAAGATCTGACAACAAAAAAGACATCGCCTTGAAAACGACAATAGGGCAATGACAACAACGCAAAGAACAACAATAACTTAACAACATGAACTGTAGAACGACGATAGAATCTCAAAAGAGATCAACGGGGGAAAACGACATCATACCAAAAAGAAAGGAAAAAGGTTCAGGAAATGATACCAAATACATGAGGAACAACGTCGACATTCAAGAAACGACCGCGACATGCAAAACAAAGACATCAAGAAACGACGAGACAATGAAAATAAAAATAACTTCAATCGGAAGACGACAACAATCTTGATCAATACAGACGACACCAAATCTTGAAACTACACGAATCTATGCAAACAACATGAAAAACGACGTAAAACTGGGATTTGACGAAAATGTTAAGAACGACATTAACCATACAAACAGCAGTGTTTTTCAACAACGACAACGAAAATCTATTAAAATCCAAAAAAAAAAAAAATCTGCAATGGTCTAAAAAGCCAACGACAATCTAAGAAATGACAGGAGAATTAAAAACGACATACACATTAAAACCAAAATGAACAAGGTGGAAAAATATTTACCGATTGCAAAACGACAATAGCCTTAAAAACGACAACTGAAAACTATTAGAGATCAAATATAAAAGCAACTTTTAAATAGGAAACAAACACAAATTTTTTGCAACAAGGAAATCAAGTAGAGAAAATATCTAAATTTTTTAAAAAATAAAATTAAAGCTTGAATTATTTAAAATAATAATAAAAAAAAGAAATGACTCATATGAAGTCCCTGTTGGTATATGGTATTAAGAAAAGTATCTTTATTAATAGTTTTGACATTATTTATATTTATTTTTGTATAAAAAATGTCTTGATTTTATTTTTGGGTGATTTATCCGTTTATATAAAACCTAACTCATAGTGTTCCTTAACAGTGAATTATCTTCTTTTATTCCTAATTCATAAATATGGGGCCCTTATAAAACCACGTTAAATCTTTTTCTTCTTCCCATTTATATTTTATTATTCTTATTTAATTTTCTTTACATGGTTTTTTCTTATTTTACCCCTCGTGTGGCCATATTTGTTTTTGTTCCTCCCAATTTTTTTTTCCTGCTTATTGATTTTTTTTTTTTTAGCTTGATTGTTTTTTGAATTTTGCCTCTCTGTGTTTTAAAGGTTTTGTGCATGAGCATGCATGCGAAATTTATGGTCCATTTGGTTTGTTGGTTCGAAACTCACGGAGATGAGCCAATCAATCCCCTAGATCTAGAGTGGCCAAATTACTTTATCAAATAAATCCTACCTAGGTAGTTGGCATAGAGAACGACCTTTTCCAATACTTCTCATATAATTGAAGTTCTTACAATGACCCCAAATACACTTTTTCTCTTGATTCATATAAAAAATCAATGTACAAAGGTCAAAAGATGATGCACTAAATAGTATTGTAAATGACTCACTACATGTAACTTGCAAAGCAATGCAAAATATTTACTGCTAATAATCAAATTGAGCAAACTAAAATACCATTTTAGAAAATAGATAATTCCTCCTATTCTTATCTTTTGAAATTTCCAAAAGCTATTAGAAGGATGTCACTTTCTAAGAACCTTCGTCGTTTACTTGGGTCAATCATACAAGGATAAGGCTATTTAAAATTAAATCGTATATGTTAGGTGGCTCTTCATTATTGATGCAATATTTTGTTAAATTTTGAGGGAAAACCCAAAAAAAAAAAATAGAAAAGAGGTTCATATAATCCAATCTAAGATTCAGCTAAGGCTGTCTTAGTTCAATTTTTGGTTGAGTGTGCATTTTATAGTAGCTTTGATTTTCCAAATATTCTAAGTTCTTAATGGATTTCCTTTCTGGGTAAACTCTAAAGACATGGAAGATAAAATGTTGTTTAACGTTTGAGATTTTTTGACAAAATTTGAATTGTCAATAGAAGATAGCAATGGTAAGATTGTGAGCGTGAATCAATAAACTATGCATGAAATTGAGGATAAGGATCTTTTGCAAGCAATACGTGGACCCTTTTCAAAAAAAAAAAAATGTGGACCCCTTTCAAGATTAGCAGCTACAAAAGGGGATAAAATAGGAATTTCAAATTTGAAAGAAAAGGAAGAAACGTGTTGCTATTCCTTCTCACCACAAAATTTATAGTAAAAGAAAACAAAAGGTAAAAACGTGGATCAAACTTAATAAGAAAGAGGGAAGTTTTGGAAAAGATTATAATTTTGGAGAACTTGTAATGCAAAGATCATTTCAGATAATTATTTTTTTTTCCTTTTTTCTTTCTTTTTATTTTTATTTTCCATTTTTCCTGAGACAAGTATATAACACATTAGTCAGAGCTAGATATCCTTGCTAAATTCCATGTTGCTATCAAACTTTTGTGAGAAGAGAATAAGCTTTTTATCTTTTTTAAATATATATATATATATATATATATATATATGCTTTTTGCTGTCACCAATTATGATTCTACCAAAAGACAATATTCTGCAACAAATGAGTTACAAAATTCCTTTTCTCTTTCCAAGAAATCTAACCTGCGTGTTCATAAACTAGCCAAAGAAACAGAAAAAGTGAGATATATATATATACACATATTTATTTTATTTATATATACATTATAATGACTAGGCAATTTTGGGTCAATCTCAAACAAAAGGATGAAAAGAATTATACATTAGTTGATTCAGGATATCTTTCCGCCATAAAAATTAGCCATGGCATGTGAGTGGGCAATATAGTTGATGTCACACTCTATTTGATTCTATCAATTCTTTAAATCCATAATCTCAAGTGCTTTTATCTTGGCAGATTGGACCAGAGAAAAATATTTGTGCACAATTCTTGATGTTGCTTTTGTGACGCAAGAAATTTATTAGAATTTTAAATTAGCTTCCTAAACGCGCCAAGTTAAAGAGTTTAATTTGCTGTTTTGATGTTGATATCAACAGTGTTTGAGAATCAAGAGAAATTTTAAATACCGTAGTATATAAAAGACTTTCACTGCAACATACTTTTATTTTTAATTATATTATGAGAGTTTTATATTGTAATAGTTACAACTTTGGTGTTAAAACTTGGTTCCCAAACACTCTTGATATGGTCAATGAGGCAAGTAATTGAGAGGTTATCACCTTCTTTTGCTACTTTATCCATGGTGAAATTATTTTGTTTTTGAATTTTAAGTTTGGTTAAATCACGTAGACGGGTCCGTTTAGTAGACAAATTCGTATTGTGTTAATTTGGATTCTTTTGATTTGAGTTGTATAATTTGAATTAGGTGATTTGAATTGATATTTGTATGTGCATTTAAGCTCTGAGACTAAACACTTGCCAGGCCTACGCCGGACACAGGCCTTGCTAAGCTCCGCAAGTACAACTCCTTTGTTTGGTTAAATAATGGAAAAAGCTTTTGATTTATTAACAAATCTAACAAAAACTAAAAGAATATGATATAAAAAAATGCAATATAGATATTGATTTATTCCTCTTTTCATTAGGAATACAATGAAAGAAGAACCGTTTCATTCAGATATTAAATGAAGAAGTTATGATTTTTTTCCACAAATATAAGAAAGAGAATTTGGGATATTACTGTAGCAAAGCGAATTAAGATTTTTTTTATTTGGGGGGGTGGGGGGGAAGGGGAGACGAGGGACTCTCGAAATGGGGATTTTGCTTATTCAAAAGATTTGACTGATTTGTATTTTGAGGAATGCCAAATACTTATCCAGATTATTAGAATTCTAGGAGTCTAATGGTTCGTTTAGTGCGTGAGTGTGAAATGATGTGGTTTAGAACTTTATAGTTTTAACTGTGGGTTTTAAATTGTATGGCTTAAACTGTAGTTTTAAATTGACATTTGAAACGTAAAGGTTTAAAATGAGAACTGATGTTTAAAAAAATATAGTTTATAAAAGTAAAACAAAAATGAAAATGACTTTTACCGTAGAAAATGATTCAAACTGTATAACTTGAGGGGGGTAAAGTTTAGATTTTGAAAAGAGTGGTTCAAAGCGTTTTAAAACTGCCTCTAAAATTTAAACTGACATCAATTATTACTCAACCAAATGCTAGTTTTAACCGTATGAACCTTTACACCAAACGTCTTGCAAAGAGTTTTCTTAGTGTACCAATCAAACCGGCCGTCATTATAAAAATGAATACAATATTTTGACAGTTTAAAATAAAATCTTATTGATAGGGTACTTTTTTCACACCTTAGGTGAATCTTTACTTTTGTAAATGAATTGTAAGGGGACCACAATACACATATTATATGTTTCTTCAAATTATGACTTTTTATCCGACCAGGTAAGCCATTGCCCAGATAGAAGTTTCAAGTGAAGTTGACATGTCACCAACATGTGCTTGAGAGACTGCACTAGTCCTGTTCATCTACATGTCACTTAGAACTTGAGAAATCAAAAATTACAAAATTCTTCTCTGAATACAGATTTGATCAAAATTAAAAGTGTTGGCTTTAAATAAAATTAAGACTCTCAGCAAAAATAACAACGACTAGCGAGCTTGGAGGAAACTAATTAGCCAGAATAAACCGTTCATTTTTATCAAAATCTACGAAATTAATTGGCACCTAAAATATGTCAAAGGGGCCGATTTTAAAGGGATTGGCATAAAAATGGAAATTTTATAATTTCTGGGACTGATACATTGCATATTGCATTGGACTTGAACTTCAAGAACAATTTGTTAATTTTCTTTATGTGTAGTATTAACATGTCTAGAAAGTTACAAGAGTCACCATGCGTTAAGAAATATCTATATTAAACTAAACGAAACGGGTTACTTCCGCCTATTAAGACCTTATAAATACTTTAACCGGTAACTTGTAAATAGTCTCAACCGCTTCTCACAAGACTCAAACTTAAAACCTCTCGTCGACCAAACTACTTGGGAGAAAGTGGAATTTCACTGGACTACAAATTTGGTGGTTTTTTTAGCTATACTCAGTATAGCAATTCTTACCGTCAATATCGAACAGAAGTATTTCAGTCAAGAATATGCAAAAGTGGTTGAGATTATCTTTCTGATCTAACACCACATAAAAGGAGAAAGCCATTATATATTATATTTTTTTTTATAGATTTATAAAACATATGATAATACTTCCAAACGACAAAGCCTATAAACATCATGTCTCAATCTATGACACTGTGATTGTGTCAAACTTCGTGTGCATATAGATTGTGCCCTGACTAGACTATTAAATCAGGAATACATGCAGGCTTTAACTATCTCTAATTGATCATATCATATAATAACAACTGTACAAACCCAATTATATTTTAACAAAATAACCTTGAATAGATTAATGAAATGGTTCTCTAACCAAAATATCCCCAAAACAAATGATAAAATCCTAAAATTAAGTGGCAAATTAATAGCAATAATAACTAGTTCTAATTAGAAGGATCTCTGATAAAAACCATGAATCCTCTTCCATGACTCCTCTCTTTGCATCTTCAACTGCTTGTAGAAGTTCCCTATAAATGCCTCAGCTTTTGCAAACAATTCTTGCCCACTAATTTCCCCAACTTCTTCTTCATCATCATCTTCATGATACTCTAATTGATCATCAAAGCCTCCTTCATTATCACCACCTCCTATGAAGAAAAGGCTAGGCATGGAAGGACATTTCTTCACTTTCTCAGCCTTGACACTTCCAACAACCTTATTCTCAGACAAAGATTTCTCAACAATATTAACCTTATTAAAATTGTTATTATTAGACATTTTCTGAGAAAAGTCATGGGGACCCACCTTTTCTTCACCTCCATTGGCAAGAACCCTTTTGTCAGGAGAGGCTTCTGAGGCAGATCCAGGCTTTTGGGGAACAAAAGAAGTGTTCTTTTTGTCATCTAAATTAGTATTAGGCTTGGAAAAGAATGAGAGAAGGCCAGCTTCTGCTCCTAGGGCTATGATGAGGAGATTGGTGATGATGTAGATACAAGTTCGCCTTAGAGATGAGGATAGAAGAGGTGCAATGATGAGAAGAATTGTTAGGAGAGAAAGCATGAAAACTTGTGATTTCTTGAACTTATTCATTGTGGAAAATTGTGTTGACGAATAGCTTGCTGGGATTTAACAAGGAGAAGGAGAGAGGAAATCAATAAAAAGAAGAATGAGAAAGGACTAGGAATTAATGTAGCGAAGAACAAGTAGAGATATGTGGGACATATTTATAAGGAAGAGAGAGAGAGAGAGAGAGAGAGAGAGAGAAGTGATATTATGAAAGTTGTCGCGCATGTTAGGAGGATGGCTGCATGGGAATGAATTGTCACTCAACGGGACAAGCATTGAAATAAAATAAAAAATAAAAAATACCATTATATTGATCAAAGTTTCTTGTATTTTATATAGCATGTATCTTGGCTTTATTGTTGACAAAGTCATGACCTTGTAATTCGAATATGCGAATATTTTAAAAGAGCAAAATGCTGATAAAAGAAATATTTCTGATTTCAGATAACTTAAAAGATACATATTTTGGGTACCACACAACCTTTATCGTACCATATTCCACTTCAGATCTACACCAACATTAGTCACAACATTAACAATTAACATTATTATATATATTAATTAATAAAGGGCATCTAAATTAGTAATAGTCACAACATTAACATTATTACTGGTAAAAAAGGTCATAAAATCTTTTACTTTTTAACCGTGGTTACGGTTCATTAAACTAGTTACTATTCTAGCAATAAATACGCAATTATACAAATGATTTAACTCGGATTGCCCTTAGCTTAGCTAATAAATTAAACTTGCACGGTTGAAATAACTTGTTGGACTCTTTCCACAACTTCTAAATGTATTGCAAATTATATTATATTGGTCTATGATAGTGTTTGACAAATGAGTTTAAATTCATGAGTTTAAACTTAAATATGTGAGAACTTTACATTATAGCGTACTTTTATTTTACATTGTAGTATATAAAAACTTCACAGTGCATGAGTTTAATATGGTAACTGTAGCATGTGAAAGCTTTACACTGCATGAGTTTAATAAGGTATTTGAAACATTAGTTATAACCCATTAGTTACAACTGTAAATAGTGTGAACTATCAACAGCTACAGTAAAAAATTAAAAAGTTGTTACAATATAAAACTCTCGTATGCTATAATTCTTAAACTTAAAAAATATGTTCTAACTGATTCTCAAAATAAAAGCCAAGCCAAGGCATATTTTCTACCCAAAAAAAAAAACTGAACATAGAATTGCTAACCATTTATGAGGATGCTTTGCCAGTTAGGATAAATAGGATTAACAGTGGTTAAATGTAACAAAACCACATAGCAAAAAAAAAAAAAAAAGATCAAAACCAAGAGAGAAGAATAGGGACAAAGTGTACATGCCAATGGGAAGAGATTTGAAAATAATTGGACAATGCTTGATAAGGTCGGTGGAACCACTTTCATCTTTTCGCTTTTTATTATTTTCCTCTGAAAAAATCAAAAATGATTTTGATTTGAAAGCTTTGCTTTGATTTTTGGCTTCAACATGGGGTTTATGAGGCTTGATATTGGGTCCCACATAGCTTAGTCTGACGTGTAGCCTATAAATAATGCCCTTAGCCCTCTGGAATCTTTGAATTTGGAGCCCCTGAGAATCCTTTCAGGGAGGGACCCCTATTCCTATTGTCCCACTTGCTCTAGCGGGAGTGTGGCGCACCGGGCCCCACCACGTTCCCACTTTAAGGGCCACTTGACCTTTCTTGGTAGAAATGAATTGGGCCAAAATATTCGCGGTGTGTATACATATTGGCCCAAATGGGTCAAAAGAGTCAATGAAACAATTAACTTAATTACATTTATTAAATTAAAACATAACTTTAATTTATAAAAATTCTGTAAATATCTTATAATGATATCATTAAGATTATTTATATATAATTATATAGTATAATATATAATATCATTAAGATAATTATTATATCATTAAAGATATTTTTATGATATTTTAAATATTGTGTTAGATTTTAATTT
Organism: Artocarpus heterophyllus; assembly: GCA_025403435.1. Lineage (NCBI taxonomy): Eukaryota > Viridiplantae > Streptophyta > Magnoliopsida > Rosales > Moraceae > Artocarpus > Artocarpus heterophyllus. The sequence continues at coordinate 26,017,674 of CM046332.1, read as the reverse complement.
CATAACAATAATTTAGATACGAATTGTAATTTTTTCTTTCAAAAAAATAAATAAATTAATTAAAGGTCACTATAAGTGTTATTGATCTCAGTTTCCTTTGGCATCAAACATGAAGGCATTGGCGCATGTTTCATTATATTACCCCTATGACCCTCTTTCCTTCGGTTTTCCAACCTTTTTTTTCCGTCTAGGGAAACTTAAAAATAAAAGGCTTTCTAAAAGTGGGTTAAAAAAACAAAAATTATAGGAAATAATACTTTTTTCAAACTAATTTTAGAAAATATTATTTTTTTAATATTTATAATAAATATCAAATCTATAATATAAATAACTTATCAACCCTTTTGGTTATAACCTTATTTACATAATAAATAAATTTGTGATACAAATAATATATTTGTCTCCTTATTTTTAATGTAAATATTTCTTGTTTACATAGTGACTAACTTGTTCACATTGTAAATCTAACATCTACTATAAATATTTTCAAAGGCTGAAATTTGCTTCAAAAAGTCTCAAAAATCTCATATTTCTCTTATTTTCCCTTAAAAAAATGAAACGTATACACTGTTCTTTTTTTTTTTTGTTTTGGGAACTTTCCAAGTTGCCCCACTATTAGCCAAGACCAAGATATATACATATAGAGGCATTCTTTTTGCCTATGTCTGGCTGATTTTATCCACAATTTGTCAAAAGCCTCATCTATATTTGTCTCTTATCTTATAAAGTACATAAGATAACCTTATATTAGTGATTCACAGTATTTTAACGGCTAATGAGGTCAAGCATGCGTTAGAGACCAACAAACTCTGGGACCCATGTCAGAAATCTTCCAATGAGATAGACAAAGACAACCAAAGCAACTCTTTACCCATGAGGAGAGAATTATGCCCTTATTTTTCCCCTTTAAACAGCCTTTTTTGCTCATTTATCTTGGATATGTTTCCCACATGCTGTCTAAGATTAGAGGATTCACTTTTTTTTTCTCATTAGATAGCTGACGCTTCAAATTGAAATCTTAGAAAAAGCAATGTTTCACCATGCGTTGTATCATAAATTATAATCTTTGCACAAATATCCCTTGTCCTTTACTAGAACTAAAGGGCCAATTATCAATATAAGCCTTCGAGGAAAACTTCAATAGATAAACTTCAATTATCATCATATACTTTTTTGTAGACCTTAGAAGATAATGCAGTTTCATCTCTATTGCTTTACATGATTATAAGAAGATGCCATTTTCTCAGTTAACAAACAATAAGTGTCGAAGTTAGAGTCTTAGAGATACTTACATTGAGATGCAGCTGAGAAACATGAATCCTCTTTCTTGGTAGAGAAAACTTGGCATTATTTGTTCCTCAAATAACCCATCTCATACAAATCATCAAATAATATAATTGACAAGTATGATGTAAAGCAGGAAGGAAATGAGAGAGTGTTTTAGCAAGCCGAAAGTGAGTCAGGGGAAAAAATTATGTAAAGCAAGTAGATACATATTTATATATACATATATATATAATGGACTATATTATCATCACGTATTCACGGTATATACTAACAAAAGGCACATCGTTTGGAGCCTAGAATTGCCTTAGCAAAGTTCACAAAACATCTTCAACCGTGGGATTCGATATCAAGCAAAAAATGCAAGAAAGCAAAAAATAGTACAATAGGTTAGTTTTCCGATTAACCCCAACTTGATGGCCCCATCAAGGGCAACTTGGCATAATGGAATAGCGAATACCATCTAAATTTGCATTTCTCTTTTCCCAAAAATTTTCCTCCAAGTTGATTATAATAAGCCTATCCTAGTGAACCTTCTATGTTTTCACAGGAAGTAAGACATATGCTGAGATCATCTAAGCTGGGGTAGTCTTGTATGATTAAACCATGCTCGCCCGCCAAATGCAAAAGACAGACAAAAACCAAATGAGGAGAGACATCCTCAGCCGACGCGTCTTGGCAGTGAACAGAAAAGGTGGCCAAAAGATGCTTAAAAGATATTGGGTTTGTGAGTCCTTCAGATAAGAATACGTTTTCATTACAAGAAAAGAAGTTTTAATGGCAGATACAAAATCAAATAACAAGTACAAGCACTAGCAGAAATGGCATAAACAAAGGTTTACTTCGGAACTTGCAAGACTGAAACCTAACATTTATGATTTTTTTTGTATCGATATTATGCTGAAACTTAAGCTGCAAAATAAGTGTTGGGAAAGCAACATATTTTACTGCTTTTAGTGATAGCTGATCTTCAAGATTTGGCTAAGGGAATAAAATGCAAATCCAAATTATCCAATTAAACATTCCCCTTTGATTTAGAGAAGAGTATCTAGATCACAGCATGACAATTCATGAATAAGAAAGCACAGTGTCTAAGTTTAAGGCTAGGATTTATTTACCAACTCAGGCTATATATATTTGTATCAGTACGCTATGTTTTCCAATGAGAATTAGTATTTTTTATTCTCAAAACCTACATGGTATCAGCGCCTCGTGCTCTTGATCCTCTTTTCCGACAGTGAAATTAGCAATGACCGTTGCTACCCGAAACCCGACTGCCACTTCAGCAGAATCTTCTGAGAGCGCTCAAGAACATAAAACAAATAACTCAATAATCTTATTGATTTGGAGAAGAGAAAAAAATAGATAGGACGCAGGGATGTGAAGCTACCATCAAATTTCTTTAAATTAAGAGCTTCAAAAGAAGATTCCAACAGTGGCAGTGGCAATAACTGCATAAATCAGCTCCATAAGTTTATACTTGTTGTCTAATTCATTAATGCAGTGGAAAAGAAGAAACAATACCTTCTTCTCCGGCTCCTCTTTAGAGTGGCTGCGGGCTTGACTACTGTTTACGTGATCATCCTCCTTAAAAGTTTCTTGCCCTGAACTACCATATTAAGACACTAACTGAATTAGAAAAATATAATAAAACAAAAACAAAACTACTAAATTGGATTTAGTATTCAGACTACTGAGTTGGACAACTTTGGGAATCCAGAAAACTTAGAAGATAATTATTTTCAGTCATGAACAAGTAATATCTATGGACTTTTTTTGGCAACTTGTAAAGGCAGTCTCTAAAACACCATCTTTTACTTGTCAGATAAGATTTATGTCAATTGAGTTTTCTCAAACGAGTGAGGAAAAGATTTCTCTGGGTGATTAAGAGAGTCTAGTTTTCTTGTTACTTAGTGACAAAATTACAAATATATTTTGTTATTCTGTTGTGAACTTTGATCATGACTTCGTTCTAGAGTGTCTCCTAGTGAATCTTTCGTCACAGTTCTGATCTCCATCTGAACAATCAGGTTACATCAAAAATCAATATTAGAATGAAAAGAAAAATTTAACAAACCAACAAAATCTTAGTTCAATATTGTGTTTCACCAAAAGGGTATTGTTTCTGTGCCCTATAGAAGAATTTTCTTAAAAAGATTTTGTGATCTTTTTCCTCTCAAGTTTGATCCAACAAAAACAAACCCAACAGCAAAGAGAAGTTGAACCGGTGGAGGAGGACGGCGTGAAGGTGAGGGCTGCCGGAGTTCCAAAGCAGAGCAAACGTTTTTGGTTTTTTTACTTTTTTGTTAATTATTAGTTTTTTCAATTTTAATTTTTTTATCATAAGTAAGAAATGCAACTGTAATTTGAAAGAGTTGAATATTTTAAACCATTGAATTAAATCCAACGGTTAAAAAAAAAGTTCTTATAGATTACACCACTTACCATAATAATATATACGCAGATATCTCTTTTCTTTTCTTTTCTTTTCTTCCTCACTTCTTTTCCATTATATGTATAAACGTAAAACCTTGGCTTAAACCCTCCATCCAATTTTTCCTAGTTGAGTTCGAGACTTTAAGGTAAAATCCAATAATTCCTTTGATTTTCCTTTATGATTTTGGTCAAAAGCTTGTTGCTTTTTTGTTATTTTCGTTCGTTTCATTGCTATGTATAATGTGTTTGTGTTTGGTCGTTGAGAAAATTTGTAGAATAAAATAGAAGAAAAAATAATGATAGGGCTTTGTTTTGCAAGTTCATTGTGATTTTTTCTGTTTTGTGTTTCTTTTTTTTCTTTTTTTAAAGGAACAACAAGGCTTGCGTTAGTGTTGATTTCTCGAATTGCATTGAACTTTCACGGACCTTTAATTGAATCGGATTGAATGTGAATTCTTAAAAACCGGCATGGATTAAATTGGATGCTCATTTTACCCTCAAAATATACAATCCAATCCAAAACAATCTGGCCTTTATTTATATAACTTATAAAAGATTATAAATATGATATATATAAGTATTTAATTATATTATTGATCTAAAATTTATAGTTTATTTTCTCCATGCACTTATACACAGCAAATTAGAACGTCATAACAAAAACCTAAAAAAATTGGATCCGTAGATTGTTTGTTTCTTTTTTAGTTTATCAGTTTTTTTAGTTGAACTTGTTATGTTTATAAGTTTATAACTTTATTTCCATTGCAAATGTTCATCAATCAACTTTGAAGTTTATAATTTGAAGCGTACATGCTTATTTGAGTTTATAGATGTCAACTTTTTTATCCTTTTTTTCAACTGTAGTTAAACTATGTTCAATAGATTATATGCATAGATCAAACACGGAAAAAAAAAATAAGGAAAAATTATAAAGAAATCTTAACCTAAAAACCGATTGGAGCAATCCAAATCAAACCGACCTCAATCGGATTGGATTAGATTGGATGATATGCAACAATTGGACTGGATTGGATGGATTTTTTTTTTTTAAAAAAAAAAACTTTAATTGAATTGGATGTTATATGATTAAAATATGTTGGATTAGATTGAATAAGCATCCCTATTTACAAGTCTATATTTTTAAGGGAGAAAAAATATGAATTTCTACTTTTTGGTTTGATATTTTGTGTGTTAGATCATAGAAAAGCACTATATTATTGATATTGTGACGTCTAACATGAATGAATTTGCGTAAAATGGGAACTGAAATTTGTAAACTTTCAGTTGAATAATTTTCTCTTAAATTTTACCCTACACTTTGCCTTTAATATTATAATTTTTTTTTTTGGGTGGGGGGTTATTTTTGAAACTTTGCTTTGAACAATCTTTAGCCTTGTTTAGTTCCTGGGTTTGAACAGAAATTCAAATTTATGTGTGAGAAATTACCATAATAAAACAAGGTTTAATGTATGGTTTGAATTGTGAACCTAACAAAAGATCTATAATAAAACAAGGTTTAATGTATGGTTTGAATTGTGACCATTTCAAGACAATTTCAATCTCAAGAAGATCATTGTTTGTCTCCACGATTGCAAAATAGTAGAGTAATTGTATTTGTTCTTTTGACTCCGGTGTTTTCTTTACTTGTTGTCAACATTGAGAAACGTGGATTTCCGCAGCCTCATCTCAAAAGGGCCTGGTGGGAATGCAGCTGCTGCATTGCCTAAGGTGGGCATTACTGGTGGGCTTGGTCTCCATACAGCTTCAAACAGTTTGTTCGATGTTGATGCAGGTCATCGAGCTATCGTCTTTAATCGCGTTGTCGGTATCAAAGACAAGGTGAATAGTTTTCTTAGATCCCCAAAATTCTCCTAGAGGAGAAAGTTTTTTAAAAGATTTTGCTTCTTGTTAACTACACTTTACTTTTCTTTGTATGTCTTTCCTTGTGATCATTTGTACCATATAGTTTTATCTTATTCAAATGCTGCACTTAATTTTTGTTTGTTCAGATCTATCCTGAAGGAACTCACTTCAAAATTCCATGGTTTGAGAGAGCAATCATCTATGATGTTCGCGCACGACAGTATACTATGCACAGTATTACCGGCAGCCGTGATCTCCAAAGGGTATATTCCTTGTATTATTACTTCTCCTTTCTAAGAACTGGTCAATTAGCAAATAAGAATTTCAAGGTAATTTGGTTGTGCAAGAAGAAAATATTCTCTTGTTTAATAGGCAGTGCAAAATTTACTCGCACATGAACAAAAAAATGTTGAAGTTTCATTTTCTTTTCTAGAGACAATGCTCTTTTTAAACTGTACTATTGTTATTGTAGTTCTTTCACTTTTAAGTTTTGATCTTGGATTCTCTGTAAAGGTGTCGATAGCGCTCCGAGTTCTGACCCGTTTAGTGCCAAACCAGTTACCTACCATCTATCGAACAGTCGGTAAGGATTATGATGACAGGGTCATGCCTTCGATTGTGGAGGAAACTCTGAAAGCAGTGGTTGCAAAGTATAATGCCAGCCAGCTTCTTACTCAGAGAGAGGTAATTATTTGTGCCGTCTTTAGCCTTTTGAATCTTTTAATGCAAATGATGGCTAAGCTGAACTTGAAGGTGTTTTGTGGCTTACTAGAATAACGTCTTATGATATTTCGGCATAGACAGTTTTTTCTTCCGTTTTTTTGTGACAGATTTTCCATTTTTTCGTAGTAATGTGCAGCAATACTCCTTATTAGAATTTACAAGGATCCATGCACATTCTTTTTGTTACAATTTTTCTCCTTATATATACCATAAATGTGTCCTGAAAACTCATGTGTCACTAAGATCAACACTTTGTTCTCTGCACATTCTAGGTTGTGAGCCGGGAAAGACGGAGGATCTTGACTGAGAGAGCAGCCAATTTCAACATTGCACTGGACGATGTGTCCATTCTTGGGCTAACATTCAGCGAGGAGTTCAAGAACGCAATCGAGGCCAAACAAGTGGCTGCACAGGAAGCTGAGAGGGATAAGTTTGTTGTGGAAAAGGCAGAACAAGACAAAAAAAGCGCCATTATTGGAGCTCAGGTAAGAAAGATTAGAAGGAAATGCCAATTAAGTTTGAGCAATCTTTTTCCCCTCTGAATTATTGTTCTTGATTCCACTTACTAAGGTGAGGCCACAAGTGCCCAGCTGATTGGTCAAGCCATTGCCAAAAACCCCGCCTTCATCACCCTAAGGAAGATAGAAGCTGCGAGAGTTATTGCGCGAACGATCTCCCACTCAGCCAACAAAATCTGCCTCAACTCTGATGATCTCTTGCTAAACCTTCAGGAAATGAATTTGAAGCCTGCAGGGAAAAGATAGGCATTTCTAGTTTTAGTTATTTCATCTTTTAGTTTGCTTTAGCAATACCTTCGTTTCAAAACACAAGCAGTTGGTAAATTTAAGAAGTAGATGTCTTTAAAAGGGTAGTTTTAAAGGAAGGTCAGTTGTTAAACAGAAAAGTTTGTTCAACGTAAAATTTCGGCTATATTAGCTCGTTTGGCACTGCAGTTCGAACCACAGTTAAATTTTGGTTCAAATCAATTTTATTCAAATTTTGTTAATCGTGTTTAAAAAAATGCTTTGGGAGGGTTTAAACATGATTTTTACAGCAAAGGGATAACTGCAACGTTCTTGAAAATTAGGATAGAACGCAACATTGGAGATTTTTGCATTTATTTACTTCCTTGAATTTGATTATCTTGTTAATTATAAACAAATCGGATATTTTGATAGCAAAGTCAAAAAGGGGGTGTATTTTTCAAATTAAGGTCATATTCTGGTTGACGACGTTATCTTCCACGCCATGTATGAGTGGGAGTGCAGAGAAGAATAACAATCAATGGATTGGGGTGAAGGGTTTTTTTTTTTTGATAAGATAATAAAGAGGGATTGAAATTGCAGCTTTCCAAAATCTAATGCATCGTTTGATTTGCGTGTTTAAAAAGTTTTTAAGTGGTTTTGAACCTATGAGCCCACAAAAATGGGTGTTTAATAGACACAAAAAACTAATCGTTTAAAACGATAAATAGGAACGGGTTAAACTGTCAATTTTAAAGATTTAACCCCTCATAAATTCTAAACGTTTTGAACAATTTTTTATAATAAAAACCCTTCTTGCCCATAAGTTCTAAGTGTTTTGAACAATTTTTTACAATAAAAACCTGTCATATTTTCGTTTTTCTTCATAAACCATATTTTTTAAATATCAATTCTTTGATATAATGTTTTATTCACATTCTAAATCTTTACTGTCTAAATGCTAGTTCAAAAAACCATCTTTTAAATCATATTGGTTCAAAACCACCGTTTAAATCATATTAGTTCAAAACTATCAATTCAAACAAAAAAAAGTTCAAAACCACACCATTTTAAACTTACGTACCAAACAAACCCATGTCTCATCCCATGCTATCCTATATTGGTTGACGATTCATCTAAAGTTATCATAAGAGAGAACAACAAGAGATTGGCGTGAAGTGTAAATGTCCAAATTCCATACATAGCTTAGTGGTAAATCCACACGTGATTCCACCGAAGGTAAGTTTGAATCCTCACCCTAAATTCAAAAAAAAAAATGTCTGGATTGTGGGGAACTATTTTATACATTTTACATGACATCAACTACATCAAAATGATCACATTCCCATCTGCTTTTTTTTTTTAAGCGTCATTCAACACCAAGATCTCCTCCCTCAAGATTTTTACAAATTCTTGAACAGTTTATGAAGCGAAGCACTATTCACCATTAGGCATTAAAGGTGAAAAAATTAGCCATATTTGCACCTATCACTCTCGTTATCCCATATGCTAACCAGAACTCTTCATTAGGAAAGCTACAATACATCCCAAAATACCACCAGCAACAACCTGCAGCAGATAAAAACTAGATCAAACAGACACCCGCCAAGAAGATGTAAAGAACCACTAATACAATCTTTCAAGAATACAACAGGAACTTTACAAAACCTGCAATGGAGTATGACCGAGAGAATCTCGTAGAGGTCTACAATTAGAGACAGGATGTTCTGGAGGTAGCTCGCATACTATCTGATTCAACAACTGCAATAAGCAACGTAGCATATCTGATTAGTCGAAACATATGGGAAACATCTCTTAAGCAGAAACAAACATCTTCAAACTTGAATGTCAGAGAACAAATTTTGTCACATGGTACTCAAGAAAAGGAAAAGAAAAGCTAAGAAACAATAACCAACATTTCAACTAAAGCAACCAAAATGCCTTAAATACAAGGAGAGAAAAGGAGCCGGAGCTCTGTCAACAAATGCTTAGGATTCCCAAGTCCATTCAACAAACTCGTCAATAGATCTAAAAACGTGAAAATCTATATGGAGTAGGAGTAGTTCCAAAAGCAAGAAAGATACTTCAGCTTGGCGGCCTACATGGAGTCTTACACCAGAAGCATCGTACATTACCTGCAAGGAAAAAAAAAAGTTAGAAAGATGCGCAGTCTAATATCATTTGAATTCGAGGACAAGTTAGGCACTAATGTGGGAACGAAAATAAGAGATGGTACGATAATACAAATGAGAAAATTCATAACAAAAAGCAAAACCAGCACATGCAGGAATGCTGCCTGAGGTTTAAATTCCCAATCAAGTAGGATTATCATGGGAAAACAGAATGGACAATTTGAGTAGCATTAAGATACAACACTAACATAGTATAATTATAACCAGAAGCAGTTTTACAATGAGAATGACCTCAGATGTCATATAAGCACCATAACTTGGCTCGGTTCCACTAACATTCTTTTCTTGAACCAACAAACTTAACCCAAACCCAGATGCTAGACTCAAACAAGAAGAAAATTTAGATTATCAGATAATGACTTAAAGGACTATTGACATTGTTCAATGCCTCCAATCACAACGAGGAGGAAAAAAAAATGGTAGAAAGTGTAAAGCATCACATCAAGCAACTTCTAGTTCAACACCTAAAGAGCAAAAAATAATCAACCATGCAACAAACACAAATGGATGAACAAGACCTGGTTAAGAGTTACATACAACACAGGCCATGACGACGGCAATGGCAAACGCTGGTCCTCCGGGCCCTTCTTGGAAGCCAATAGCAGCTGCAAGTGCTGTCACAGTTGCAGAATGTGAAGAGGGCATTCCTCCCGACCCGAGCATTCTTCTAGAATCCCATCTCTTCTCCTTGTACCTGCACTTCTATGAGACAACATTAAAAGATTATGCAAAACATTACAAGTAACAGAGATAGAGATAATAAGAAACAAAAACAAGTAATTTTGTTAACCAAAAGATGATGAAGCCAAGTAAAATGCCGCACAAATAATAGTATACAAAATTTATGGATAATGACAACAATGCCAAGTTTGAAGTAACTAATTTATTTGCACCAGGTGGCGTGACCAGCAACCGAGGTTATCTGAGTATGTCACCTTCTACCTATATAATCCTATTTTTCACTGGCAAAAGCAAATAGTGACGGGGCCACACATAGTCGAGTGGGGGCATGTGCCCCTCTCTCGAGTTTTGAAATTTCAAATTTTAGACCTAGTTTTTTAAACAAAAAAAAACAATGGTGCCCTCGTATTATGAGAAAAATTCGAAATATGCTCTCACTCAATAGTTGAAATTTATATTTTTTTTTATAATATCCCCACTTAAAAAATATTTTGACTCGGCCACTGCAAGTAAATTGTCATTTTCCAACTGAATATCCAATTTATAGAATTTGGCAAAACAAAATCAATAATTCATTAGCCAAATCACTTGGTAAAAACATTAAATTAGATCAATTATCCAAGATTTAGTCCACATTTAATTTGCACGTACCAATATCAATAACAATAACAATAACAATGACAATTCTTTATAGAATGCAGATATGTTAAAACATTAACTTTAGATTCACAAACTAACAGCCATTTAAAACCTAAATAATGCTTAACAGAATTAATAATATTCGCTCTAAAAGAAATCTAATTCAAAATTTGGCACAGAAAAATTTCCAATTAAAACCCGTTAATTAATAATCCAACAAAGTTCCAATAGCCCTAGTTCAACATTTCGACTTCGTACCAGGTTGTGAAGAGCTTGAGGAACTGGGCCAGAGCGAAGGCGAGGAAGGCGGAGAGGAGAGGGAGGTTGGAGGGGACGATGGACGGCTGAGATGTCGTGGATCGGAAGCTCGATGACGCATCGGCGGCCGTAATCACTTCCGCCATTTTGGAAATTTCGAGCTCGAATTGGTCTGGAATCATGTCGTTGCGTAGCAGTTGGGTTTTTTTTTTTTTTTTTCTCGGAATAAAACTATTTGGGTTTTGATTGGTAGTGAGCGAGTCTCACAAGTCTCACCACGTTTTAATGAATTTTTAACATTTATTTGTCCGTTAAAAAGAAAAAAACAAAACAAAACAAAACAAAACAAAAAGAGAAAGGGAAACCGTGGATATTGAATTTTCCTTTTTTTCCCCCAATAATCGCTAAACATGTATATACATATATATAACTTCGTTTGACCGAAAAAATAAAGTGGTTAAAACTATTGGTGTTTATAACTAAAAAAATGATAGAATTGGTTAAAATTATGTTTATTGTAACATATGAGAGTTTTATATTGTAGTAAGTTTTTTATTGTTTATGTAGCATGTAAGAGATTTACACTGTTTATAACTAAGAAGGTAATTTGAACCAAAACTCCCAAACATTGTATACGATTTAAAAGCAATTCAATAACTTTTTTTTGAAGAGGAAAAAATATTTGGATCAGTTTGAAAGGAATAGGGTGTTTGGCAAACTAAAAAGTGAAAAGCTCTCACATGGTATAGTAAAAAGTAAAAAATTATTACAATATAAAACTCTCATATACTATGCGAGGCTCAGTACTATCAGTGTCTCATAACCCTCAAAGGATAGTTGTTGTCTTACTTTGCTCCTTCAACTTAAAATGACACAAAACTACCCTTAAACTTAGGTCATCTCTAATTCATTACTCTTCTCGATGCCTTGCCGTCGACAACACCGCGTGTGGCTGCACATGGTGGTCGAACTACTTGTCCTGCCCATTCGGGCTTCCTAGGGTGAACCTGCAAGAAAAGGGAACACTTCGAAGGTCAAGGGGCATCGGTGTGATTCCGCCTAAGGGCTCTCCGATGCTCAAGTCAAGTATCTATTCGGCCAAAAAAAGGGCTAAGGGTTAGTATGAAAGAGTCCACTTACCTTGAGGGTGGAGTTAATACTCCTATTTACAGTACCTTATATGGACTGGGTGTAGGGCGAGTCCGGCCTGTGACCCGGATGCACCGTACAATGGTGTCAGGGTGGTACGTGACATGCATCACAATCTCAGGTGAAGAGCAAACCCTCATCTAAAGGCTGTAATGGAGCCATGTCGTGACCATTTGAATGGGGTGTCACTCAGCTTTGAGCCATATCGACTCAACTCGAGCACGTGTTCTTCCCGAGGAGACCGGTGTCTCAAGTGACGGTCAAGGGCTGTGCTAAGACCACCTCGGGAAGTGAGGCTGATCAATTAGGAGTTACTTGAACTCCTAAAATGACTTTGTCCGAGCCGGGTGATCGGCAAATCGAGATGAGCTACTCGGGAATTATAGCCGAACATACCCCTAACAACTCTATTTTAGAGTTGCTCTATCTTCAAAATAAAGTAACTTCACAAAACTATTGGTGTCTCATAATCCTCAAAGGATAGTTGTTGTCTTACTTTGCTCCCTCAACTTAAACTAACACAAAACTACCTTTGAACTTAGGCCATTTCTAATTCATTACTCTATTTTAAAGTTGCTCTACCTTCAAAAAAAGTAACCTCATATCTCTCACGAAACTTATTCCAAGTTATTTACTCGAAACTTTACTGTAAAATGAATATTCCACGTATATTTTTTTATTCCTCTTTTATGCTCATTTTTTTATATATAATCCCAACAAGTAATTTATTTCACCGATAATACACATATATATTACTAACATAATAATGTAATAAAAATTTTGTTTTATTAACTTGTAAATAATAATAAGTTTATCTTATTAATTAAACATTAATTTAATTACTAAATTATCATTGTTTTTATGCTATATTTTGTCATTGTAAGTTTATTTTAATATTAGTGTAAGTTTTTATTAGTTTAATATCATGTAAATTTTATTAATGTTTGTTTTTAATATCTAAATTTTAGAATTATGCAATTTTTAATTTTTGTAATTACATTTTAATATGAGTACATTTTCACTAAATATTGAAATTTACCAAAATCATAAAAGTTAAAAATAATAAAATTTTGCCAAAATTATTACATATGAATTAAATAAAATCATTTTATTAAAAAAGATAGAAAAGGAATAAATTTTGTTAAAAAATATACATTTAGTGTAAAATATAAGGTATAAAATATTATAAATAATTTTTTTAATTGATTAAACCTTTAAAAAAATTTTAAAAAAAGGATAGCACATGAACATTATTGCGCTATATATGGCATAGCACCGTTCACAAATGTTAAAATAACTCTGGGTTGGATAGCAAAAGTTATTCTGTTTTGATATTTTTTTCTAAATTGATGTTAAGTAGGAAATTATCTTATAATAAGTTACAACTCTAAAGCTTTTGTCAGTGTTGTTGTCTCCTTTATAAAGAAATGTTGTTCCTTTTTTCAACAAGCCCCCATTTGGTTTCAAGCTTAGATCACAAGTTAAATCTTTTTGTTACAATTTTTTAAGTGCTTGATAAAACTAGGAAGGAGAGCTTCATGGAGGAGAGTTATAATATATGGAGTTTAGAAGGAAGAGGAGAGAGAGAGAGATCAAAAGAGACAAAACGGGTGTGGAAAGTTATTTAGCATGAACAGGGAAACAAAGAAAAAGCAATACACCTCAAATTATTTCATTGCTAGTGAATTTTTTTTTTTTTTTTTGGTTTTTTCCTCTCTGCAATTGAGATGGTTGAAAGAATATGAACATGGGGAACTTGGGCAGCAGCCACGTTTGTAGAAAAAGTGATCACTGTGGGGCCTTTTTCCCCATCGCTTTGTCCACAAAACGACATCTCATAATCTTCGCTTTCATATTAAACGGATGACTACGAAGGAGCTCTAATGCACGTTTGAACCTATTTCTTCTTTGCTGAGCTTGACCTGCCTTGACCACTAGATCAATTTTTACGGACCAGATTACATGCCGTATAAATGGGGAAAAGGAGGGTGTTTGACAGTGGTAGGAACCACTTAGTTCCCACCACAAACTCAGTTATAAACAGTGTAAAACTCTCACATGCTACAGTAACAATAAAAAAATATATACTATAGTATAAAACTCTTATATGTTACAGTAAAAGTAATTCCTACCACTCTTCTAAACACTCTAGTAGTGTTTCTTATTGTACTCCCAACAATAGAGATCGGTCTTGATTGCTCAACACGATTTAGGACATTTTTTTGCTTGAATTAAGGATGTTTTATACCTATTCATTCACGTTAAGTTTAGGAATAGTCGATCACGTTAATTTACAATTTACAAAATCACGTTAGAAAATTTTATTACCTCCAAATTATTGACATGGCGTGTTAGTTAGAAAAGCTTATTAATATCAAATCAGGACAGAAAAGCTTATTAATATCAAATCAGGAGTATACATACTCTTTTTAGCTAATTATAATGGCTAAACTTGATTATTGAGATTTTAGATACCAAAGTTGAGTTTTCTCTCTTTCCAAAAAAAAAAAAAATGGTTGACTTTTCTCCTCCTTCTTCTGGTTAATTAGTGGGTTTTTCCTTTGTGATTTTTACTGTTATGGGTTTCCTTTTGTGAGTTTTCTCACTCTTCTTGTTAATTTGTTGGATTAACTTGTTTGACAAAAACAGTTCAAAACCTTTTTGTCAAATGGCTTCTTTGGGAGGGCTTTTTAGAACGTGTTGTTGGCTTTTGAGTATAAAAGTGGCTTTTGAGTATAAAAGCTGCTTCTGATCTAAAAACTGCTTCTGAAAGTGTTTAGATGATCTATCAAAAGTGTTTTTGCTATCTGGAAGAGCTTTCTGTCAAAACCATAAAATATGGCTTCTCAAAAAGAAAACTTCTAAAATAAACTTTAAAAACTTGTATCATAGTATTAATAATACAGTGTAACCTCCACTATATCATTTTTTAACCCTTTTAAAAAATTAAAATCATGTTTCTCTATAAAAGCTCTTTTAAAAATATAGTTTCAAACATTTATTAAAAAGTTATAGATTTTATTTCTCTTATTCTACTAACTAAAAACACAAACAGAAATTTTCTCAAACGAACCTTTTATGGTTCTAACTATTCTTTTAAAGTGTTTTGTCTCATGAAATTATAAGAAACGATTCAAACAACTCTCCTAAACAGACGTGAACTCATCATCCATGTGAGTTAGTTCGGTAAAATCTTTCTTTTCCTAATTCGATGCATCGGATTTCTTCCAAAGTTTTTGGAGAAAATTCCCAAATTGGCACGCATATCATTAAGCAGGTTTGGTCAAGGAAGATAAATAGAGGGTCTACACATTTAAAGTCATATGCACGATCTATCACGACACACAATACGACAACGTACATTATTCCGAATAATCCCAACCGAAATTCCAAAAATGTGGACCTCCAATTACCACTGCAACTTTGTCCCCATGCCTTCCTTTACAAAATTAATTTCCAATACTCTAATGATGAAGACATTGACCATATATTGGTATTCCAATAGTAATTAAGTCTACCCGAAAAAAGAAAAGAGGCAGAAGATCGCACTTTGATGCTCCATGTTTTATTGAATTATAATATTTCCACTTGAATATTTAAATAATACCAATGTGCACCTTTTGCACCTTAAATATAAAAGATAACTTATTGTACGGACACCTTTTGTGTTTTGTTAAAACGGCATAAAGAACCCCTTCACCAAAGTTAATTACATAAACACCCTCTTGTCAAAATAACTTCTCCTTCCCTCCTACCTTTCGTTTTCGTGATTATTAACTTGGAAAATGCCAATCAACTGGGCATCAATAGAAACTTCCGACCTCCCTCCCCAGTCCTTTTATCTCCTCCTTAGTTAGGGATGCCCCGCTTCCTAAATTAAAAGCTTCGATGGAAATATTTAATTTGTGTTTTATTTTATGGGTTGTTTGGAACAATAATTAAATTATTAGTTTGAATTTGAAAACTGTAGCATTTGAGAGCTTTCATTGTAACTTTTTATTGTAGTATGCAAAAAATTTAACTGATAATTTAAATCATTGTTTCAAACGAAAAATTAGATTAGTGAAAAGGTGTGTTTTTATTGTGCAGTGAAAGACACCGTTTCACTTATTCATCATACAAGTAGCTTTTTTTAAAAAAAAAAAAAATCTAAAATAAAGAAATCATAATATTGTTGTTGCATTTAACTCGTTGTCGTGGCGCTGCCCTCATTCTCAATTGTCACCAATATAGCATGCCAAATTTACGGGTGGCAATAATCTCATTCGTGTCGGTACGTTTACAGCACGATACGTTTAGCCCGAACATAAACACGACACGATTAATAAACGTGCCAGAAATGCAAACACGAACGCGGCACGTTTATGGCACGCGTAACACGGCACGACATGATTAACACGATTGTTAAACGTGTCGTAACGGGTTGACACGATAACAACACGCATATGACACGTTTATGACCCAATTAACTAAAAATTAAAATAATTAAAAATTAATTTTAAGAAAAGCCAATAAAGAAAATTAACAAAAACACAATATCTAATTAATACTAACCTACTATAAATATTTCAAATATTTTTATTTTTAAGTTTAAATATGTTATAAATGGGCGGGTCGTGTCGTGTCGTGTTAATACGTTTACGGCCCGTTTAATTAAACGTGTTAAGGTGTGTTTAATGTGTTAGCACGAATCCAACCCGTTTATTTTCGTGTTATTCTTGCCAACCCATTTATGGCACAATTAATAAACATGCGATCTAAACCTATTTATCTCATCTCGTTTTTGTATTGTATCATCGTGTCATGTCCAAATTGTCAGCCCTTGTGACACCCGTTATTCCCCTAAGGGTATTAAGGTAATTAGATTAATTTTTAGTATATATATATATAAATTAAAAAAAAAAAAAAAAAAAAAAAATCAGAAGATATCACAAAACTCGAGACTTTCTCTCTCTTCTTTCTCTCTCTAGAATTTTCTCTCTTCCCTCAAATATCGTCTGAGATTTCGGCATCCGTTTTCGACACCTCCCACACCAATGGGAAGCTCTCGTCAAGACGAGTCCAACGGTGTGCCGAGCAGCCCAAAACACTGCCGGAGGAGGACACACGCGCCGGTTGAAGCCGCCGAAACACAGTACTTTTCCAACGTGATTTCTTCACCGTCCGAGCACCGATCAACACGATCTTGGTGTCTATAGACTCAGCTCAATGAGTAGAACAAAATGCAGCAGGTGATGCCCCTCGATTTTGGCCGGAGAAGCCTCGTCGGAGTCGCTTCTTGCCGCCGTTGCACCACCCTCGATCCCGCCGCCTCCGACGACGGTAATCGACACCGCCCCCACCGTTCGACTCAGACGGCGACGAGGAGTGAGAAGCGCCTTCCAATTTCACGCCACAGCCGCCGCCCACCGGAGTTTGAAGACCGACGCCGTCCACCGCCGCAGCAACCACCGTCGCCACCGTTACCGACCTTCTTCCCCAAAATTGACTGAGGCAAAACACTCAGTGATGCACGGTGAAGCTTTCCCAACCCTCAATTTCATGAGAACTCCGCCGGAGGACCACGATCGGCCTCCGCCTTTGTGCGCCGCCGTGAGGAGCTTCGGGCTGCCGTTCTACGCAGCGGTGTGGTGCACCACCGCCACCAACATGCTCAGACAACCACGGAGAAGGAAATGCCCAAGCCAATTTGGGCCAAACGCTGGCGAAGATCCACCGCCCGAGCCACCGGTTTTGGCCGAGGATCCGCTCTTCGATTTGTGCTGATGGAGGCAAAATTGAATGAAATTGACGTCACCATTGAACTCAGAAGGGTCGACTTAGGGGGGGTAGGCTCGAGCTCAGCCCTCAACGGAGCCAACCGCCGCCGGTCAACGGCCGGTCAACGGTGGTCAACGCCGGTCAACGGTGGTCAAAGGCCAAAATGGGATTTTGTGATCCGGACCTCCGATCGAAGATCCGAGACCGCCTCCTGACTCGTTTCGATGCTCTGGATGCAATGGTGACCTCCGTTCGAGCAAATTCCACTCCGATGAAAATCATCCGGTACCGACTGCACGCGAATCGAGGCGATTCAAACAGCAGTATCGGAGTCCAGAATGACGTTTTCAAGAATGTATGATCTCCAGGAAGCATTCCTAGCCATTCATAGTCGCTCGAGGAGCACTACAGAGGATGCTTCATAGATACAGCGAGATACAACTGGATCTGCTTTGCTTGGAGTTCAAGATCAAGGGAGTATGGAGCTAACGTTAATTGATTCCAGGATTAAGAGACTGTTGATAAGCTTGAAAGGTAGGGATTCTATTACTCATCTTTTGTGAGGTTTTTATAGAATTAAAATTGATTGTTTTGCTGCAATATATATATATATCTATGTTGAACTGATATTATATGTGTATCACATATGAAACTATGACATGGACTCGTCTTATATTGTACGGCGAGGAACATAATGAATTGACACATGTTATAAATTGAGAAGCATGGTTAGGAAAATTAACTCTATTAATAATGATTTAATATAGAGAAATTATGAGACATGAAAAGGGCGACGGTTACGTCCTTGGGCATGAATACCCTAAAAGGTAAAATAGGGGGAAGGTGATGACGCTTCCTTGGGTTGAAAGTCCCAGAACACACTGTACAGGAATCGATTTGGTGAGGACTCGGGACTTGATGTCCCCTCACCGGAACACCCTTGGAATGTTTATAGGGTGATCAAGTGCGCCCATTTGGGTTTCGATGAGTTGAGTGATACTCAATTTAACATGGATACCTAGGAACAATGATGATTGGTAATATTTGTATAAATGTGTAATTATGACACTTGGTAATGATTAACTACGGTATCCATAAGATGTGATCATAATAAACCTCATAATCTGAAATATGATGTGACTTACTAACCATGCAGATTTTAATGTGGTAATGATAGAGGTGAGTAATAGCTTTCTCTACTGAGCATAGTGTTGCTCATACCCTTATGTTTATATCTTTTCAGGACTCACTAAGTGTGAGGTGGCTACGAGAAATATAGTTGAGGAAGTGATGTAGCTATATTACATTGGGACTGCTTCAATCATTGAGAATGTTCTTCATGATAATGTAAGCATCAATTGTTACTTTCTGTGACTGTATTATAATGTGTTGAGGGTTAAAATGATGATGACAACAGTTTATATTATTAAATTTAAGGTGCTACATTAAACTGTGGTTTATTTGTCGTTTATATTTTTATTTTTGAGTTGAGAGTTTTCATTTAAGTCCCGGGCAAATTTTAATCTTTAAGGTTTTACTTTTATTATTTATTTTTATTTTATCTCATTAAAAACTGTTAACCCCCATATAGGGGCGTTACAGAATTTTTGGTATCAGAGCCTAGGTTCGGTTAACCTAGGGAGTGTAGCACCACCTTAAAAAAATATATATATTTTTGAGATGGTTTTGAAGCTGAATTTTCATTGTCATCATCAAAATGAACCTTCACATTGATTTATACAGTCTAGAAGGATGTAACATGGAAAGGCCATAGAATGAAAATACTAATGGTTATATGAGTACAATAATTATATAGAAGGAAAGTATTAATAGTTATGAGGGAATGATAATTATATGGAATGAGTTTATAAGTAGAATGCTTATGAGAGATTCGTATAATATTTGGATCTATAAGCATATCTAATTCGTATAAACGATGAGAAATTCGTGTAGATACGAGGATTTAATAGCCTTTTGTCTCGTGAAAAACAATAAGAAATATAAGGCTTGACTTATTGATTTTAAAGTTTGACATAGATATGCCAAATTTTTCGTAATTGATTCAAACCTAAGTAATGATTATGTATGGATTCGATGGAGCACATAAGTGTCAATATCTTTTCTTGAAAGTTCTATTTATTTGAGGAATGTGATATAAGTTGGGAATCATGGTATTGAATCTTGAGAGAGATAAATGTTAGACTTTTGGTCTGTTGAGACTGTGTAAGGTCTAGAATGCATGAATCTCAAAATTGGAATATTTTGTTACGTACATTGTATTTAAGTGTATCAGTGAATCTTTTGGTTACCTAAGGTTTTGTTATATGAGGAAATTATATATTGTATGAGTAGAATTGTGGGGATTGTAGATGTTCTTAAGTAGTAACATCAAGTGTCTTTGTTCGTTGATATGGTCTACGTTGAAAGACGTAAATCGTATTGATTTCAAGGTTAGTCGCATTCTAAACCCTTGGTAGTAATGATGATGAATCCATTGATAGATGTTAAGTATTATCAATAACATATGGGTGTATGCATTGTTCAATAAGATTTTGATTAAAACAAAATTATTTGAGTTGCTGGATCATTCAGGAAGATCCTTGTTGTCGTTAAATTAGATTTGTTGTTTATAGTTAACTTTATCTATAGTGGGCTTTGAATTGGGTTTAAGATTCATACGAATTGGTTTTCAATTTTATGTTTGTTATTTAACTCGTTCTAAATGTGTTAAGGCTCGAAACAACCTGACCATTTTCAACTAAGAACATTTGGGCCTAGTTCAAATCTTAAATCAGTTTGATTCACACTGTCTCTCCCACGTGGTCTCTATACGTGTCATATACAGTGGTTTAATCATTGTTTACATATACGTTTACTGTGCATAGGAGCTTATTTCTCCGAGTTCACTTTTTCTCTCTTAATTTGTCATTTTCTCTCTAAATCGTAAATCCTCTTCTTTTTCATTAAAAAATTCTTCTTTTCCTCCAAAAGAAGAAGGAATTCTAGGATTCTGCAATTTACTATCTTAATTTTTCCTTTCTATTTACTCTTTTTTTTTTTTTTTCATCTCATCATGGACCCAAAATACCAACACCTGAGAAAGTATTTCCCATCACTCTCCCAAAAGATTCTCAGAAAGAAATACAAGGCTAGAATTACTCGGTTGTGGATTCTTATGCGTTTTGGTATCCCTTGTGATGTGAGAATGTTGATAGAGGGGAAAATCCGTCCGAGTGACTTTAGTCAAGATGTCGGTTTACCAGGAACAGGTACCAGTCGTAGTGCAATGAAAAGAAGAGCTCGTGCCATCGTGGTCACTTGTAACAAATGTGGAAGACAAAATTGTAACGGTAAATGTACTTCACCTGGTTATATGTCTACGAATAGAGAGGATAAAATAAGGTTTTGTAGGGATGGACTTTCAAAGGAGAACTTGGATAGCATCCATCCTCCTCTTCACGGTCACCCTAGTGGATATGTTCAAGGAGCTATTTTTAAACTCTGGCCTAAATTTTATACAGAAAGACAACGCCTCAGGAATATGGTATTTCTAGATCCTGTTTGCCAAGCCATAAGAAAACTGGATGGGGAATAAGTCATCGCACTATAAAGGTTATTTTGTCTTTGCTTATTTGAAGCAGTTTTAGCTGATGTTCAACAGTTTGTGTTTTTCTTTTACTCAAAATATTTGCTTTTGTGTTTGAAATAATTGTGATTATTAGATTGATACAGTAAGTGTTAATATCTTATTTAATTTATGATTTTCTTAAATATATATATAATAAAATATATTATCTTATCAGACACGTCACATACGGTACAGTAATATGTTTGAATTTTGAAAAGCTTATCCAGATATTTCAAGATTTGTGTCTCAAATTTCAAAAGTTCTACAATATTTGTCGTTTATATTAAATTTCTAGACTTGGTGTATATTTGTCAAAAAGTCTACAGTTGTGTCATGAGGGTCTTTTGTCGAATTGTTCTCAATTGTCAAAAGTTATACAATTAGAGTCTAATCTTTTTCAAAAAGTGAATCAGATTTTCTATAAACTATCAATCACCTTATCTTACTTTCTTATCCGCACAAGATTTTGTTTAAATCTTTGGATTACCTTTTCATTACCTACTCGTCTATCTCTTTAGCCCTTTTTGTATATTTCTCATCTTTAAAAACTCAAGTAGAACCCGAAGTCTAAGTGGAGCAGACATTAAGCAACCACTTCTATAAACCAAATATGTCTACCTCCCAGTCCACGAAGAAAATAAAGAATGTCTGTGTCTTTTGTGGTTCCAGCCTTGGAAAAGATAAAGCTTATTTAGAAGCTGCAAATCACTTAGGGCAAGTCCTAGCACGCAAGAAGATTAACATAATCTATGGGGGTGGTAGTATAAAAATGATGGTAAATATGGCACTAGCAGCTAGGTCTAGCGACGCTACTGATGTAAGAATTTGGCCTCATATTCCAGTTGAAGGAAACCTTTGTAAGGAAGCCATAGGTAAGGGAGAAGGAGTCAGGAGTATCCCTAAAAATTTTAAAGACATAATCTATAGTTCTGATGCTTTTATAGCATTACCTGGTGGTCTAGGTACTCTTGAGGAAATATTTATAGTTGCTTGTGGGCAATTGTTGGGCTTTTATTCCAAACCTTTGGGACTGCTGAACGTAAAGGGTTTTTATGACGGTCTTTTGAAATTTCTAGATTACGCTGTGGAAGAAAACATCACTACAGAATCGGAGAGACAAATCTTTGTCACTGCTTCAACAGCTGAGGAATTGATAGACAAAATGCAAATCATACATCCAGAATCCGACACTGCAACATCCAAGCTTGAATGGGAAAGGGAAAGCCGGGAGCGGCCAATTGATTTGAATCTCCATCTGTAATCTTTTTGTTTTATCTTTGGCATGTAGGCATGTGTGTCCGTATTTCGTGTGTTACGAATAACCGTTTGCCTTGTATTCTGCGTTTCTTGTGGTACGTCGTTGTTCAATCTTTTAGATTCATTGAGCCTAATGCCGGGATGGCTGGATACGGAGTACTTGATGCTCTCGAAACGCATCCTTCTTAAGGTCCGATCTTTTGTTTATCGATGTTTTTGTATCCTCTAAGCATGCATGATATGGATAGCTGGTATACGGAGTGCCTTGTACTCTCGAAACGTATCCGTATCATGTTTGTAATGTGTAATATTCTGTTAATATTATGTGGAAGTACCAGAGTCAGTTATGGGGATATTCCATATGAAATATGAGTATATTATTTGGGTTGAATGTTTGTGTCATGAGGATAGCTGTTTAATGAAAAATATGTCGGGTTTGTCTGCAACTCTGAGATTCTGTTTAATATCTCTATGAGTAAGCTTAATGTATGGTTTTGAATAGAAGTGTTTGTGATATATGTTTTATGATTATGTTTTAGTTTATTAGTTGAGGTATGAAATCAAATATATTTGACTTTTCCTTACTCAAAAAGGAAAAGGAACCTAAAGATGAAGTATATAAAATTTCTCTGACAATCTCCTTATGTGATTGTAAATCACAGTCCATGGATAATGAAGGACTGGAATCAAGGTATAGTCAATATGTATGCCTGATCAGATTCTTAGACTATTATACGGTGTTACAAGTTGAAACTTGTCAGAAATACTCTCATTGAGGGATTTAGGAGTAAGATTTATTATGCAAGTAAATAAGTGGAGATACGATAACTTAAATTTGGAGGACAAACAACATTAACGGTTTAGACTCGGAATTGGAATCATAATTTTTACTAGTATTACTAGAATTGAAATTTCGAGGACGAAATTTCTTTAAGGGGGGTAGAGCTGTGACACCCGTTATTCCCCTAAGGGTATTAAGGTAATTAGATTAATTTTTAGTATATATATATATAAATTAAAAAAAAAAAAAAAAAAAAAAAAAATCAGAAAATATCACAAAACTCGAGACTTTCTCTCTCTTCTTTCTCTCTCTAGAATTTTCTCTCTTCCCTCAAATATCGTCTGAGATTTCGGCATCCGTTTTCGACACCTCCCACACCAATGGGAAGCTCTCGTCAAGACGAGTCCAACGGTGTGCCGAGCAGCCCAAAACACTGCCGGAGGAGGACACACGCGCCGGTTGAAGCCGCCGAAACACAGTACTTTTCCAACGTGATTTCTTCACCGTCCGAGCACCGATCAACACGATCTTGGTGTCTATAGACTCAGCTCAATGAGTAGAACAAAATGCAGCAGGTGATGCCCCTCGATTTTGGCCGGAGAAGCCTCGTCGGAGTCGCTTCTTGCCGCCGTTGCACCACCCTCGATCCCGCCGCCTCCGACGACGGTAATCGACACCGCCCCCACCGTTCGACTCAGACGGCGACGAGGAGTGAGAAGCGCCTTCCAATTTCACGCCACAGCCGCCGCCCACCGGAGTTTGAAGACCGACGCCGTCCACCGCCGCAGCAACCACCGTCGCCACCGTTACCGACCTTCTTCCCCAAAATTGACTGAGGCAAAACACTCAGTGATGCACGGTGAAGCTTTCCCAACCCTCAATTTCATGAGAACTCCGCCGGAGGACCACGATCGGCCTCCGCCTTTGTGCGCCGCCGTGAGGAGCTTCGGGCTGCCGTTCTACGCAGCGGTGTGGTGCACCACCGCCACCAACATGCTCAGACAACCACGGAGAAGGAAATGCCCAAGCCAATTTGGGCCAAACGCTGGCGAAGATCCACCGCCCGAGCCACCGGTTTTGGCCGAGGATCCGCTCTTCGATTTGTGCTGATGGAGGCAAAATTGAATGAAATTGACGTCACCATTGAACTCAGAAGGGTCGACTTAGGGGGGGTAGGCTCGAGCTCAGCCCTCAACGGAGCCAACCGCCGCCGGTCAACGGCCGGTCAACGGTGGTCAACGCCGGTCAACGGTGGTCAAAGGCCAAAATGGGATTTTGTGATCCGGACCTCCGATCGAAGATCCGAGACCGCCTCCTGACTCGTTTCGATGCTCTGGATGCAATGGTGACCTCCGTTCGAGCAAATTCCACTCCGATGAAAATCATCCGGTACCGACTGCACGCGAATCGAGGCGATTCAAACAGCAGTATCGGAGTCCAGAATGACGTTTTCAAGAATGTATGATCTCCAGGAAGCATTCCTAGCCATTCATAGTCGCTCGAGGAGCACTACAGAGGATGCTTCATAGATACAGCGAGATACAACTGGATCTGCTTTGCTTGGAGTTCAAGATCAAGGGAGTATGGAGCTAACGTTAATTGATTCCAGGATTAAGAGACTGTTGATAAGCTTGAAAGGTAGGGATTCTATTACTCATCTTTTGTGAGGTTTTTATAGAATTAAAATTGATTGTTTTGCTGCAATATATATATATCTATGTTGAACTGATATTATATGTGTATCACATATGAAACTATGACATGGACTCGTCTTATATTGTACGACGAGGAACATAATGAATTGACACATGTTATAAATTGAGAAGCATGGTTAGGAAAATTAACTCTATTAATAATGATTTAATATAGAGAAATTATGAGACATGAAAAGGGCGACGGTTACGTCCTTGGGCATGAATACCCTAAAAGGTAAAATAGGGGGAAGGTGATGACGCTTCCTTGGGTTGAAAGTCCCAGAACACACTGTACAGGAATCGATTTGGTGAGGACTCGGGACTTGATGTCCCCTCACCGGAACACCCTTGGAATGTTTATAGGGTGATCAAGTGCGCCCATTTGGGTTTCGATGAGTTGAGTGATACTCAATTTAACATGGATACCTAGGAACAATGATGATTGGTAATATTTGTATAAATGTGTAATTATGACACTTGGTAATGATTAACTACGGTATCCATAAGATGTGATCATAATAAACCTCATAATCTGAAATATGATGTGACTTACTAACCATGCAGATTTTAATGTGGTAATGATAGAGGTGAGTAATAGCTTTCTCTACTGAGCATAGTGTTGCTCATTCCCTTATGTTTATATCTTTTCAGGACTCACTAAGTGTGAGGTGGCTACGAGAAATATAGTTGAGGAAGTGATGTAGCTATATTACATTGGGACTGCTTCAATCATTGAGAATGTTCTTCATGATAATGTAAGCATCAATTGTTACTTTCTGTGACTGTATTATAATGTGTTGAGGGTTAAAATGATGATGACAACAGTTTATATTATTAAATTTAAGGTGCTACATTAAAACTGTGGTTTATTTGTCGTTTATATTTTTATTTTTGAGTTGAGAGTTTTCATTTAAGTCCCGGGCAAATTTTAATCTTTAAGATTTTACTTTTATTATTTATTTTTATTTTATCTCATTAAAAACTGTTAACCCCCATATAGGGGCGTTACAGCCCTAATGCCAGTGCCATTGGCCGAACTGAAAAGTGAGTAAAATCAATATGTGTAGGTTGAAGCAAAGCGGTCACTGACCGCGTGTATCCTTCCATCATCGTTTTGGTGTTAATTTTCTTTTAAAAAGAGAGAGAGAGAGAGAGAGAAAGTAGCTTTATCGATTAATAACCGCATTAACGGAAACTAAAAAAATAAAAAATAAATAAAAAAAAGCCAAATTTTCCTTCACACCAAGTACGGCTGACAGGACCCAAACATCTAAGGCAAGATTGGCCTAGATATTTAGAGCCTATTTGTTAAATAGATTTTAATTAGTAATTTGATTCGAGCTGTGTGATTTAAATTGTTATCTAAATTAATATTTGAACGTGCATTTAAGTTTTAATCTGAATATAAAATAAAATTAAAATTTACGTTTGGAGAAATGGTGGAAAACGTTACTTAATTTATTAACAAATCTAATAGACTTTTAATGCTAATGATCCTAAAAAATTTACAATATGGATTTTAATTTATTCATGTCTTCACTAGGAATACAATGAAAAAAGAATCATCTCAATTGGATATCAAATGAAGAAGTTATGATTTTTTTCCTCAAATATAAGAGAGAGAATTTCAGCTTTTACTATAGCAAAGATATCCGAATATCAAGAGTTTAAGGGGTCAGAACTCTGAAAATAGATTTTTGATACTCATTTGATTTGAATTTTGGGGGAAACAAATACGTATCCAAAATATTTTTAATACTCGAATCAAAATTTAAATCTATTGAGTTCAAAAAATACTCAAACCAAACCCACTCTTATAGGGTGCTTGTCAAGGTGGTTAAAACAATTTTTACTGTAACATATAAATATTTTATACTATATCAATTTTTTAATTGTTGCTGTAGCATATAAAAACTTTACACTATTTATAACTAAAAAAAAATAGTTTAAAAAAACACCATTTTAGTCAAGCTAGTGTATTGCTGTTGTCAAAAAATCACATCAAATATATAGGTGGGGCGACCCACTTTTTGGCCTCTTGTGTTTTAGGGTGTGATTAGGCCTCAGTTTCTTATTCACGGCCCGACCAAAGTAGCCAGTACATGCACACATGATTCACTATCTTCCAATTATTAATAAAAAATGAAAATAGAATTACTGAAATAGTTTAGCTGTAATCCCACGCTTGACTCCACCATAAAATATATAGTTTAATGTGTCATTTGATTTGTGCATTTAAGCCGTTGTAAATTGTTTTGAACCATGAACCTACTAAACTTGCTTTGGTAAACACAATAAACAAATCATTCAAAACGTTAAAGAAAATTTAAAACAGACTAAACTGTTAGTTTAAGAACTTGATTCCCCCTTAATTTTTAATCATTTTGAACGATTGTTTACAGTAAAAACTCTTTGTATTCTCGTTTTTCTTTGTAAACTATAGTGTTTTAAAAACTAATTCTCTGATATGATATTTTATTTTCATTTTAAACCTTAATATTTTAACTGTCAGTTTAAAATCATCGTTTAAATCATAGGGGTTCAAAACTACAAGCTCAAACAACAAAATTCAAAAACACACTAGCATATCAAACCTACCCCAAAATCTCCACCCAAAATTCAAGCACAAAATCAAATAGGGGATAGATTAAGCACCGACGTGTTACTCGTCTGGAGGGTAAATTTATTTGAAAGATATGATGTGATTTTGGGTCCCATATTTTGGGACTTTCTACTCTAGCTCACACATCACTAGCAAGGTGTTTTTTTTTTCTATTGCGAAGATTCCTGCCTTGCGCCAGTGGCTGTGGTGGTGGGGACTTTGGCTGAAGCCTTACCCGAAACGCATACTTCCTTCTGAAGAAATTTTTGCTGCCCTTTTCGGCCTTGGGAAATTTCCGGGTTTGTTTTGTACCACAGAAAAATGCCGGGATAATATGGGCCCAAATGCGAGGGCTATGATGTGAACTACCAATGGCAATATTTGACATGGATTTTTCATTATTTACGGTTATCTCTTCACATTTGGAATGCTAACGTAACAAATGACATAATATGGGAGAGGTTTAGATTTAACATAATTTGTGGTTAAATTACTATCATTTTTATAGGCCACTTCTCTTGTAGGAAAAAAAAAATCCATTGATAGGTATTTATCTTTTAACTGTCAAATTTGTTAAAAAAATACAATTTTGTCTAATAGAGTGTTTAGGAAGTATGGTTTGAACTATTGGTTTGAACTAATTTTAGTTAAGAATACTTAGTATTTGACATGGATTTTTCATTATTTATGGTTATCTCTTCACATTTGGAATGCTAACGTAACAAATGACATAATACGGGAGAGGTTTAGATTTAACATAATTTGTGGTTAAATTACTATTATTTTTATAGGCCACTTCTCTTGTAGGAAAAAAAAAATCCATTGATAGGTATATATCTTTTAACTGTCAAATTTGTTAAAAAAATACAATTTTGTCTAATAGAGTGTTTAGGAAGTGTGGTTTGAACTATTAGTTTAAACTAATTTTAATTAAAAATACTGTAGCATGTGAGAGCTTTACATTGTGTAGCCTTTTACTGTAGCTGTTGAAAGTTTTACACTATTTATTTGTTAAAACTAATTGGTTTAAAATTCTAATTAAGAGCCAAACTCCTTGTAAATCTTAACGATTTCAAAATGTGCACTAAACGGCAAGGTTCCACCGAATAAGTTCTCATTTTATATTGCTTTCTTTACGTGTTTGTTGTTCATATACAATATAATAATAAATACACATACAACTTGGTAAAAGTGAAGATTCCATTCCATAGATATTATAGATATTAAAAGATTTTACCCATTTTTTTAAGACCAGGATTTGACCAAATTATTAGCATTAAAAGGGGAAAAAATAACAATTAATTCTAACATATTATTATTATAATTAAAGGCTTATTTAGCATACTATATTGTATTGTATTGCATTACATTATATTATAATACAATATAATATAATGTAATATAATATAATATAATATAATACAGTATTGTATGTCAAACATGCCCAAAAGCACAACCATTACCAAAAGGATATTTTTTCCTTAAAACTTAAAAATAATGACGTACATGAGTATGTCATTCATCGTTCATAATAGTAAAATAGTAACCTATTCATCAAAAATTACTGTAAAAATAACTCAGACAAGATTTTTTCGAAGCAACTTTGTTTAGTAGGTTTAAATCACATCTGAAACTATTTTACTACAATATTTTTCTAATAAAATTAATATCTATATTAAAAAAACTTTCTATTCAAATTTGTGAACCAAACACTCATTTAACTTCCTATTATTCATAACAAATTTTTTCCTTATTACTAGAGGCTGTAGAAAAAAAATTTAATAAAAAAAAAGAGATTATAGAAAATGTAGAAAATTAGAGATGCGGTTCATGCCATCGTGAGCTGTCAAACAAACAAAAAACGTAGAAAATCATGAAATGCGGTTCATGCCGCCATAAGCTTTCAAGCAAACGAAAACAACGTGACCTGTTTCAATCAAAATTTAGGAGTTAAAGGTGAGAAAAAAAGAAAAAGAAAAAGAAAAAGAAGATAATTGATATGAAAAGGTTTTTTCAATAACAACTATTTGTGCCTTTAAAGATAGAGAGAGAAAAAAAAGTTGTTGTTTGTTAAAATCATTTAAAAAGCATTATTCATATGTAAATCTTCAAACTTACCTTTTTTTTTTTTTAAACTTGTCAAAACAACTATTTAAGCTTTTTAGAAATAACTTTTTCAAATATGAAACGTGTTATTAGAGAATTCGAGACGCTCAAACAAGTCTCACATCACAGCCAATTCCTCATTGTGTGGGAGTCAAAATGGTGTCGTGCCTCGAAATATTTTCCACATTTTATTTATTTATTTATTTGTTTGCTGAGTATTCCACTTGTCTTTTATTTGGTGAATGCAATATTTTTCTACATTAAAATACACGTCTTCACCCACCCCTACTAAGATTGGACAAATTGAACCTAAAATCTTTGTCGTATATATGGCTGCCTACCGCCTTTTCCAAATCCCCATGTTGAAGAAAAAATTCCCCATGTTGAAGGAAAACAATTATTGTATTAATCATATTTTTCTGATTCAAAAAAAAAAAAAAACGTCAATGTACACGTTACTCTTCTTTGCAAAAAAATTCTTTTCATCAGTTATAACCATATTACTTATAAAATTATAAGCCTCAATCTAATATATTGTATACTTTTTAAACTATATCTTATTGTTTTATTAGTAACGAGATTATTATCTATTAGGGTTAGATATGATTACTCTTTCTTTATTAATAATAATGGAGTGTTTTTCACTATAGAAGGAAAATATAAATTGTTTTAATTTATGAGTGTGAAGGGACATTTTGTTATGCAATTATATTTAAGTTGAGAATAACAATTTGCTCCCTTCAAAGAAACAAAAATAAAATAAAATTGCAAGATTCTTATGCGTGATACAAGAACTATGATATTTATGTTTTAAGAAAATTCAATTCCATGTGATTTATTTTGTTTCATTGTGAAGTAATATGAATCCTACTCAACACTATGATATTCAAATTCTCATAAATATCAAGACCACGGGAATCTCATATCCTCTTTCATATTATTATTGTTATTGTTATTATTATTATTATTATTATTATTATTATATATTAAGTTGTAACTATAATATATTAATATTAAAAATATTAAATAGCAATAAGTTAATAATAAAAATTTAATATAACATAAATGATAAAAATAACGATAACAATAATATTATTATTGTATTAATATTAAATAATATAATATATTTAAATTATAATATATTGATATCATTATAAAATAATAATATTAAATACTAATGATAATAATAATATTATTAACATTATCATTATCATTTATTAAAGTTTTAAATTTTGTTATAAATGTTTTTTATGTTAAATTTTTCGTAATGATAATGATAATGTTATAAGTGGAATTATTTTTTAAACTTTAAATATTTGCATTTTGTCAATATATGAATGATAGTAGATATGGTTTTTGAAAGACAATATAGCAGTTTATTTTCGTCAATTATATAAAATTTTCATACATAATCAAACACAATGAGATATTATTCCAGAAAATCAGAGAGAAGATTTATGTGTACAACTAAACATAATAATGTATACTTCTTGTGAATCACATTACCTGCTATCACTTTTCTAAAGACACGACTCCTACTGATTACTGTATACCAAATACCCCCAAGTATTTTTTTGTTGTCATACGGACACAAATAGCCCTGTATTTAGCAAATAAGTTGAACTATCTACAATGTAAAGCTCTCATATGTTAAAGTGTAAAGCTAAAGCATGTTATACTGTATAGCATGCACATGCATTCACATGCTAAAATATTTATAACACTTTTTAAATTAGAACGCTAAAATTTAATTTAGTGACTGCAAAAATTCTCTCTACCAATAGAACAAAATGATATGCCTTATCTTTAATTTTTGCAATAATATCCAAAAACACTTCCTATGCTTTTTTTAATCATACCCTTTTTTGTTTACCTTATTATGCAAATGCGTAAAATACTTTGTGTTTATGAAGTTAAACTTAAAATAACCTTGAAGTAATTGATATATTAAAATGACAAACACTTGCACGTTTTGAGTATTTTCCTTTAAATTTTTCCTTATTTTTATTTTTTAAAAATATTATCTTCAATTTTTTTGAGGGTATCTTTAATTTTTTTAAGGAATCTTTAATTTTTTTTAAAAAAAATATTTTAAAAAAAAACATATAAAATACGAGGCGGCCTAATTTAAGTACACATAATTAAGGAAAGCGTGGTAGGGAGAAGGAGTGGAAGGAATCATATAATGTGGATAAAAATAGAATAAAACTATTTGAGTGGGTGGTATCTCTCCAACTGCCACAACGTACGACCAAAAGTTGGCCCCTTTTACACCCTTTCTCCTGCACAATCTCAGTCCAATTGGGGGCCCAAAAAACGAATCAAATACAAAAAGTACCCCGGAGTTTTAGCTAAATCCTAAATATATCCTCATGTCTTTAATAATCTAAAAATACGCCACATATTTTTAAAATATTCTAAACAATCCCCTAAGTTTTGCAAGAGAGAGGGAATAATTTACTAAATTTTCAAAAATGACATAAATGTTCTCAATGATCAATAGTTTAAACAATATTTTAAATATTCATAACTAAAAACTTAAATTTAAAGAGAAAAAAAAATTCAACAAAATATATTTTATTACAGAAGTCAAAACTTAACAAGTCAGATGTATTTAGCCATGCAAAGAATTTGTGTCCTTGTAGAGTCAAAAAATTTAAATAATTGGCAAAAATAAAAATTAAATAGTGGTGTTTCAAAAACTTTAATCACTTAAAGTTTTTTTTATTATTTTTTAAGAAACATAGGTGATAAATTTTAGATGATTTAAAAAGATAAGGGATATTTTTTAGATTATCAAAACTTAGGGATGTTTTTCAGATTTTCTCACAAAAACATTCCCGAATAATATTAACCCCCCAGAGGCCTTTGCTTCCACCGCCACTGCATTTTCTCTCCTCTTTCTCTCTCCTCTGTGGTTGCTTTCAATAATTTTAATTTTATTTTTGTGGCAAGTCCTTCTCCAATTCCAAACCAAACAATCACCACGAAGCCTCCCACGGCTCATCTTCAGCCACAGCCGCCTATTACCTTTCCTTACTTCCTCTTATCTATATATTCCCTTCCTTCTTCGCCTCCCACTCTCCTCCACCACAACCCAAAAACAAAAACACCCATCTTTTCAAATCTCTGAAATCTTTCAAAATCTTTCAATCTTTGAATCTTTTTCCCAATTGCCCAATTCCGCATCTGGGTCTCTGAGACCCTTTTTAGTGAGAGAAAGTAGAGAGAGAGTCTTTTGTGTGCGTGTTCGTGTGGGGGGTAAGACCCGGGATAGACAAGTTGTAGACATCACGGCTATACACGGAGCTCCTCGCCCTCTCATTCATGTCCGCCGGGCTGTTCGACGCAAGAGTTCTGTCGTTTTGAGCAGCATCCCTTCGCCGCACGGCGGGCGTGGCGCTTTGCCTTCCGAAGGAGGAAGCCCTTCCGATCTCCTCTTCCTCGCCGGCGGCGGTTCCGTCTCCTCCGTCTTCCTCGTCTTCTAGGTTTTCTAGGGTTTTATTGTTTTTCCTTTTCTGTTCCTTTAGCTTTCCTGTTATAATCTTCTAAGAGCAAGTTCCTGGATCTTTCAACCTTTTTTCTGTGTATTCAATTAATCAATTAGTCGATCGAATCAAGCGATTTTCTGCTATAAATCCATATATATTTGTGTGTCTATATATAAGAGAGAAGTGAAGATGATGCTGAGAATCAAGAGGGTTCCTACTGTGGTTTCAAATTACCAGAAGGAAGAGGCTGAAGAGGCCAGAGTTGGCGGCTGTGGCCGCAATTGCCTACGCAGCTGTTGCCTTCCAGGTACCTTTTTTTTCCCCTTTCTTATTGATTATCAATTGATTCTAAGAGAGAAAAAAAAAAAAAAAACGTCTTTTATTATTTTTGTTTCAAGAGAGCGAGAGAGAATCAAGCTTTGCATGGTAGTTTTCATGATTTGCTCACATCACAATCATATAGATATATGTTTATATATAAGCAATTGCAATTTAAGTTTGTTGTGGAAAAGGCAGAACAAGACAAAAAAAGCGCCATTATTAGAGCTCAGGTAAGAAAGATTAGAAGGAAATGCCAATTAAGTTTGAGCAATCTTTTTCCCCTCTGAATTATTGTTCTTGATTCCACTTACTAAGGTGAGGCCACAAGTGCCCAGCTGATTGGTCAAGCCATTGCCAAAAACCCCGCCTTCATCACCCTAAGGAAGATAGAAGCTGCGAGAGTTATTGCGCGAACGATCTCCCACTCAGCCAACAAAATCTGCCTCAACTCTGATGATCTCTTGCTAAACCTTCAGGAAATGAATTTGAAGCCTGCAGGGAAAAGATAGGCATTTCTAGTTTTAGTTATTTCATCTTTTAGTTTGCTTTAGCAATACCTTCGTTTCAAAACACAAGCAGTTGGTAAATTTAAGAAGTAGATGTCTTTAAAAGGGTAGTTTTAAAGGAAGGTCAGTTGTTAAACAGAAAAGTTTGTTCAACGTAAAATTTCGGCTATATTAGCTCGTTTGGCACTGCAGTTCGAACCACAGTTAAATTTTGGTTCAAATCAATTTTATTCAAATTTTGTTAATCGTGTTTAAAAAAATGCTTTGGGAGGGTTTAAACATGATTTTTACAGCAAAGGGATAACTGCAACGTTCTTGAAAATTAGGATAGAACGCAACATTGGAGATTTTTGCATTTATTTACTTCCTTGAATTTGATTATCTTGTTAATTATAAACAAATCGGATATTTTGATAGCAAAGTCAAAAAGGGGGTGTATTTTTCAAATTAAGGTCATATTCTGGTTGACGACGTTATCTTCCACGCCATGTATGAGTGGGAGTGCAGAGAAGAATAACAATCAATGGATTGGGGTGAAGGGTTTTTTTTTTTTGATAAGATAATAAAGAGGGATTGAAATTGCAGCTTTCCAAAATCTAATGCATCGTTTGATTTGCGTGTTTAAAAAGTTTTTAAGTGGTTTTGAACCATGAGCCCACAAAAAAAGGTGTTTAACAGGCACAATAAACTAATCGTTTAATACGATGAATGTCAACGGGTTAAACTGTCAATTTTGAAGACTTAACCCCTCATAAATTCTAAGTGTTTTGAACAATTTTTTATAGTAAAAACCCTTCCTGCCCATAAGTTCTAAGTGTTTTGAACAATTTTTTATAATAAAAACCCTTCACATTCTCGCTTTTCTTCATAAACCATATTTTTTAAACACCAATTCTTTGATGTAATGTTTTATTCGCATTCTAAATCTTTACTGTCTAAATGCTAGTTCAAAAAACCATCTTTTAAACCATATTGGTTCAAAACCACCGTTTAAATCATATTGGTTCAAAACTATCAATTCAAACCAAAAAAAGTTCAAAACCATACCATTTCAAACCTACGTACCAAACGAACCCATGTCTCGTCCCATTCTATCCTATATTGGTTGACGATTCATCTAAAGTTATCATAAGAGAGAACAACAAGAGATTGGCGTGAAGTTTAAATGTCCAAATCCATACATAGCTTAATGATAAATCCACAAGTGATTCCACTAAAGGTAAGTTTGAATCCCCACCCTAAATTCAAAAAAAAAAATGTCCCAATTGTGGGGAACTATTTTATACATTTTACATGACATCAACTACATCAAAATGATCACATTCCCATCTGCTTTTTTTTTTTTTAAGCGTCATTCAACACTAATCTACATCTCTTCTCCCTCGAGACTTTTACAAATTCTTGAACAGTTTATGAAGCGAAGCACCATTCACCATTAGGCATTAAAGGTGAAAAAATTAGCCATATTTGCACCTATCACTCTCGTTATCCCATATGCTAACCAGAACTCTTCATTAGGAAAGCTACTATACATCCCAAAATACCACCAGCAACAACCTGCAGCAGATAAAAACTAGATCAAACAGACACCCGCCAAGAAGATGTAAAGAACCACTAATACAATCTTTCAAGAATACAACAGGAACTTTACAAAACCTGCAATGGAGTGTGACCGAGAGAATCTCGTAGAGGTCTACAATTAGAGACAGGATGTTCTGGAGGTAGCTCGCATACTATCTGATTCAACAACTGCAATAAGCAACGTAGCATATCTGATTAGTCGAAACATATGGGAAACATCTCTTAAGCAGAAACAAACATCTTCAAACTTGAATGTCAGAGAACAAATTTTGTCACATGGT
Source organism: Artocarpus heterophyllus (assembly GCA_025403435.1). Lineage (NCBI taxonomy): Eukaryota > Viridiplantae > Streptophyta > Magnoliopsida > Rosales > Moraceae > Artocarpus > Artocarpus heterophyllus. The sequence continues at coordinate 25,981,698 of CM046332.1, read as the reverse complement.
ACTCAAGAAAAGGAAAAGAAAAGCTAAGAAACAATAACCAACATTTCAACTAAAGCAACCAAAATGCCTTAAATACAAGGAGAGAAAAGGAGCCGGAGCTCTGTCAACAAATGCTTAGGATTCCCAAGTCCATTCAACAAACTCGTCAATAGATCTAAAAACGTGAAAATCTATATGGAGTAGGAGTAGTTCCAAAAGCAAGAAAGATACTTCAGCTTGGCGGCCTGCATGGAGTCTTACACCAGAAGCATCGTACATTACCTGCAAGGAAAAAAAAAAAGTTAGAAAGATGCGCAGTCTAATATCATTTGAATTCGAGGACAAGTTAGGCACTAATGTGGGAACGAAAATAAGAGATGGTACGATAATACAAATGAGAAAATTCATAACAAAAAGCAAAACCAGCACATGCAGGAATGCTGCCTGAGGTTTAAATTCCCAATCAAGTAGGATTATCATGGGAAAACAGAATGGACAATTTGAGTAGCATTAAGATACAACACTAACATAGTATAATTATAACCAGAAGCAGTTTTACAATGAGAATGACCTCAGATGTCATATAAGCACCATAACTTGGCTCGGTTCCACTAACATTCTTTTCTTGAACCAACAAACTTAACCCAAACCCAGATGCTAGACTCAAACAAGAAGAAAATTTAGATTATCAGATAATGACTTAAAGGACTATTGACATTGTTCAATGCCTCCAATCACAACGAGGAGGAAAAAAAAATGGTAGAAAGTGTAAAGCATCACATCAAGCAACTTCTAGTTCAACACCTAAAGAGCAAAAAATAATCAACCATGCAACAAACACAAATGGATGAACAAGACCTGGTTAAGAGTTACATACAACACAGGCCATGACGACGGCAATGGCAAACGCTGGTCCTCCGGGCCCTTCTTGGAAGCCAATAGCAGCTGCAAGTGCTGTCACAGTTGCAGAATGTGAAGAGGGCATTCCTCCCGACCCGAGCATTCTTCTAGAATCCCATCTCTTCTCCTTGTACCTGCACTTCTATGAGACAACATTAAAAGATTATGCAAAACATTACAAGTAACAGAGATAGAGATAATAAGAAACAAAAACAAGTAATTTTGTTAACCAAAAGATGATGAAGCCAAGTAAAATGCCGCACAAATAATAGTATACAAAATTTATGGATAATGACAACAATGCCAAGTTTGAAGTAACTAATTTATTTGCACCAGGTGGCGTGACCAGCAACCGAGGTTATCTGAGTATGTGACCTTCTACCTATATAATCCTATTTTTCACTGGCAAAAGCAAATAGTGACGGGGCCACACATAGTCGAGTGGGGGCATGTGCCCCTCTCTCGAGTTTTGAAATTTCAAATTTTAGACCTAGTTTTTTAAACAAAAAAAAACAATGGCGCCCTCGTATTATGAGAAAAATTCGAAATATGCTCTCACTCAATAGTTGAAATTTATATTTTTTTTTATAATATCCCCACTTAAAAAATATTTTGACTCGGCCACTGCAAGTAAATTGTCATTTTCCAACTGAATATCCAATTTATAGAATTTGGCAAAACAAAATCAATAATTCATTAGCCAAATCACTTGGTAAAAACATTAAATTAGATCAATTATCCAAGATTTAGTCCACATTTAATTTGCACGTACCAATATCAATAACAATAACAATAACAATGACAATTCTTTATAGAATGCAGATATGTTAAAACATTAACTTTAGATTCACAAACTAACAGCCATTTAAAACCTAAATAATGCTTAACAGAATTAATAATATTCGCTCTAAAAGAAATCTAATTCAAAATTTGGCACAGAAAAATTTCCAATTAAAACCCGTTAATTAATAATCCAACAAAGTTCCAATAGCCCTAGTTCAACATTTCGACTTCGTACCAGGTTGTGAAGAGCTTGAGGAACTGGGCCAGAGCGAAGGCGAGGAAGGCGGAGAGGAGAGGGAGGTTGGAGGGGACGATGGACGGCTGAGATGTCGTGGATCGGAAGCTCGATGACGCATCGGCGGCCGTAATCACTTCCGCCATTTTGGAAATTTCGAGCTCGAATTGGTCTGGAATCATGTCGTTGCGTAGCAGTTGGGTTTTTTTTTTTTTTTTTCTCGGAATAAAACTATTTGGGTTTTGATTGGTAGTGAGCGAGTCTCACAAGTCTCACCACGTTTTAATGAATTTTTAACATTTATTTGTCCGTTAAAAAGAAAAAAACAAAACAAAACAAAAAGAGAAAGGGAAACCGTGGATATTGAATTTTCCTTTTTTTCCCCCAATAATCGCTAAACATGTATATACATATATATAACTTCGTTTGACCGAAAAAATAAAGTGGTTAAAACTATTGGTGTTTATAACTAAAAAAATGATAGAATTGGTTAAAATTATGTTTATTGTAACATATGAGAGTTTTATATTGTAGTAAGTTTTTTATTGTTTATGTAGCATGTAAGAGATTTACACTGTTTATAACTAAGAAGGTAATTTGAACCAAAACTCCCAAACATTGTATACGATTTAAAAGCAATTCAATAACTTTTTTTTGAAGAGGAAAAAATATTTGGATCAGTTTGAAAGGAATAGGGTGTTTGGCAAACTAAAAAGTGAAAAGCTCTCACATGGTATAGTAAAAAGTAAAAAATTATTACAATATAAAACTCTCATATACTATGCGAGGCTCAGTACTATCAGTGTCTCATAACCCTCAAAGGATAGTTGTTGTCTTACTTTGCTCCTTCAACTTAAAATGACACAAAACTACCCTTAAACTTAGGTCATCTCTAATTCATTACTCTTCTCGATGCCTTGCCGTCGACAACACCGCGTGTGGCTGCACATGGTGGTCGAACTACTTGTCCTGCCCATTCGGGCTTCCTAGGGTGAACCTGCAAGAAAAGGGAACACTTCGAAGGTCAAGGGGCATCGGTGTGATTCCGCCTAAGGGCTCTCCGATGCTCAAGTCAAGTATCTATTCGGCCAAAAAAAGGGCTAAGGGTTAGTATGAAAGAGTCCACTTACCTTGAGGGTGGAGTTAATACTCCTATTTACAGTACCTTATATGGACTGGGTGTAGGGCGAGTCCGGCCTGTGACCCGGATGCACCGTACAATGGTGTCAGGGTGGTACGTGACATGCATCACAATCTCAGGTGAAGAGCAAACCCTCATCTAAAGGCTGTAATGGAGCCATGTCGTGACCATTTGAATGGGGTGTCACTCAGCTTTGAGCCATATCGACTCAACTCGAGCACGTGTTCTTCCCGAGGAGACCGGTGTCTCAAGTGACGGTCAAGGGCTGTGCTAAGACCACCTCGGGAAGTGAGGCTGATCAATTAGGAGTTACTTGAACTCCTAAAATGACTTTGTCCGAGCCGGGTGATCGGCAAATCGAGATGAGCTACTCGGGAATTATAGCCGAACATACCCCTAACAACTCTATTTTAGAGTTGCTCTATCTTCAAAATAAAGTAACTTCACAAAACTATTGGTGTCTCATAATCCTCAAAGGATAGTTGTTGTCTTACTTTGCTCCCTCAACTTAAACTAACACAAAACTACCTTTGAACTTAGGCCATTTCTAATTCATTACTCTATTTTAAAGTTGCTCTACCTTCAAAAAAAGTAACCTCATATCTCTCACGAAACTTATTCCAAGTTATTTACTCGAAACTTTACTGTAAAATGAATATTCCACGTATATTTTTTTATTCCTCTTTTATGCTCATTTTTTTATATATAATCCCAACAAGTAATTTATTTCACCGATAATACACATATATATTACTAACATAATAATGTAATAAAAATTTTGTTTTATTAACTTGTAAATAATAATAAGTTTATCTTATTAATTAAACATTAATTTAATTACTAAATTATCATTGTTTTTATGCTATATTTTGTCATTGTAAGTTTATTTTAATATTAGTGTAAGTTTTTATTAGTTTAATATCATGTAAATTTTATTAATGTTTGTTTTTAATATCTAAATTTTAGAATTATGCAATTTTTAATTTTTGTAATTACATTTTAATATGAGTACATTTTCACTAAATATTGAAATTTACCAAAATCATAAAAGTTAAAAATAATAAAATTTTGCCAAAATTATTACATATGAATTAAATAAAATCATTTTATTAAAAAAGATAGAAAAGGAATAAATTTTGTTAAAAAATATACATTTAGTGTAAAATATAAGGTATAAAATATTATAAATAATTTTTTTAATTGATTAAACCTTTAAAAAAATTTTAAAAAAAGGATAGCACATGAACATTATTGCGCTATATATGGCATAGCACCGTTCACAAATGTTAAAATAACTCTGGGTTGGATAGCAAAAGTTATTCTGTTTTGATATTTTTTTCTAAATTGATGTTAAGTAGGAAATTATCTTATAATAAGTTACAACTCTAATGCTTTTGTCAGTGTTGTTGTCTCCTTTATAAAGAAATGTTGTTCCTTTTTTCAACAAGCCCCCATTTGGTTTCAAGCTTAGATCACAAGTTAAATCTTTTTGTTACAATTTTTTAAGTGCTTGATAAAACTAGGAAGGAGAGCTTCATGGAGGAGAGTTATAATATATGGAGTTTAGAAGGAAGAGGAGAGAGAGAGAGATCAAAAGAGACAAAACGGGTGTGGAAAGTTATTTAGCATGAACAGGGAAACAAAGAAAAAGCAATACACCTCAAATTATTTCATTGCTAGTGAATTTTTTTTTTTTTTTTGGTTTTTTCCTCTCTGCAATTGAGATGGTTGAAAGAATATGAACATGGGGAACTTGGGCAGCAGCCACGTTTGTAGAAAAAGTGATCACTGTGGGGCCTTTTTCCCCATCGCTTTGTCCACAAAACGACATCTCATAATCTTCGCTTTCATATTAAACGGATGACTACGAAGGAGCTCTAATGCACGTTTGAACCTATTTCTTCTTTGCTGAGCTTGACCTGCCTTGACCACTAGATCAATTTTTACGGACCAGATTACATGCCGTATAAATGGGGAAAAGGAGGGTGTTTGGTAGTGGTGGAAACCACTCAGTTCTCACTACAAACTCAGTTATAAACATGTAAAACTCTCACAGTAACAATAAAAAAAAATAAAAATAAAATAAAAATGTTACAGTATAAAACTCTTATATGTTACAGTAAAAGTAATTCCTACCACTCTTCTAAACACTCTAGTAGTGTTTTTTATTGTACTCCCAACAACAGAGATCGGTGTTCCCAACAATAGAGATCGGTCTTGATTGCTCAACACGATTTAGGACATTTTTTTGCTTGAATTAAGGATGTTTTATACCTATTCATTCACGTTAAGTTTAGGAATAGTCGATCACGTTAATTTACAATTTACAAAATCACGTTAGAAAATTTTATTACCTCCAAATTATTGACATGGCGTGTTAGTTAGAAAAGCTTATTAATATCAAATCAGGACAGAAAAGCTTATTAATATCAAATCAGGAGTATACATACTCTTTTTAGCTAATTATAATGGCTAAACTTGATTATTGAGATTTTAGATACCAAAGTTGAGTTTTCTCTCTTTCCAAAAAAAAAAAAAAATGGTTGACTTTTCTCCTCCTTCTTCTGGTTAATTAGTGGGTTTTTCCTTTGTGATTTTTACTGTTATGGGTTTCCTTTTGTGAGTTTTCTCACTCTTCTTGTTAATTTGTTGGATTAACTTGTTTGACAAAAACAGTTCAAAACCTTTTTGTCAAATGGCTTCTTTGGGAGGGCTTTTTAGAACGTGTTGTTGGCTTTTGAGTATAAAAGTGGTTTTTGAGTATAAAAGTTGCTTTTGATCCAAAAGCTGCTTCTGAAAATGTTTAGATGATCTGTCAGAAGTGTTTTTGCTATCTAAAAGAGCTTTCTGTCAAAACCATAAAATATGGCTTCTCAAAAAGAAAACTTCTAAAATAAACTTTAAAAACTTGTATCATAGTATTAATAATACAGTGTAACCTCCACTATATCATTTTTTAATCCTTTTAAAAAATTAAAATCATGTTTTCCTATTAAAGCTCTTTTAAAAATATGGTTTTAAACACTTATTGAAAAGTTATAGATTTTATTTCTCTTCTTCTACTAACTAAAAACACAAACAGAAATTTTCTCAAACGAACCTTTTATGGTTCTAACTATTTTTCTAAAGTGTTTTGTCTCATGAAATTATAAGAAACGATTCAAACAACTCTCCTAAACAGACGTGAACTCATCATCCATGTGAGTTAGTTCGGTAAAATCTTTCTTTTCCTAATTCGATGCATCGGATTTCTTCCAAAGTTTTTGGAGAAAATTCCCAAATTGGCACGCATATCATTAAGCAGGTTTGGTCAAGGAAGATAAATAGAGGGTCTACACATTTAAAGTCATATGCACGATCTATCACGACACACAATACGACAACGTACATTATTCCGAATAATCCCAACCGAAATTCCAAAAATGTGGACCTCCAATTACCACTGCAACTTTGTCCCCATGCCTTCCTTTACAAAATTAATTTCCAATACTCTAATGATGAAGACATTGACCATATATTGGTATTCCAATAGTAATTAAGTCTACCCGAAAAAAGAAAAGAGGCAGAAGATCGCACTTTGATGCTCCATGTTTTATTGAATTATAATATTTCCACTTGAATATTTAAATAATACCAATGTGCACCTTTTGCACCTTAAATATAAAAGATAACTTATTGTACGGACACCTTTTGTGTTTTGTTAAAACGGCATAAAGAACCCCTTCACCAAAGTTAATTACATAAACACCCTCTTGTCAAAATAACTTCTCCTTCCCTCCTACCTTTCGTTTTCGTGATTACCAACTTGGAAAATGCAAACCAACTGGGAATCAATAGAAACTTCCGACCTCCCTCCCCAGTCCTTTTATCTCCTCCTTAGTTAGGGATGCCCCGCTTCCTAAATTAAAAGCTTCGATGGAAATATTTAATTTGTGTTTTATTTTATGGGTTGTTTGGAACAATAATTAAATTATTAGTTTGAATTTGAAAACTGTAGCATTTGAGAGCTTTCATTGTAACTTTTTATTGTAGTATGCAAAAAATTTAACTGATAATTTAAATCATTGTTTCAAACGAAAAATTAGATTAGTGAAAAGGTGTGTTTTTATTGTGCAGTGAAAGACACCGTTTCACTTATTCATCATACAAGTAGCTTTTTTTAAAAAAAAAAAAAATCTAAAATAAAGAAATCATAATATTGTTATTGCATTTAACTCGTTGTCGCGGTGCTGCCCCCATTCTCAATTGTCACCAAGATAGTATGCCAAATTTACGGGTGGCAATAATCTCATTCGTATCGGCACGTTTACAGCACGATACGTTTAGCCCAAACATAAACACGACACGATTAATAAACGTGCCAGAAATGCAAACACGAACGCGGCACGTTTATGGCACGCGTAACACGGCATGACATGATTAACACGATTGTTAAACGTGTCGTAACGGGTTGACACGATAACAACACGCATATGACACGTTTATGACCCAATTAACTAAAAATTAAAATAATTAAAAATTAATTTTTTTTAAAAGAAAAGCCAATAAAGAAAATTAACAAAAACACAATATCTAATTAATACTAACCTACTATAAATATTTCAAATATTTTTATTTTTACGTCTAAATATATTATAAATGGGAGGGTCGTGTCGTGTCGTGTTAACACGTTTACAGCCCGTTTAATTAAACGTGTTAAGGTGTGTTTAATGTGTTAGCACGAATCCAACCCGTTTATTTTCGTGTTATTCTTGCCAACCCATTTATGGCACAATTAATAAACATGCGATCTAAACCTATTTATCTCATCTCGTTTTTGTATCGTATCATCGTGTCATGTCCAAATTGTCAGCCCTAATGCCAATGCCATTGGCCGAACTGAAAATTGCGTAAAATCAATATGTGTAGGTTGAAGCAAAGTGGTCACTGACCACATGTATCCTTCCATCATCGTTTTGGTGTTAATTTTGTTAAAAGAGAGAGAGAAGGAAAGAGAAAGTAGCTTTATCGATTAATAGCCAATCAACAGAAATTGAAAAAAAAAAAAAAAAAAAGAAGCCAAATTTTCCTTCACACCGAGTACGGCTGACACGACCCAAACATCTAAGGCAGGATTGGCCTAGATATTTGGAGCCTGTTTAGTAAATAAATTCGAATTAGTGATTTGATTCGAGCCGTGTGATTTGAATTGTTATCCAAATTAACATTTGAATATGCATTTAAGTTTTAATTTGAATATAAAATAAAATTAAAATTTGTGCTTGGAGAGATTGTGAAAACCGTTATTTAATTTATTAACAAATCTAATAAAATTTTAATGTTAATGATCCTAAAAAATATGCAATATGGATTTTAATTTATTCATGTCTTCACTAGGAATACAATGAAAAAAGAATCATCTCAATTGGATATCAAATGAAGAAGTTATGATTTTTTTCCTCAAATATAAGAGAGAGAATTTCAGTTTTTACTGTAGCAAAGATATCTGAATATCAAGAGTTTAAGGGCTTAGAACTCTGAAAATATATTCTTGATACTCATTTGATTCAGATTTGGGGGAAACAAATATGTATCTAAAAGATTCTTGATACTCGAATTCAATTTTGAGTTTATTGAGTTCAAAAAATACTTAAACCAAACCCACTCTTATAGGGTGTTTGTCAGGGTGGTTAAAACAATTTTTACTGTAACGTATAAATATTTTATACTGTAGCAATTTTTTAATTGTCACTATAGTATGTGAAAGCTTTATACTGTTTATAACTAAGAAAATAGTTTAGATTATTTTTACCAAACACTCTTTTAGTCAAGCTAGTGTATCGTTGTTTTCAAAAAATCACATCAAATATATAGGTGGGGCGACCCACCTTTTCGGCCCCCAGTGTTTTAGGGTGTGATTAGGCCTCAGTTTCTTATTCATGGCCCGACCAAAGTAGCCAGTATATGCACACATGATTCACTATCTTCCAATTATTAATAAAAAATGAAAATAGAATTACTGAAATAGTTTAGCTGTAATCCCACGCTTGACTCCACCATAAAATATATAGTTTAATGTGTCATTTGATTTGTGCATTTAAGCCGTTGTAAATTGTTTTGAACCATGAACCTACTAAACTTGCTTTGGTAAACACAATAAACAAATCATTCAAAACGTTAAAGAAAATTTAAAACAGACTAAACTGTTAGTTTAAGAACTTGATTCCCCCTTAATTTTTAATCATTTTGAACGATTGTTTACAGTAAAAACTCTTTGTATTCTCGTTTTTCTTTGTAAACTATAGTGTTTTAAAAACTAATTCTCTGATATGATATTTTATTTTCATTTTAAACCTTAATATTTTAACTGTCAGTTTAAAATCATCGTTTAAATCATAGGGGTTCAAAACTACAAGCTCAAACAACAAAATTCAAAAACACACTAGCATATCAAACCTACCCCAAAATCTCCACCCAAAATTCAAGCACAAAATCAAATAGGGGATAGATTAAGCACCGACGTGTTACTCGTCTGGAGGGTAAATTTATTTGAAAGATATGATGTGATTTTGGGTCCCATATTTTGGGACTTTCTACTCTAGCTCACACATCACTAGCAAGGTGTTTTTTTTTTCTATTGCGAAGATTCCTGCCTTGCGCCAGTGGCTGTGGTGGTGGGGACTTTGGCTGAAGCCTTACCCGAAACGCATACTTCCTTCTGAAGAAATTTTTGCTGCCCTTTTCGGCCTTGGGAAATTTCCGGGTTTGTTTTGTACCACAGAAAAATGCCGGGATAATATGGGCCCAAATGCGAGGGCTATGATGTGAACTACCAATGGCAATATTTGACATGGATTTTTCATTATTTACGGTTATCTCTTCACATTTGGAATGCTAACGTAACAAATGACATAATATGGGAGAGGTTTAGATTTAACATAATTTGTGGTTAAATTACTATCATTTTTATAGGCCACTTCTCTTGTAGGAAAAAAAAAATCCATTGATAGGTATTTATCTTTTAACTGTTAAATTTGTTAAAAAATACAATTTTGTCTAATAGAGTGTTTAGGAAGTATGGTTTGAACTATTGGTTTGAACTAATTTTAGTTAAGAATACTTAGTATTTGACATGGATTTTTCATTATTTATGGTTATCTCTTCACATTTGGAATGCTAACGTAACAAATGACATAATACGGGAGAGGTTTAGATTTAACATAATTTGTGGTTAAATTACTATTATTTTTATAGGCCACTTCTCTTGTAGGAAAAAAAAAATCCATTGATAGGTATATATCTTTTAACTGTCAAATTTGTTAAAAAAATACAATTTTGTCTAATAGAGTGTTTAGGAAGTGTGGTTTGAACTATTAGTTTAAACTAATTTTAATTAAAAATACTGTAGCATGTGAGAGCTTTACATTGTGTAGCCTTTTACTGTAGCTGTTGAAAGTTTTACACTATTTATTTGTTAAAACTAATTGGTTTAAAATTCTAATTAAGAGCCAAACTCCTTGTAAATCTTAACGATTTCAAAATGTGCACTAAACGGCAAGGTTCCACCGAATAAGTTCTCATTTTATATTGCTTTCTTTACGTGTTTGTTGTTCATATACAATATAATAATAAATACACATACAACTTGGTAAAAGTGAAGATTCCATTCCATAGATATTATAGATATTAAAAGATTTTACCCATTTTTTTAAGACCAGGATTTGACCAAATTATTAGCATTAAAAGGGGAAAAAATAACAATTAATTCTAACATATTATTATTATAATTAAAGGCTTATTTAGCATACTATATTGTATTGTATTGCATTACATTATATTATAATACAATATAATATAATGTAATATAATATAATATAATATAATACAGTATTGTATGTCAAACATGCCCAAAAGCACAACCATTACCAAAAGGAGATTTCTTTCTTAAAACTTAAAAATAATGACGTACATGAGTATGTCGTTCATCGTTCATAATTGTAAAATAGTAACCTATTCATCAAAAATTACTGTAAAAATAACTCAGACAAGATTTTTTCGAAGCAACTTTGTTTAGTAGGTTTGAATCACATCTCAAACCATTTTATTACAATATTTTTCTAATAAAATTAATATCTATGTTAACAAAACTTTCTCTTCAAATTTGTGAACCGAACACCATTCAACTTCCTATTATTCACAACAATTTTTTTTCCTTGTTACTAGGGACTATAGAAAAAATTTTTTAATTAAAAAAGGGGGAGATTATAGAAAATGTAGAAAATTAGAGATGCGGTTCATGCCATCGTGAGCTGTCAAACAAACAAAAAACGTAGAAAATCATGAAATGCGGTTCATGCCGCCATAAGCTTTCAAGCAAACGAAAACAACGTGACCTGTTTCAATCAAAATTTAGGAGTTAAAGGTGAGAAAAAAAGAAAAAGAAAAAGAAAAAGAAGATAATTGATATGAAAAGGTTTTTTCAATAACAACTATTTGTGCCTTTAAAGATAGAGAGAGAAAAAAAAGTTGTTGTTTGTTAAAATCATTTAAAAAGCATTATTCATATGTAAATCTTCAAACTTACCTTTTTTTTTTTTTAAACTTGTCAAAACAACTATTTAAGCTTTTTAGAAATAACTTTTTCAAATATGAAACGTGTTATTAGAGAATTCGAGACGCTCAAACAAGTCTCACATCACAGCCAATTCCTCATTGTGTGGGAGTCAAAATGGTGTCGTGCCTCGAAATATTTTCCACATTTTATTTATTTATTTATTTGTTTGCTGAGTATTCCACTTGTCTTTTATTTGGTGAATGCAATATTTTTCTACATTAAAATACACGTCTTCACCCACCCCTACTAAGATTGGACAAATTGAACCTAAAATCTTTGTCGTATATATGGCTGCCTACCGCCTTTTCCAAATCCCCATGTTGAATAAAAAATTCCCCATGTTTAAGTAAAAAAATTTTTGTATTAATCATATTTTTCTGATTCAAAAAAAAAAAAAAAGTGTCAATGTACACGTTACTCTTCTTTGCAAAAAAATCTTTTCATCAGTTATAACCATATTATTTATAAAATTATAAGCCTCAATCTAATATATTGTATACTTTTTAAACTATATCTTATTGTTTTATTAGTAACGAGATTATTATCTATTAGGGTTAGATATGATTACTCTTTCTTTATTAATAATAATGGAGTGTTTTTCACTATAGAAGGAAAATATAAATTGTTTTAATTTATGAGTGTGAAGGGACATTTTGTTATGCAATTATATTTAAGTTGAGAATAACAATTTGCTCCCTTCAAAGAAACAAAAATAAAATAAAATTGCAAGATTCTTATGCGTGATACAAGAACTATGATATTTATGTTTTAAGAAAATTCAATTCCATGTGATTTATTTTGTTTCATTGTGAAGTAATATGAATCCTACTCAACACTATGATATTCAAATTCTCATAAATATCAAGACCATGGGAATCTCATATCCTCTTTCATATTATTATTGTTATTGTTATTATTATTATTATTACTATTATTATTATTATTATTATTATTATTATATATTAAGTTGTAACTATAATATATTAATATTAAAAATATTAAATAGCAATAAGTTAATAATAAAAATTTAATATAACATAAATGATAAAAATAACGATAACAATAATATTATTATTGTATTAATATTAAATAATATAATATATTTAAATTATAATATATTGATATCATTATAAAATAATAATATTAAATACTAATGATAATAATAATATTATTAACATTATCATTATCATTTATTAAAGTTTTAAATTTTGTTATAAATGTTTTTTATGTTAAATTTTTCGTAATGATAATGATAATGTTATAAGTGGAATTATTTTTTAAACTTTAAATATTTGCATTTTGTCAATATATGAATGATAGTAGATATGGTTTTTGAAAGACAATATAGCAGTTTATTTTCGTCAATTATATAAAATTTTCATACATAATCAAACACAATGAGATATTATTCCAGAAAATCAGAGAGAAGATTTATGTGTACAACTAAACATAATAATGTATACTTCTTGTGAATCACATTACCTGCTATCACTTTTCTAAAGACACGACTCCTACTGATTACTGTATACCAAATACCCCCAAGTATTTTTTTTTGTCATACGGACACAAATAGCCCTGTATTTAGCAAATAAGTTGAACTATCTACAATGTAAAGCTCTCATATGTTAAAGTGTAAAGCTAAAGCATGTTATACTGTATAGCATGCACATGCATTCACATGCTAAAATATTTATAACACTTTTTAAATTAGAACGCTAAAATTTAATTTAGTGACTGCAAAAATTCTCTCTACCAATAGAACAAAATGATATGCCTTATCTTTAATTTTTGCAATAATATCCAAAAACACTTCCTATGCTTTTTTTAATCATACCCTTTTTTGTTTACCTTATTATGCAAATGCGTAAAATACTTTGTGTTTATGAAGTTAAACTTAAAATAACCTTGAAGTAATTGATATATTAAAATGACAAACACTTGCACGTTTTGAGTATTTTCCTTTAAATTTTTCCTTATTTTTATTTTTTAAAATATTATCTTCAATTTTTTTGAGGGTATCTTTAATTTTTTTAAGGAATCTTTAATTTTTTTAAAAAAAATATTTTAAAAATAAACATATAAAATACGAGGCGGCCTAATTTAAGTACACATAATTAAGGAAAGCGTGGTAGGGAGAAGGAGTGGAAGGAATCATATAATGTGGATAAAAATAGAATAAAACTATTTGAGTGGGTGGTATCTCTCCAACTGCCACAACGTACGACCAAAAGTTGGCCCCTTTTACACCCTTTCTCCTGCACAATCTCAGTCCAATTGGGGGCCCAAAAAACGAATCAAATACAAAAAGTACCCCGGAGTTTTAGCTAAATCCTAAATATATCCTCATGTCTTTAATAATCTAAAAATACGCCACATATTTTTAAAATATTCTAAACAATCCCCTAAGTTTTGCAAGAGAGAGGGAATAATTTACTAAATTTTCAAAAATGACATAAATGTTCTCAATGATCAATAGTTTAAACAATATTTTAAATATTCATAACTAAAAACTTAAATTTAAAGAGAAAAAAAAATTCAACAAAATATATTTTATTACAGAAGTCAAAACTTAACAAGTCAGATGTATTTAGCCATGCAAAGAATTTGTGTCCTTGTAGAGTCAAAAAATTTAAATAATTGGCAAAAATAAAAATTAAATAGTGGTGTTTCAAAAACTTTAATCACTTAAAGTTTTTTTTATTATTTTTTAAGAAACATAGGTGATAAATTTTAGATGATTTAAAAAGATAAGGGATATTTTTTAGATTATCAAAACTTAGGGATGTTTTTCAGATTTTCTCACAAAAACATTCCCGAATAATATTAACCCCCCAGAGGCCTTTGCTTCCACCGCCACTGCATTTTCTCTCCTCTTTCTCTCTCCTCTGTGGTTGCTTTCAATAATTTTAATTTTATTTTTGTGGCAAGTCCTTCTCCAATTCCAAACCAAACAATCACCACGAAGCCTCCCACGGCTCATCTTCAGCCACAGCCGCCTATTACCTTTCCTTACTTCCTCTTATCTATATATTCCCTTCCTTCTTCGCCTCCCACTCTCCTCCACCACAACCCAAAAACAAAAACACCCATCTTTTCAAATCTCTGAAATCTTTCAAAATCTTTCAATCTTTGAATCTTTTTCCCAATTGCCCAATTCCGCATCTGGGTCTCTGAGACCCTTTTTAGTGAGAGAAAGTAGAGAGAGAGTCTTTTGTGTGCGTGTTCGTGTGGGGGGTAAGACCCGGGATAGACAAGTTGTAGACATCACGGCTATACACGGAGCTCCTCGCCCTCTCATTCATGTCCGCCGGGCTGTTCGACGCAAGAGTTCTGTCGTTTTGAGCAGCATCCCTTCGCCGCACGGCGGGCGTGGCGCTTTGCCTTCCGAAGGAGGAAGCCCTTCCGATCTCCTCTTCCTCGCCGGCGGCGGTTCCGTCTCCTCCGTCTTCCTCGTCTTCTAGGTTTTCTAGGGTTTTATTGTTTTTCCTTTTCTGTTCCTTTAGCTTTCCTGTTATAATCTTCTAAGAGCAAGTTCCTGGATCTTTCAACCTTTTTTCTGTGTATTCAATTAATCAATTAGTCGATCGAATCAAGCGATTTTCTGCTATAAATCCATATATATTTGTGTGTCTATATATAAGAGAGAAGTGAAGATGATGCTGAGAATCAAGAGGGTTCCTACTGTGGTTTCAAATTACCAGAAGGAAGAGGCTGAAGAGGCCAGAGTTGGCGGCTGTGGCCGCAATTGCCTACGCAGCTGTTGCCTTCCAGGTACCTTTTTTTTCCCCTTTCTTATTGATTATCAATTGATTCTAAGAGAGAAAAAAAAAAAAAAAACGTCTTTTATTATTTTTGTTTCAAGAGAGCGAGAGAGAATCAAGCTTTGCATGGTAGTTTTCATGATTTGCTCACATCACAATCATATAGATATATGTTTATATATAAGCAATTGCAATTTAACATAACCATGAAAATCAAAGAATCAAAGGAATCATCCTTATTGTTGTTGTTGTGTCATATGGTTTGAGTAACTAATTAAAGCTTAATATGTTTTGTTGCAATTAGGGGCAAAACTTCCTCTTTATGCTTTCAAAAAGTTGGAAAGGCTTGTTTGTGACAAGGGTTTGCCGGGTCAAGATGAGAACGGAGAGCCTCCGTTGGCTTTCCTTGACTCCCTGGTTCTTGGAGAGGTTAGTTAATGGTTGGTTAAAAGCAGATGAATTTTGAATGGATCGTTCTTTTTTTGTTCTTCTGGTTGTTGTTGTTTATTGTCGGTTAAAGTTCTTTATGCTTTTGGTTTATGCAGTGGGAGGAACGCGTGCAGAGAGGGCTGTTCCGATATGATGTCACTGCCTGCGAGACCAAGGTCTTTTCTGGGTTCCTTTATTTTTTCCCGCCTCATTTAATTATGTGTAGATTGAAACTTATGAGTGAAAAGTTGAATGTTTACACGATGAATTTTTGTTTAGGTTATTCCGGGTCAGTATGGTTTCATTGCCCAGCTGAATGAGGGTCGCCATCTGAAGAAGAGGCCAACTGAGTTCCGGGTTGACAAGGTGCTGCAGCCCTTTGATGAGAGCAAGTTCAACTTCACAAAAGTTGGGCAAGAAGAGGTTCTCTTCCAGTTTGAAGCAAGCGAAGATGGTGAAGTCCAGTTCTTCCCAAGTGCACCCATCGATGTTGAGAATTCTCCAAGTGTCGTTGCAATCAATGTATGTTCTTTTTTCTTGGTCTATTTTTTAATTTATAGGAAGTCCCAAGAGCACGATTTGTGATACGTTTCTCTTTATTATCCCACATATAAACAGGTTAGTCCTATCGAATATGGACATGTGCTGTTGATCCCTCGCATTCTGGATTGCTTGCCGCAGAGGATTGACCGAGAAAGCTTCTTGCTTGCACTTCACATGGTGGCAGAAGCTGGCAATCCATACTTCCGACTCGGTTACAACAGCTTAGGTGCATTCGCTACAATCAATCATCTTCACTTCCAGGTATCAAACTGCCTCGCTTGCTCATAGCAACTTGAAACCTTTCTTTCACCGCTTGTTAAACTTGTCTGTAAGCAATTAAAACGCTGTTTCAATTTCATCGACAGGCTTACTACTTGGCCGTTCCCTTTCCCATTGAGAAGGCTCCTACCAAGAAAATTACCACTCTGGATGGTGATGTGAAAATCTCTGAGCTGTTGAGCTATCCTGTCAGAGGTCTCGTCTTTGAGGGGGGAAATACTGTGGAACACTTGTCTAATGCTGTCTCTGACGCCTGCATCTGTCTTCAAGACAACAACATTCCTTACAATGTCCTCATCTCTGATTGTGGACAGCGGATCTTCCTTCTGCCACAGGTAAATAGTAAATACCTTAAATGTTTCATGTAACTTCATGCTAGTATATGCAGTATTTTTTTTTTAATTTTCGCCGTTATTGATTGTCTTTGTGGAATGATCAGTGTTATGCTGAGAAACAAGCTCTTGGGGAAGTGAGTGCTGAGCTTCTGGAGACTCAAGTGAATCCTGCCGTGTGGGAGATTAGCGGGCACATGGTGTTGAAGAGGAAGAAAGATTACGAAGAGGCATCTGAGGAAAATGCTTGTAGGCTGCTTGCGGTGGTCTCTCTGTCTGAGGAGAGGTTCCAAGAAGTGAACGCCCTGATTTTTGAAGCCATTGCTTCTGGTGTTGATGTGAGCAAAAATGCGATCGAGGAGCAGGAAGCAAAACCTCAAGCTGTAGAAGAAGTAGATGCGATCAAGAGCACTCCTCGCCCCACCATTGTGGCTGGGACACAAGAATGCCTTGTTTAGTAGTAAAATCCTTGCTCCGATGAGCCTATTATTACTTTTTATAATCTAGTATTGCTCTTAGTCATATGGGTTTTGTCTCTGTACCATGGTTAATGTTGCCCATTAGCTAAATAAGCAAACTGGAACTGGGTTTCCCGTTTGCCATCGTCATCCTAGTTTCATTGCCGTTTTCTGCATATTGGTTTGGCTGGTTCCCATGTGCTTTTAGTAGGTATCCTTGTCAAATACTCTATTCCCATGTGCTTTTATAAGGTATCCTTGTAAAATACCCTATACTCGTTGCTCCTATGAGCGAATAAACGCTGTTATCATGTATTTAAATATTCTTGCTTGCAATTTATTAGAAGCCGTTTGTTATGTAGGTTTAAAACCGTTTAAAGAAGTTCAAACTGGTGTTTGGTGGAGTAGTAATTAAGGCTAATTTAAATCATAGATACGGTTTTAAAATAGCCAATACTTTTAAAATCTAAACTTTACTCCCTTAAGTTCTTACGGTTTAAACTATATTTTAACATAAAAATTATTCTTATTTTCGTGTTTTTCATAAATCATAATTTTTTAAATTTTAGTTTTACTTTTAAACTCTGTTTTATTTTTGTTTTAAACTTTTATGTTTTAAATGTTAGTTCAAAACTATCATTTAGATAGAAGATTTTGATGAAAGGGCAAAAAAAAATTTCAAATTGGGTAAAAGTCTTTTTTTTTTTTGAACAAAAAAAAACACGTTTTTCTGTGCAGGTAAACTGTCTCAGTTTTTTTCAACAAAATAAGAAAAATGACTGTAACAGAATAAGGAACCTCAACATGATGGGAAAAAAAAAAACTGGAACTGTTTTGATGTCCAAAAAGCCTTTTTTTTGGTGTCAAAAACTGTCTAAAAAAAAATGGCCTATTTAGCAAAAATTTTTTTGGCCGGAAGCCATTTATCAAAATGCCCCCATTTAGATTATATAGTTTAGAACTTATATTTTAAATTATAAAATTTTAAACTATACCACTTTAAACCCGTACACTAAATAAACTATTAGTTTTTTATTTCCATGGCCGCTGGGAAAAATGAAGGTCCTCGGAGGTAAAAAACTAGGTGGAACCGTAGGGGAATTTGGCTGCTTGCAACCTTTAACAGATAGGAAAAAAATAATTAGTGGCACTGTTATTGCAGATAGTATTGACGTGAACTTGTGGTGGTACAATAATTGATAACAATAATGCTGGGTGCCTTCTTTTGCCCGGGAAGAAGGGTGCTAAGATTTCCAACCGGAACCTTTTTTTTATTTTTTATTTTATTTTTATGCACCTATGTGCCCTTAACCAACTAAGTTCTAATATGTACTTCGAGCCTGGGGCCTAAAGCCCTTAAACCTTCCTGTCGCCGTTGGGCTAATCCCAGCGGGTTACTGTGTTTGAGCATAAATTAATCTTCCGACCATAAGCATAGAGTTGTTTAGCCCAGAAAAGCATTTGGTGACATCTCCAATATACATGTTTTCTTTTCTGTATTGTTGTTCTACTTTCCACCCAATATATATATATATATATATATCATTGTTGGTTACACTTTTTTTTTTTAAAATAACATGAATCTTAACCATTGTAGTTTTACTAGTTGCTCTACTTTATTTTTCTTAATTTTGCTCTGGTCTAGGTTTTTGTTACCCTTCAACTATTTACTGGCGGGGTCTTATGAAAGTAAAATAGTAATTGCATTCTAAATTAGAACAATAGATACTATAACCTAAATGCGAAGGACCACAACATATGCAACGACAACTTTAACTATAGATTGAAACTATAAATAAGTTCAACTAAAATACTCAAGGGGCAATACATGTATCAAGTTTTAACAAGAGAAAATTAAAAAAACACAGAACTGGTTTAGCATACAAAGAGCTCTTTCAAATACACTAGTAACACTACTATAGATGATGGGCTACTCCAATCAATTAAGATCAAGAGTCTAAAGCATCGAGGCAAGCCACAACAATAACAACACACGGGGTAGACAAATAAACAACATCGAAAGGTGGGAATACCACCTCTATTATTACAACAAAACACAAAAACATACAAAAACTTAATCAGTAAAAAAATCACTATATTTATTTGACAGATAGAAATTGAAACAAATAGAAAAACCTAAGTGACACCAACAAACAAATTGGAGACAAGTCGACCATTACTGAAAAGAGGCAAAAAAGTCGTAGCATTGTTAGCAAGTTGAAGGACAGCTGAAAAAGACTTGAGCCTCAAACGTGTAGAACCATTTGTCGTCGCTCACCCTTACGGCTAGGAAAGACATTGCCTCCACGAACCCATAGCCCCATAACACCCAAAGATCCCAAGTAGCTGAGCACTCCAAGCTTCCGAAACTCTCTTATATGAGAAAAAAGAAGTTGCCCATCCACCTCCTCCAACCAACGAATAGCCACGCTAAACAAGCCTCGAGGTCACCAACATCTAGAGGCTGTCATATTAAAGGCTTAACCTACGTGGGAAGTCCCTCCCCTTGTCAACCTCTAAACTCCGCCCCACCTACCAGTACACCACGCGTGTCCTTGACACTAGGGTCTACAATTTTGGACACGGTATAATGATATGATACGAAAACGACACGAGATAAATGAGTTCAGATCGCATGTTTATTAATTGGGCTATAAATGGGTTGACACGAGTAACACGAAAATAAATAGGTTGAATTCGTGTTAGTACGTTTAACATGTTTAATTAAATGGGCCATAAACATGTTGACACGATACAGCACAACCTGTCCGTTTATAGCATATTTAAACTTAAAAATAAAAATATTTGTAATATTTGTAGTAGTTTAGTATTAATTAGATATTGTGTCTTTGTTAATTTTCTTTATTGACTTGTTTATTTTTTTAATTTTTTATTAACTGGGACATAAACATGCCATATACATGTTTTTATCGCGTCAACTCGTCACGCCCAATTTAGTAATCATGTTAATCGTATCGTGTCGTGCTGCAAGTGCTATAGTTGGTTCGTGTTCTTGTTTGTATTTCAGGCACGCTTATTAATCGTATCTTATTCTTGTTCAGCCTAACCGTGCCGTGCCGCAATTGTGCTGACACAAATACAACATGCGATCACAAATTGCCAATCATACCGACACTCCATTGCAGCATTTTGGTACCCTCCCATGAGGTAGCCAAGAGGTGATGTCGGATTCTAGTCCTACGAGCCTTCTTAAAGAGAAGGATTAATTTCACAAATAGTCCTTAAAGTTTATCCATAGTCTTAGTTTAGTCCCCAACGTTTAAAAAGTCCCATGTTGGTCCCTAATATTTTATTTTGTTTTAATTTCGGTCCCTTTGTTAGTTGGACATTAAATATTTAATGAAAAAATTTTTAAATGTCCCTTTTTAGTCTCTAATTTATTATTTTGTTTCACTTATGGTCCATTTGTCATAGCTAAGAGTTATTAAGACTATAATTTGAAAAATCTAAAGTAAAAAACTAAATATAATGATTTTAACGCATGTAATTAAGAGAAAAAAACTTTATCAGATTGTTGGTGAGATGAATTTTAATTCAAAAAAATAAGTTGAATTTTTAATACCAATATATGATTATTCAACTTTGTATTTCTTGTTTAAAAAATTAATGCTCATCTAAAAAATAACATGATAAATTGTTTTTTATTTTAGTTATATAAATAAAAAAAACATTGTATTTAGTTTCTCATTTTTGTTTTTTAGTTCCGATCCTTAATAATACATTGTTGACGGATGGATCAAAAGTAAAATAAAGTAACAGATTATGGACTAAAAGTGAGACAAAGTAATAGATTAGGGACTAAAGTGGGACATTTAAAGAATATTTAGTCAAATATTTAATATCTAACTGATAGAAAGACCAAAACTGAAATAAAGTAAAAAATTAAAGATCAAAATAGAACTTTTTAAATGTTAGAGATTAAATTAAGACTAAAAGTAAACTTCAGGAATCATTTGTGAAGTTAACCTAAAAAAAAAAAAAAAGAAGAAGAATCCTAATAGAGGAAGACAAGAGAGACAATTATTTTGTCATTTTACTCGTTGGATTTCATGTCACTATGGTTGCTTACCTTCAATTTTGAACATAACTTTTGTTTTTTTAGGTGGGGTGTTGAATAAATTAGAACATACTTAGGGCCTGTTTGTTTTGTGCATCCTTTGGACTTAATGGACTCAAATTTGGATTCGAGTATTAAGAATCATTTGTATACATGTTTGTTTCCTCCAAAATTTGAATCCTTTAAGTGTCAAGAATTCAAGTTTTTAGAGTTTTGATCTCCTTAAACTTTTGATGCTTAAATATCTTTACTACAGTAAAAGCTGAAATTCACTCTCTTATATTTGAAGAGAAAATCATAATTTGATATTTAAATAAGATGATTCTTTTTTCATAATTTTTTAGTGAAGTGAGGAATAAATTAAGATTCATATTACATACTTTTTAAAATCATTAATAAATCAAAAACTATTTTTACTACCTCATAAATTCTAATTTATTTCATACTCAAATTAAAACTTAAATACACATTTAAATGTCACTAATTTGAATTCATTTACTAAACGGACTATTTTCTAACAATACTAGGACATTAATAGTGCTAAACACCACATATTAATATCTATTAAGTCAAACAATATTTTTTTATTTCCTTTCGAGGATATCATTTATTTTCTTTTATACAAAAATTCAAGAAAATATATTTTCACCAACATAAAGAAGCTTCAAATATTTTTACAAAAAAAAAAAAAAAAACCTTTGAATATTTCCTCTCAAGAAAATATTATTTATTTTTATATACAAACTGGAGAAAGAAAAATTCTTTTAGTCTTTATGGATTAAAACCTTATAAAGTTTAAAATTACAAACCTTAGTTTAATAAATTATATATTTTTATACTACATCGTATTATTTTGTGAGTCCCGAGACTGTAGCGGATGGTCACTCCTTGACAAAATCTTTCGTCAACGTACATAGGCTTTCATACAATAATATGAAATATATTTTTGAAAAGAAAAAAGAAAAAGAAAACCCAGTTTCAGCTAAAAGAGTTTATTCGGCAAACTGGAAACTTCTGAAGCTCGGTTTCGTCCCTCGGCGGCCAAGTCCCAGATGATTTTAACAGTCTCACTTGCTGCTTTTCTGTAATTTGCTCGTATTACCGGTACTCTATCTGTTTCTCTCTCTCTCTCTGTATCAATCAATCTATCTATCTATCTATCTATCTAAATCCACGCCCTTAAAATTCCCTATTTCTATTTCTCTCCGTTTAATATCTCTTTCCTTGCTTCACAAATAATGAAACGTTAAAAACATTTGTTTGTAACTTTGTGAGGCTCAGAATCTCAAGAGTTAGAGAATCTGGAATCTCCATAGATGGCACATAATGTCAAGATTTGAGGGTTTTTTTTTTTTTCCTTTTGTTAAAGGAAAAAAGGAAAAAATCTCAAGGAATTATCAAAGTTCGGTCTTTTCCCCAAAATCCTGAGTTATGTTGGCTTTCCTAGAAAAGGGGTTCTGGGATTTTGACAAGAGAAGTAAATGTAATGCCTTTTTTTTCCCCATTTGGTTAAAGGGGAAAGAAAGGGAAAAATCTCAAGGAATTATCAAAATTCTGTCTTTTCCCCCAAATCCTGATTTATGTTGGCTTATTTTTGTTTTTATTTTTCATGTTTTCTGCACTATAACTGTTTGATGAAATTTGTGAGAGTAATGAAAGTTTTCTTTGAGAAAATGGCTTGTGTTTGTTACTCATTTTTGTCCTGATTGTCGTTATGAAGAGGATAATTATTTGCCAACATTGTTAAATTAACAATTCTGATAGTTCATTTGCAGGCTAGAGATAGAGATAGGGTGAGAGAGATGAAGAAAGGAATACACCCTCAGATGCAATGGGTCTCCGTCGCGACGGAGGACGGCCGATTGATGCACGTCATGATGGTCAAAATGCACCACGCAGGTCAAGTTTTCCACATGAAAGCGAAGCGCCAAATGGCCCAGAGCATCGGCCGGATTGCCAAGTTTAGGCAGCGTTATGGGATGGGAAGTTCTCAGCAGGAATCTGCTGAGAAGCCTGAAAGTTGATGCTTTTAGTAGAGAATCTTAAAAAAGAAAAAAAAAGTTTTTAGAATTGTGTTAGTTTCGTTTATATGGCTAATGCTTTTCAAAAACACAAACCTATTGTTGAGTGCAATGAAATGAAGCACCCTCTTGTGTTGTTTTGATGTAACATGGATGGTTTATTTCGAAGACTAGATTTTTATGTTTGATTAATATATGTTGCTCATTTTGAGTTTACTGCTTGTAAAGTCATAGTCTTTTATCGAGTTCTAGAATTTGTGTTTCATGCAGTTCTTTGAACAAGACTTGTTTAATAGATTGTTCTTTTTCATTTTTTTTGCTGATAATCCTGAAAGTTGATGTCGTTAGAGAATGTTAAATGTTCGTGCTTTGAAATAACCTGGCCTGTACAGTGCAATGAAGCACCTATTGTTTTGATGCTGATTGGATGGTTTATTTCGAAGACAAGTTTTTTGTTGGTTTATATATGATACTCAATTAGAGTTTATCACTTTAAAGTAAGGATGGAGCCACATATAGTTGAGGATAAGCTGCCGCTCTACTTGGAATTTTCTTTTCTTTTAATTTTTTTATGTAAAATCTCATGAAATTTGCAATTCATCCTTTTGAAAATTTGAAATTCTATAGCTGTTTGGTATTATTTTCACAATAGGTGAAAATGTTTTTATTTTGAAAAATAGGAATTTTTTGGGAATTGTATTGAGATGTTTTTAAAATTTTTACCTTAAAAAACGTGTAAAATTTTTTTCAAAAATTTTAATAACGAAACCAAACAGCTCATGTGCGCTGCACATTTGTCATTTTTGGATTGAAAAAGCTAGTAGCAGTCCTGCCCTTCTTGACTTGTTTGTTTTAGCTCTGCCCCCGCGTGGTTATTATCGTTCATGTTCTTTGCTGTCTCGTTTTCAAATTACTGAGTCTATGATTTACAGCTATCACTTGGGTTTCTTTCTTCTCCCTGAATTCTCTTGTGCCTACGCCGTTACTTGTGTTAAGCCTACGCAATTATTATTGTCAAACCAGTTATACAGAAAGTGATATTTTGCGCTCTGCATATTGGTGTTTATCTTCAGTTATGGCGTTAAACTTTCTAGCCATGCAATGTATTTTGATGATTCCACAGGAGCTATGTTGGCTATTCTTTTTTGGCAACAATGTGATGTAGGAAAGAGATATAAGAGGTAGAATCAAGATAGAAAAGAGAGTCTAGAAGAGAAAGAGAACCACAAAAAAAAAAAAAAAGGAATTAGAAAAGAGAACCAAAGGGTTCAAGGGTTTAAGAGGAGCAATAACTCAAGAGGAGTGATTGAAGGTTCAATATTTATATATCCACTGAAAAAAAAAAAAGCATATGCCTATTTAAAGGAGGAAAATCCTAAAAATAAATCTAATTCAAAAGGAAATTTAATTTACTGATATTTGGAATAATTCTAATGTACAATATAATCTAAAATAAATCAATAAAAATAAACACAACTTAATTCTAAATTAGATATTGAAATTAACTAAACTCATCACAATGTCTACTTAGTTATCAAGTTTGGGGTTTTATACTTTCCTGCCATATGGTCAAGATAATGAATGAATTCATAAAACCGAAGGTATCTATTCTATGCTTGTGGGATTTAACCATGGGCTTAGGAAGTTTTACCAAACTTGCTCAACCATGTGATATGGATGATTTTACAGCACTATGCAAGTTATACTATACTTTCAATGGGCTCAAACCTGATTAATCATGTTCAATCCTTTCTTCTTCCTCCCTTTGGGACCAAAATCAGGCAAAAAGTTGGTCACCAACATCCATGTAGAATAATCAACTTCAGGTTTAACGTACGAAGCTAAGAAAAAGGCATACCATCTTGAAACATTAAAAATAAGCCCATCACTAGTTTGGTCACACCATTAAACACACTTTTAATCATTTGTAATTTTTTAAGTTACTAAAACACCATTTCTTCCATCCACAACTTGAGATCCTCATTTAGTAACCTCATGTAAGAAAAGCATGAACTACATTAATTTCTGTTAGACAGCAAAGAAACAGACTCCTAATATCTATATATATATATATATATATATCATAATAAGGGCCTTTGACTCTACTTGTGAATCTTAAAACAATGCTTATCAATGCAAAAACTACAATCTTATTCATACTTCAAGTCCTAATATTGTTTAAGATAGTAGAAGGGGGTTTGAAAAGACCATATGAGTTAAGCGCAAACAAAGCCAACGAAAACTCAACCTCGTCGCCATGGCTGAAGAAAACAATGAAACCTCGAGAACCTGGATGCTTCAAATGGCCGTGGATATGTAATCAACCCGGAGAATGGCCTCCTAAGAAGCTGTGCTGCAACAATGTTTGCATTGATGTCACTTCTGACATCAACAACTGCGGTATGTGTGGAAGGAGATGTCTCTTTACATGGCAATGTTGCCACGGATTATGTTCTGATACCAATATTAGTCCTCTCAATTGTGGCAAATGTGGAAACATATGCCCCGTTGGGGTTCCTTGCCTCTTTGGCATGTGTGGTTATGCTCAGCCAGCGCCTCCATGGCCATTCCCACCCTTGCCTCCATTTCCGCCTCGGCCACCTTTCCCTCCACTACCTCCTTTCCCGCCGAAGCCTCCAATGCCGCCATTTCCTCCATTCCCACCAAAGCCACCAATGCCACTGATGCCTCCAATGCCGCCAATGCCACCAAAGCCACCAATGCCACCGAAGCCACCAATGCCGCCCATGCCACCAATACCGCCCTTCCTGCCTACACCCCCGACGACTGATCAATGACCATGTTAATGCACTGAATTTCTTAGTTGAATTCTTATCCTGGCTCTATATTTCCGTGTTATATGGTTTTGGTCCTGCTTCTATATCTTCATCTAGTATTGTTTACGTACTTATTTTGTCGAGTTATCAAGTCGTTCCTTTAGTGTGTGCTAGACATTCAATCTAGAGAGAGGATGAAAGAAGAGAAAAAAAAAAAAAGAGAGAAAAAAAAAGAAAAAGAAAAAGAGAGAAGGAAAATCTGTCATGCGTGTTCGTAGTGATATTGGTATGTATATGAAATCATCAAATGGAACCGTCTATTTTCTTGTTCCATCAAAAGAGCTTATATATTCATCGTTTTTCTCTCCAACTCTGTCAACTTCTTATATTTTTTAGTATCGCAGCATAAATACAAAATGATTTTGGGGAACTTTTGAGTCCTAATAGCTTGAACTTCAAAGGCAGGTCACTTTTGATTATTTCAGCAAAATCATACCAAGAAAAAACAAATAAGAGAGAGCCAAAAGGGCAATCTTGGATCATGTTATGATGAAAATTTTTTGAAGAATCCATCATGTATGAATCTATTCTTGAAATAACTATCAAACTAATCAACCCTTACCATTTCACACATTGAATAAATTTAAGGTAACTATTCTTTTCCTTATACTTTCATTCCTCATAAATTCCTTCTCACAATAAAAGTACAAAATAAAATACATAATTATTATGTACCCCATGTTGTAACCATTTATATCACTTCCCTTCTCTTATGCGTCAGAATTACACCAAAACATTAAAATGAAAATGTAAAACAAGGGAAAAAAAAAGATTTCACTGATGATCATCATGATCATGGTCATGATCTTGATCATTTTCCCCTCTCCGGCGATTATCTGCACCTGGCTCATGTTCCATGTATCTCTTCTTGACAGTTTCAAGCTTAGCTTCCCCTAAAGCGGCCTCTTCAGTGGCATCATATGCCTTGTCTGAGACTTCACTTGCCACTCCTTGCTCTGCCTCTTTGAGCTTCTGCTCAGCCACCTTTTGAATTCCTCAGCTGTTGAAGTTGCTCTTTCATCCATTTCATGCTTATTGTGATGATGATGATGCCCTTTGCTTGCTTGGCAGTATCTCACCGATATAACATCACCCAGATTGCATATTTGGGCTTCGCTAAATTAGTCATGTATGTATATAGATAGAAAATTTACATAGAGCTATCCTACCATAATGTATGTGCATAGATTTAGTCGAAATCACATAAAATGAAGAATTATGCGAAACTGATAAAACCTAGTATGGATTTGACGATTCAAGTCATATTCATCAAGTTGTCCGTTTTGTGTGTGTTAGAGATTCAATCGTGATAAAATATAACATGAAAATTAACAAGTTCCATTCTTTATAGGAGAATTCTTTGTATAAAGGTACCCACCATTTTGCATGTTTATGTATGTTGGATTTAGTCAAAATCGCATAAAAAGGAAGAGGTATGTGTCTCTAGAATATAATATCACCCAAAAATCATAATTGATCTTCACCAAATTAGTCACATATATACGTAGATAAAAAATGATTAATATTAACAAGTTCCTTTCTTTATATAGTGTATGTTTCTGCGTGTTAGATTCAGTCGAAATCACATAAAATGAAGAAATATGCAAAACTGATAAAACCTAATACAAATTTGACGATTCAAGTCGAATTCATCAAAGTCGTTCGTTTTGTGCGTGTTTGAGATTCAACCATGATCATAACAAATATACAACATAAAATGAGCAAGTTCTTTTCTTTATAGGGGAATTCTAAAGTAGGGTATGAAAAACTACTCTATCAATAGAATTTTGTTTAGATCTTCAATTCTTTATCATTGTTAGAATTACATATTACATATTTATTTTATTTTGATGAGATTTTAATCAAATCTGACGTTCATTAACATGTGTTATGTGCTAGTAAAAAGCTCCTTTATATATACAAACTCAAAGAGTGCCCTTACATGTAATTCAATTTCCAGAATTCCATACCTACAAGATTCCTTGCTAGGCTTATGATCACGTATATGACAGGATGTTCTAGTTTAGGGAAATGGGTATTTATGGATGTGTACAAATTTTCAAGGACAAGATTGCTTCTAGGCTCTTAAGAATATATTTCACAAATAGTAGACTAATTTTAGTTTAAAGAAAATGTGGGTGTTATTGTATATCAGCTCATAATATTAGCAGAAGCTGATTGCAATACACGTAAACAATAATATTACTGATAAAAATGAAAAATAATCTAGGCATTGATAAAAAGGACTACATAACTACAATATTGTATCTTCTCTCTCTCTTAAACTGAGCTAAACAATCTTGGAATATAATCTTATTTTTATCAATTAGTTATTTTTCTTATCAAAATTTTATGACTAAAAAAGAAATTTTTTTATTAAAATTACCTTGATGGGATTATAAAGACATGGGGTTAAAGGCTTGATAAGGACATCCTTGAGAAGGTACTATACTTGAGAAGAAAAATATAGCCACCCATTTTATTAAAAAAAAAAAAAGCTGGCTATTTGGTGTTGAAATTTGAAGTGTTTTTCAGGGAACTTTAATAGAAGAAGTGTAGCCGAAGAAGTTTTGGACAAAATGAATGAAGCAGTGCATTGGCAAGGCAAGAGAGTGCACTACGTGTCCTATTGACGAGATAGAGATGCAACAATTGGCTGGGGCACATAGGCCGACACGAGTTTGTCCTGATACAATGATGGGCCAGATTGGTACAGCCTGACACTGTTCAAAGCACGACCCGACCCATAAATATTTGTGGGCTGGACTGGGCCAACATATATCGGCCCATAGGCCAGCCCAGCACTGTCCATGAAAAATCATGGGCCGGGCCGGCATGTTTAGGCTCATCACCGGCCGACCCATCCTGGCCCGTGTAAGGCCCATATAGGCTCATAATTGGCCGGCCCACCAAAGGCTCATTGTGACATAATTTCATTTATAATATATTTTTTTAGTAATTTTATAAACATCTTATATATAATTATCCATATTGTATTCTTTTTTCCTCACCAAGGTTTTGTCCCACTGAGTTTTCCTTGAAAAGGTTTTTAACGAGGCAATCGTAAACAAAATATTCCCTTTCATATTTCTATTGATTATTCAAACTTTTTATATTTGTTAACTTGTTTAAAAATTCAAAAATAAAAATTAAAAATTGCATGCTTAGATGAGCTGGCCTATCTAAACCTACGATGGGCCAAAATAGGCTTACCCATCCTAACTTATAAATGGGCTCGAATGGGTAAGCCTATTCAAGGCCCACGGCACAGTCCAACCCGGTTCATGGTACGGCCTGACCTGGCCCACATAAAATTGGCCTATGGTATGAGTTGGACTGAGGTAATTCTAATATGGGCCAGTCCAGCCTTGCCTTACCCACAAAATTCGTGGGCTGGACCACCCCGGTTCACGACCCACGTGGGCCTAAGTAGAACGGGTTAGATCGGATTGGGCCGGCCCGTTCTTACATCTCTATGGGGAGAGCTTTACTAGGAAACCTACGTGGTGCTTTGTAGATTTGCCATGTCAGTGATGGCATGCAGAGCTTTTAGTTTGGCAGTAAGGAATAACCACAATTATAAGGGTGGTTACTGATCTCGGTTAAAATCATATTATGATTATAAATAATATAAAGCTTTAATATGCTACAGTCAGAAGTAAAATGTTGTTATAATATAAAACTCTTATATATTACAATATTTTAAATCACAACTATGGTTCTAATCATATTTCTCACACACTTTTTATGTTGTCGTTAATCTTTTTCCAATTAATTCTTTTCTGCTGATAGGCTGGCAATACTTCTTATACATTGAGAAAATGAGCACTAATGACCAATCAAGGTTAAAGTTCAAGTTAAATGTGCTGTTTGTTTATATCATAGATGCGAATTACTATTCAAACATTCTTTTTAAAAAAAAAACAATTTAAACATTTTTGTTATAATGTCTTGTTTTAAAAAAATTGATTTTTTTTAAGTGTTTGTTCGAATCTAATGAATCAGGGCCAAAAAAGTTATAAATTCGCGTTGGGTTTTGAAATTCAATGCGCATTTTTTTCCCCACTCGAGCATCTTATTCAAATTTACAGATATAGCTACCACAGTTAAATGAGTGGAGCACATATTTCTATTCAAATTTCGGCAAAATTAATTTTAGGGATATGTCCTCACAGAAATTTTGATAAAATTAATGTTTACAGTCAATTTTTTTTACAAAATTTCAATTACGCCTATATTGTATTAGAAAAAATAGTACCTCAATTAAATAATTAAAATTTATGTTATATTTTTATTGAATAAAAATTTTATTAAAATTTTTATTATGTCTCTGTTGTATAAGAAAAAAAAAACCGTACCTCAATTAAAATTGAAATCTATATTATATTTTTATTTGATGAAAAATTGTCTTTAATATTTTTTTAATGTCTCCATTGACGCAAAAAAAAAAAAAAAAAAAAGCCCCATCAATGTTCACCGATGAAGCTAGCTATTTACTGAAGTTTGGGAAAAAATAATTAAAGATTAAAATGTTTATTATATTTTTATTTGATGAAAAATTATCTCAAATTTTTATAATGTCCTCGTTGAACCAAAAAAAAAAAAAAAAAATTATGCCTCCATCAATGTTCATTGATCGTGCTAGTTATTTTTTTGAAGCTTGGGGAGGAATTTTTTTAAAAAAAATTTCATGTGATGAAATTTAAAGAGTAAGATTATTTTTTCTGGCCAAAACCTGATAAAATTATTTTTTTATAATTATAATGCGCTTCCACGTGTGATTACATGCTGGTTTCTATTCAATCAATATTATCTTAGTATAGATCTTGCAAATTATAAAATTAAAATTAAAATTATAAAAAAACTCTTTTTAGCTTGATTGGGCACTAACCTGACCTATTCGCAAAACAAAAAATAAGGCTCATATGTTGTCATTTTAATAGGACCTATCTTTTATAAACGGACCGAGCCGACCGGGCCACTGCCCCATCTTGTCGGGTGGAATAGTGGTGCCCAAAAATCATTAAGGGTGTGTTTAATATGAGTATTTGAATAAAGCATTTGAATAAAGATTTAAATTTTTATGAGAGAAAATACTGTAACAAAATAATTTAAACCGTGATTTAAAAATCGAAACAAATACACTCTAATTGCGACCAGGAATAAGTTAAAAGGACATTACTGAAAAAAAAATAAAAATCCATAAAATAGTTCACAACCTGACCTTCGAAGGCAAACCCTGACGTGGCCCACTGAGTAGTACGCCTATCAGCGTTGAAAGCACAAAACGCTGAAGTCCTCTCCTGGCGCCACTGTCGTTTTTGCCTAGGGTCAGGGTTTTTTCTGAAACTCCATTTTTGCCGTAATTAATCACTTTCTATCTCTCCTCACTCCGCGACGTCAATGGAGTCCAACCGCGGAGACGCCTCCGAAATTCTCCTCGAAATCGAAGCTCTGAAGGCGAAAAGGAATGACATAGACAGCAAAATTTCAGCCCTCGAAGCTCAGCTCCGAGAAATTAAGCTTCAGAATGGGAACAACGACGACGTCGTTTTGAACAATGGTTCTTGCCCTGCTCCAATCTCGCGTGTTGATTCGGGCTTGGGTCATGGTTTGACTGCCGAGATGATTTACCGATACAGTCGCCACCTCTTGCTTCCTTCTTTTGGTGTCCGAGGTTCTCTTGCTCTGATCATCTGTTTAAATCTTTTATTTGGTAGTTAGTAATGTGAAATTTGTCTTTTTTGAATTGAATTTAATATGAAGTGTTGAAAAAATTCGTAATTTATGAAACTATTAGAAAAAGATGTTTTCTTTTGTAATTTCTAAAGTAAGTAAGTTTGGTTTTGTTTTTATGTATATTATAGTTTCTAACATAGGTGTTTTCTAATTTGTCTG
The DNA here is from genome assembly GCA_025403435.1 of Artocarpus heterophyllus. Lineage (NCBI taxonomy): Eukaryota > Viridiplantae > Streptophyta > Magnoliopsida > Rosales > Moraceae > Artocarpus > Artocarpus heterophyllus. The sequence goes on along the minus strand of CM046332.1, from coordinate 25,949,431 downwards.
TTTCGATTCAGTGAATTTTTTGTAATTCTAAATTGGGTAACTTTTAGTTTTGCTGCAGTACACGATTTTGTACTGTTTCACCAATTCAGCTCATGAAAACTCTTAGAAATTTTTTTTGGTTTATTTCGAAGTTTGTAATCTTTAATGTCAGTGTAATTTTTAGGTTTTTTGTCCTTCACTTAGCTTTTTTGCAGTTGATCAATTAAGTTCATGAAACTTATATAGGAAAAAAAAAGTCCCTCTTTGTTTTTTTTTTTTTGGTGTGAGTAGTTTCTAAAATGGGTGGTTTTTTAATTTTGTTGTAGGGCAGTCAAATCTCTTAAAGTCGTCAGTTTTAGTGGTTGGAGCTGGCGGGTTGGGCTCCCCTGCGCTGCTGTATCTCGCAGCTTGTGGTGTTGGTAAAGTTTCTCACCGTTGAGGATTTAGTAGCATTGTTTTATACGTTTTATGCAATGTTTCAATATAACCTCTTTGTGTTATTAGGTACTGATTTCTTTGTGGGATCTTTGTTGCAGGACGTTTGGGAATTGTGGATCATGATGTCGTTGAGCTTAATAATATGCACAGGCAGGTAGAATTTGACAACCTGCTAATACTATTCTAATACTGCAATAAATTATTTCAATGTTTTAAAGTGCTCTTATGGATGTTTTCTTGGTCGTCTAGATAAAGACATCTTCACTTGCTCTTAGAGGTTTATACAGTTGAAGAATTTAGATTTATTATTATTATTTTTTTCTTTCTGTTACTAAACCATTGCCATTATAGTTTTCTACATAGTTTATAACAAATTAGCTTTTCCCAGTTCCCATTTAAGTTGCAGAATGCTGAATAGCTAACCTAAACTTTCTGTTTTATTTCTTAGATTATTCACACTGAAGAATATATTGGTCAGCCAAAAGTAAAATCAGCTGCTGCTGCTTGCCGCTCGTATGTCTCTCTATGTTTATTTTTTTGTTGACATTTGAGTGAATGCGTTGAGTTTTCTAAAAATTTTCTTTTCTAGAATCTTCTCTTTATGTTTGTTTGCATGATTCTAACAAGTCGTTGTATCTAGGATCAACTCCACTATTAAAATTGTGGAACACAAAGAAGCTTTACGCTCAGCAAATGCTTTGGAAATTTTGAGCCAGTATCCTTTTTTATGTTGTAGGTTTGAATTGCTACTACTTTCCTTTCTATTGATTGTTGGCGGGGTTCAAAACAATAAAAATTCGCGAATTTCCATAACTGATGACATTTACCAGATATGATATAATAGTAGATGCAACTGATAATGCTCCTAGTCGATACATGATCAGTGATTGCTGTGTGGTATTGGGAAAGGTAATTTTCCCTTCTTTTATGGTGATCTTCCAAAGACACTGTTGATAGTGGTTTGTAAGATTTGTGCTGACCAATTAACTATAGCTGCTCTTGTAACTTGTTTAGAAAATGTCTTATTTCCGAATTATCTCCCTTCAAGTATTAATTGGTAAAATTTCTATGCATGCAGCCTCTTGTCTCTGGTGCCGCAGTGGGATTGGAAGGTCAGGTATAGATTGCCATAATGTCTTCAATCATAGACGAGTATCATGCTTTAAGTATTATTGCCACTAAGTCAAAAATTTATAAATGTTAACCCATCTATTAATATTTTGCAGCTTACAGTTTACAATTACAATGGTGGTCCATGCTACCGATGCTTATTTCCAACCCCGCCACCGTCAACAGCATGCCAAAGATGTTCTGACAGTGGTGTACTTGGAGTTGGTGAGTCAATTATATTATGTTTATGAGAAGTCCAGGCAGTATTTGCAGATTCAATATATAGCTGAAATCATATCTTAAATGTTGCTTGAGTTATCACTTAATTGTTTTTTACTGTCTTTCTGTTTATTTCAGTTCCCGGTGTCATTGGCTGTCTTCAAGCTCTAGAAGCTATTAAGATTGCAAGTGCAGTTGGTGAACCTCTCTCAGGAAGGATGCTTCTATTTGATGCATTGTCAGCGCGTATCAGAATTGTAAGTTTTTAATTTATTAGGGTTTTTTTTTTTTAAGTTAAAAAAGGTGGTCTATGTGATGTTTTCCAGCCTATGTTTATAGAGAAAACATTGAATCTTGATTTATCAAGATTGAGATGATAAATGTTTAACCAAGTGGCTTGTTCAATTGGGTCGATGTGGTGTTCTCCCAAGTGGCTTAATTTCTTCCGCCTGTATTCTCGGTTATGGAGTTGGAAATCGGGTCAATGTCTTTTTATTTATTTCTGGCATTTGTTCTCTATTTCAGGTCAAGATACGTGGGAGGTCATCCCAATGCGAAGTCTGCGGCGAAAATGCAGCATTCTCCAAGCAACAATTTCCTGAATTTGATTACGAAAAGTTCACTCAGACTCCACTGTCTCCGGTATTCGTCTGCTTCTTAATTTGGTCTGATTTTCACTGAAAATTTCATTGTGACGGGATAGGAAACTTAATCAATATATATATGCATATTTTTTTCAAGGACTATGATAACATGGTCTTCAATTTTTTTGCAGTCTCCTTTGAAACTAAACCTGATCCAGGCAGATTCCAGAATAAGCACCAAGGAGTTTAAGGAGAGAATTGTTAATGGAGAATCGCATGTATTGGTTGACGTTCGTCCAGACCACCATTTCAAGATTGTTTCTCTTCCAAAGTCTTTAAACATCCCACTCACGAGTTTGGAGGCTAGACTGGGTGAAATCTCTTCAGCTTTAAAGAAAGAGGACAGTGAAACAAATTCTGGTACAGGGCCCCAGTTATATGTGGTGTGTAGAAGGGGTAATGACTCTCAAAGGGCTGTTCAGTATCTCCACAAGATGGGATTCACCTCAGCCAAGGATATAATTGGTGGGCTCGAGGGGTGGGCCCGAGATGTGGACCCCAACTTGCCAATGTATTAGTAGAGGTGTTAATCATGACACTTACCAATATTTTTATTTTCTTGAGCTTTAGCTTACACTTGGTTTCTACTTTCTTAGTTTGAAAAGGAATTATAAGCGGTTTTGGTATACATTTTCTCCTTTTTGTTCGTTTGCGTTTGTGTCATTTTTAAGTTCGTACGATTATTTTCCTTTCCACGTTTAGATTAGTGTTTTTAAAAACGAAAAGAAAAAGGTGAAAAAAAAAAAACCACCACAGCATGAACTAAAGAAGCTTGCCTAAATAATGGCTAGTGAACATTTTCATGTCATAATTTCATTCTGTTTGTGGTAAAAATTTATTTATAATTAAGCGTCCTTTTAAACCACAAATTCTTACAGGTTATGCAATCAGAACATAGTCAAACCAAGCCAAACCCAGCTTAAATATCAATTCTCTGTGAGCTAAAGGCAAATGCATGCCTCTGCCTCACCACCCAAGAAGTAAGAGTTTCAAAAGAGCCATTCTGATATAGAGGCCGTTCTTTGCTTGTCTAAAATAGGCTGCTCTTGGATCCCCATCAACATCCACAGTTATCTGCAGTTATTGAGAGTACAAGAGAATGTTAAATCGTGGTTGCAGGTATAGCCTAGCAGTAAATCCACACCTGATTCCACTATAAGATGAAGAGTTTGAATTCCCACCCCAAAATTCAAAGAAAAAATGTTAAATCAATGAACACAATGCTTAATTATGTTTTATTCTTCAAGAAGTAAACAAAATAATGCTCATAGGAAGTAAAGGGACAAACAACCCAACCCTTCGAAGTCACCCGTTAAGTTGGTAGGCAACCAATTGGTTATGTAACTAGCCAAATTCTTGTGGATTAAATTGGTGTTAAACGGTATTTTAAACGATGCTAGTATTTAAAAAGCATGTCAATGTCACTCGAAAGTATGAGATTCTTACTTCATCAAGCCTTGGTAGAGGGTGCATGATTACGGCATGCTTTGGCATCACCTCCAACACACGACGATCTACAATGTACTTGCCTCGAGCTTCTTCATAAAGCTCGATTCTTTCCCCAAACCGTTCACGTTGGATACGAGTTTGATAGACAACATCACATTGATTAGCCACATCGATTAAATCTGCACTTTCTTCCCATTCAATCCCCATGGATGTCAAATAATCTTTTATGTCATCCTGAAAACGCAAACATAAAAACGTTAAGCTCATACAATTAGTGTGCTTCTTTTAGGTTCAAAAACTAGTACTCTAATGTTACCTTCATCTTCACAACTTCAGGAGACACAAAGTATATCTTCACGTCTTTATATTTGGCTAGTAAGTAAGCAAGTGAACGCACTGTCCTGCCATTAGCAAGATCCCCTACAAGCCCAACCTTGATGCCATCAAGTTTTCCGATCTCTCTTTCAATGGTATAAACATCTAAAAGAGCCTGTTAACAAAAATAACAGCACAGCGACAAAAGATGGAGAAAATTAAAATATTTAATCTAGAAGTTGCCCCATGACCATTTGAGATGTTATAATTATGCCATAATTACGGTTCAGGACGCAAGTATGCGCCTGGGACCAGTGCGCAGGCCTAGGCCGGACTGAAACAAAAGTCAGCCTCCGCGCTGGCTTTTCATGGATAAAACTATGAGGCAGGCTGGGCTGGAGCCCTGCAGCCCAATCTAGCTTAATTGTCTAATTGAAATAAGCTCTGCAGGCAAGCTTAGTCAAATTGTGCAGTAATCAGCATCGTAGGCCGGCCAAAATGGGCCAATCTTTTGCCCAAATTGGATGGTCCATGGACAACAGCCAAGCCCGGCTCCTGAAATGGGCTGGCAGAAATCAGGCTGGCCTGGTCTATCCCATCTTGCATCTCTAGATGTAGCGGGTTGACAAATCAAATTCGACAAGGAAAGAGTTTTTTCATACCTGAGTTGGGTGTTGCCCAGTACCATCTCCGGCATTGATGATAGGAATACCAGCAGTGGCTGCAGCTCTTTTAGCAGCTCCACTCTCAAAGTGCCGCATAACAATTATGTCCGAGTAACCCTCAACGGTTCTTATAGTATCTGCAAATCAAAATCAAAGTCACAAAAATTATTGGTGTAAACCACGCCTGCGGACCTGGGTAAAGTAAAAGAAAGTGACTACCTTCAAGTGTTTCTCCCTTAGCTGCAGAGGAAAATTCTCGGGCATTTTCAGTTGTTAAAACTTCCCCACCTAACCATTTCATTGCAGACTCAAAGGAAAGCCTTGTCCTAGTAGAGGGTTCATAAAAGAGGGTAGCCATTAGATAACCCCTGAGAATTTGGCTTCCTGATGAGTTCTTTTCAATCTTCTCCATATCTCTTGCAACTTCGAAAATAGCACTAAGAATATCTCTATCAAACTGTTGAGCTTCAATCACATCATCAAGTTGAAACTTCTTCCCCCCCGTAAAAGAAGGTGACTTTTCAATTTTCAACGACCGGCAGAGAACTCCTTTCCTTTTTGAGTCTCTTTCTGTCTGTTCCAATTTAATCAATCTCTCATTGTGCAAGTATCTTGGATGTCCGAGATACATGGACCCAGTACAACCCAATTGTTTGGGCAAAAAATTTACGTAATTGCACATGACATTCTTGCTGGATATCTTTGTTTCTGGAAAGAACATTCCCTCTTGGAATGAGCATGCAAACAAAGAAGAAGCAGCCATTGCCATATTTTTAAGATTGGCTCAATGGAATTAACTCGTTTCTCTCCACCACTTTCAAGACCTATATTTCAAAGTAAAAAAAGACGTATCAGTTAAGAAAACAGTTAAAGGTTTTTCAAATTCAGCATATTCAAATCCATCTTCTTCATAAGAAAAGAAGTTAAACATAAAGCACCAACATCTACCACAATAATCATCATGCCTGCATAATCAAATACTTCAATGTCCTAGACTTACTTAGATATAAAAGAGAGGAATTTTACATCGTTAAAAACAAGGCAAGGAAACAAAATCACCAGAACAATTGAACCTAATTCCACTTTGTTCTCAGCTCCCACATAGAAATTAACCAGAGAGTACAGTACAGACATTCTCCTTAAAGACTCAACGAATAAAAAGATTTACAATTGACTAAGAGAAGTGAATTACTTTACACAGTAACAAAACCATTTAATTAGCTCCAAAATATGCACATCACTAATTGAAGCACATATATTATAGCTCAAACTTGTGAAAATTTAACAAAATACTTACAAAATTGAAATACTTATCAGAAATCCAATTCAGAATTGTGAAACTTTAACAAAGCTTAACTACTTGGCATTGTGAAACTTCTAGCAAAGTTCAAAAATATACCAATTCAGAATAGTGAAACTTTAACAAAGTTTAAATATTTACGAGAAATTTAATTTAGACCTATGAAACTTTTAACAAAGTTATAAACATTTAATCAAAAATCTGATTCAAAACTGTGAAATATTTAATTAAGTTTATACCTTTACGTATAATTCCTCTTAAATGGACAGCACAAGAGAAAAATTTTCAACCATCAGAAAGCAAAGCACATAAAAATGAGGTTCAATTCTGAAACATAATTAAATAAAAAGCCATAAAAATGGTATCTTTTCCTTGACCACATACAAAGAAAAACAAAAACTTAGCTTTTAATAAGTAAACAAACAAGAAATCCTGGTACTAGAACTAGGGAAGAAAAAAGCTTTGGCTTTGTTTGGTTAGCAAGAAAATTGCAAGCATATTCCAAAATGAAAAACGACATTAACGAAATTAAACAAATGGAAACTGGTTTTAGCTAAGGCTTATAGGAAAATACCTGGGAATATTACTCGTTAAGTAGTGTCAGTTGTCTCATCTTTTGTTTGCCGGGAAAAGTAATGGGAAAGTATAATTAACGTATAAAAAGAAGGCTTGTTTGCAGAGAAACCCTTGAACTTTTCGCGTTTGAAAATTTAGTTCATGAACTAAAAATTTTCTCAATTAACCCCTAAAAGTTACAAACTTTGGCACAGTTAATCCAATTCATTCACATGTTCCCCACATGTTTCATTTAACAGACAAAAATTATTCAATTCTACAGCAATCCAAAAAGGGGGGAAAGCCAGTGACATTTGAAGTTGCTGAAATAGATGCACTTTAAACACCATAAAAATAGTATAAGAAAAAAAAAACATGAAAGTTTGTTGGGTTGATGGGTGGGTTTAAAAAAAAAGAAAAAGAAAAAATACTAATTAAGTGTAAGGACTTTTTTGATATTTTAAGAAAGGTGTAACAAGAAAAATGAGGGTTGTTTAAAAAGATGGTGTAAAAAGTAAAATAAAGGGTGTACCCTTTATTTTATTTATTTTTTGGTTAATTCCTACTTATAATATTCCTCTTATTTTAAAATTTTTACTCGTTTCTTAAAAAAAAAAGTTAGACTCCCATTCATTTTTCCTTTTTTTTTAAAGGTTTCTTTTTTGGGAAATCTTACAAAGGTTCTAAATATCTCAGATTTGGAATGTGTTGTGTTGTATTCTTGCATATATGGAAATTCTCTTTATCTTTCTATTTTTTTTGTTTCCTCTCTTGCAATGCCACAGAAATAGAACATAAAGAAAGTCCGAATCTTTAGTTTTTTTTAAGGGAAAAAATAGATTTTTGTTTACAATAAAAAGAATGTGAGAATTTTTTTTGGGGAAAATGTTTTTTTTAAACCAAATTTTGCAGGCTTCAGCCAAGCTTACACATTCAAAGCCCACGTAATACTGCTTGACAGAAAACGACATGTCGTTGAAGATTCCCTCTGGCGTGACGGGGGAAAAAGTCTCAAGTAATAACGCTGTTAATTGTACTGAACCTCCTAGTGCTAAGTGTTAACGGCAATTTGTTTTGACGGTTGTACGTTGTAACAGAAATCAGTGAAAACGTAACAGAGTGTGTATTGGGTGTTGTGAGTTAGTTATTGAGATATAGAAGTTCTTGCAACGGTGGCTCTTGTATACGTAGTGTGCTGTCAACTCAGAAAATTCAGTCCGACATTTTCCTTTGTTTTCTTACATTTTACTGGTTCCCAAACACAAAATCCTTCTGTGAGCTCACAGAATCAGTTCTTTTCCTTCCAATTTCCTTCTTTTCTTTCCGAATTGGTCTTTCAATTTGCGTCTTAATGTGCTTAATACTTGAGTTATTTTCATTTTTGGCCTTGAAAATTTAGGACAAGGTCATTTTGGCCTCTAACACTCTAAGTGACACAAAGTTAATTTCTGAAGTTTTAATTCATAACACTAATGGACCCTTTTTTCGATATACTGAAATTTTCTTTAAAATTTTATTAACTTTTTTCATATTCAAAAAATATTTTGAGATCTTAAAATGTATAAATACCAATAAAACCTTCAAAAATATGAAAGAAATTTTATTAATACTATTAGAGTTTTTTTCTCTTTGAAAATTTTGTGTTGTGTTTTGAATATATTTATGTTATATTCTTTTCCTTTTTACTAATATATATAATTTTTAAAATTTCAAAATACTTTTTAGGTGTGAAAAAAATAAAATTTTAAAGAAAATTTTAGTATATCAAAAAAGAAAAATTATAATAGTATAATGGTTTAAATTGATTTTTTTTTTGTTTTTAATCATCAATAAAAACTATTTTTATTATAGTTTTAATTTTTATGGTTGTTTCTATAATCATTTAATAATTTTCTATTAAAATTCTAATAGAAGGACTATTTTTATTAATAGTTTATACTTAAAGAAAAACAAATATTACATTTTAAAGTTTGAAAGTGTTACAAACTTTTTGACGGAATTTTGATAATTAATTCTTTTTCTTTTTAATTTGGGCTCTAGAGCTTACAGAAGCTCCAAAGCAACCGGATTCCAAAAGCCCAAAACTAGTGTTCCTTACATGTGGAAAAAATCGATCCATATGAAGAAAAGGTGGCGACCACCTCATGACTTGGGCCTCCTTACATATATGGCCCAAAACTGAAGCTTACATTGATTTATACAAAAAAAAAAAAAAAAGAAAAAGAAAAAGAAAAAAAATTATAATAAATGCTACGCTATATCATTACACTATATTTAAATGTAGCAAATATACCCTTAAGATATCCGGCATCTACCATAGTTACCGGCCAGTATACATCATAGTCACCGACATTCGTCATGGTTACCAGCCGGTATCTGGTACTCACCTTAGTTACTGATCGATATCTGTCATAGTTATCTGCGGGTGTAAGATTCTACCATCAGCTATGGTTACCTATCGGTATTCAGTATCCAATTATGGGTACGTACAGTATCTGACTACGGTTGCTCAATTGTTGAAGATTCCTTGTGACGTTGCGGTTCAGAAACCTCCAATGGCATATTTACGACAGCACTACAAGCTCGGCAAGGGAGCTATGGTGTCGGCTGGCACAATGGCGTTGTGTCAGTAGATAAAGTGTCGACTGCTAAGGAGTTGAGAGAAAGAAAGAAAGAAAGAAAGAAAGATAAAAAATAAAAAATAAAAAACATCTAGATCCATTAAAAATTTGTTCAAATTATGAAGGGTAAAAATGTTTGAACTGCTAATTTTTTAACATCATCCATGGCAGATTGTACAATAACTTTTCGATCCCCTTCCATTTTTCGCGTTACTTCCCTTAGTCGGCTCTAGAATTATTCGAATATCCCTCTAAAATGGTGGATTAAAGATTTATGTCTTTCTTAAACAGTCTGATAGATTTATGTGTTTCTTTTCTGCCATTAAAATAAAATCAAGAAGAGTATAATTCTTACAGATGGCATAAAACTAAAAATAAACATATCCTAAATTTCTCTATAAAAATAAAAATGTCTAGGAATTTGGTTCGAACCAAAACTCTTTTGGTTTAAACTAATTTTGTTATAATGTTTTTTCTCGTAAAACTTAAATTGTTATAGTATTTTAAGTTTAAATCATTGGTTCAAACTCACTTTTCAAATGCCTTGTGGGATTATTATTCTATTGGTAATATGAATGGAAATATTTGAAGAGATTGTAAGAGGACTTCCTTGCATAGATCAATCGTCTTTGATACAATAATCCTTTTTGCCAACCAATTCATTTTTTGGCGGCACAATGCAAGTGATTGTGATTGATCTTCTGTTAGAGAAGTCCACCAAAGGACATAGACTAGTGCATCGACATTTGCCGCGAAAGAAAATCTGTAACAATCAACCAATCCTAATTTTCCTCTCCATTTGCTCAAATGCAAGTCTTTTTTGCTTTCCACTTGTTCATATCATGGAAAAGCATTGACAAAAGTTCAATTTTGCAACGTGCTTGACTCATTTGGGAGACCGTTTATACTTGGTGGTTTATTAACTATTGCTAGGAAAAAAGGGGAAAAAAAAAATCTCTAATCCTAGTTGGTGGTGGGAGAAGTAGCATTAAAGTTCTTTAAAAAAAAAAGGAAATATAAAGTACAAAATTTTTAAAGAAAAACTTTCTTCTAAAAAAATTGATAGCTTTTTAAGACAACAAAATAGAAAGACACTTGTATTGTTTTTTACTACAACGGTTTTTAAAAGGATAGTTTAAATAAATATTCGAACTATAAAGAGTATAAAGCTCTTGCATGCTACAGTAAAAAGTTATAGTATAAAGTTTTCAGACGCTATACTCTCAAACCCAAACTGATAGTTAAAACTACTCTCCCAAATACCCAATACATAGTGTTAAAATTGGATGTTAAATAAAGAATTGGCTAACTATCCTCTTGTTTGTATTCTTTCTCATGTCATCATAGGTCAATTTAAATCTTTTGACATAATTTTTTGAAAGAATATAAAAGAAAACAATGAAGTCCAATCCCTAGAGGAGCCTCTCTACGAGACATCCCAATTCCTTGTAAAAATTCAAAGCACATGCACAACCGACTATGTTTCTTTTTAACAAAACCAACCAATTACAATACTGTTTTTGGTGAAAAGGAAATATTGCCGACCTGCCCACTCCCATTGAGGTCATCATAACTCATGGTTAACGCCTCAACAAAGCGATATGAAACGGGACCAAACAGTCCCACCTGCCTCTTTACTTAAAGACAATATACACCAAACCCAACCGAAATTTTAATGTATTTTTTGTCTGTGTGTCATAATCGATGAATTATTTTTCTTTACAATTAAGGGTTTGCCATCCAAACGACACGATTTCATGAAAACAAGTCAACTACATTAATGGAGTTTTGGACGATATCCACTGCCTCTATTTTTTTTTTTTTTTAATAAAACTGCCTCTACTTTTTAAGACTATGTGATAATTGCTTAATTCCTACCTCTCCCAACTGCACTTACCGACTCCAGAAAAAAATAAAAAATAAAAAATCTCATAGGTTTAAGTTAATGCAAGACTTAATTCTTGTTTCTTGGACAAATTTTTCTTGGCCTAATATGTGGTTGTAGTTATCTATTTGTTATCCCATCTATCATGCATTCACAACCATGAATTAATTAAACAAAAAACAATTAAATACCGAGGAGAAATTGGAGATAGATGTGGTTTACGAATTACGAATATTGTTTAGTTGTTTGCTGTTTCTCTATGGTTATTATATTATATACAATTAATTAGATGAAAAGATCAATGTTGTCTTTCTAAATTCTACGCGAGTCTCGAGCCAAAGTCCACGTGTCATACAAATTGAATTAGGAAATAATTATTCAAGAAAAAAAATTATTGTTTTTAGCCCCTCATCATTTTGGGTGAATGAGAAGCAAAAGCAAGCATTCCATTTTGGATTAAACAACTTTAAAGACTCTCAAAAGAGTTGAAAAAAAAGTTGGATCTTTCTCCGATGGAGATGCATGCTCATAGAACACCTTTTATGAGCCTCGGATATGGTCAAAATCAAATTTTTAGTATATACATGATGGCTTAAAGATAAAACCTCATTTGGTTTGCTAGTTCAAATGTTATTGATTTGAATTTTTTTGAATAGAGAAAATTTAAATTGTGTAGTTTAAAATATATCCTAACTGGCATTTTGTAACGCCTCTATATGAGGGATAATAGTTTTTAATGAATTAAAATAAAAATTAGAAACAAAAGTAAAACCTCAAAAATAAAGTTGCCCGAGACTTAAATGGAAACTCTCAAATCAAAAATAAAAAATATAAACGATAATTAAACCACAGTTTAATGTAGCACCTTAAATTTAATAATATAAACTGTCGCCATCATCATTTCAACCCTCAACACATTTTAATACAATCACAGAAAGTAACAATTGATGCTTACATTATCATGAAGAACATTCTTAGCAATTAAAGTAGTCCCAACATAATATAGCTATATCGTTTCCTCAACTATTTTTCTCGTAGCCACCTCATACTTAGTGAGTCCTAAAAAGATGAAAAGATAAGGGAATGAGCGATAATATGCTCAGTAGGAAAAACCATTACTCACCTTTAGGTTTTTATCATTATCACATTAAAACCTACATAGTTAGTTAATACTCATCATTATCCAGATTATGAGATTTATTATAATCGTATTCCGTGGATACCATAGTTAATCATTACCGAGTTTTATACATGTACATATATACAAATGTTACATTTCATCATTATTCCTAGGTACCCACGTTCAATAGAGTATCACTCAACTCATCGAAACCCAAATGGGCGTGCTTGATCACCCTCTTAACATTCCAAGGGTGTTCCGATGAGCGGATATCAAGCCCCAAGTCCTCACCAAGTCGATTCTTGTACAGTATGTTCTGGGATTTTTGACCCAAGGAAGCATCATCACCTTCCTCCTATTTTACCTTTTAGGGTATTCGTGCCTAAAGACGTAACCACCGCCCTCTTCATGTCTCACCATTTCTCTATATTCAATCATTATTTATAGAGTCAGTTTTCCTAACCATGCTTCTCTATTTATAACATGTGTCAATTCATTATGTTCCTCGCCATACAATACAAGATGAGTCTATGTCATAGTTTCATATGTGATACTCATATCATACTAGTTCAACATAGATATATATATCTTGCGGTAATATAATTAATTTTAATTCCATAAAAACCTCACAAAAGATGAGTAATAGAATCCCTACCTTCTAAGCTTATCAACAATCTTTTAATCCCGAACTCAATTAACGTTAGCTCCACACTCCATTGATCATAAAGCGTGTATAAGGACAATTAAAACTAAGGAACAACATACAACCACATTCATAAATAAATAATGTGTAAATCCATCTTACTAGTGTGCCAATGAAGCTTTTATGCAAATCTCTTTTGAATATCACAGTAAACAATTTTTGTCTTAACACAATATAACATATATACAAGTAATCTATATGTTTTAGTCCCTAATAAGATTCATCAATCACTTAGGATAATATTGAAAATGTTGTAAGACATTAAGGAATTAGGTGGTGAGCAAAGATGGGTTCTTGGTTCAGGTTAGCAGCCGGTATATCATGACAAACTGGCAGTATACTTTTACAAAAAGGATAGGTTCACCATCTACAATCATCACATGGGTTAAAAAGTGGTTTACTTAACATAAACGGGTGGTATATTGCCACTGATAGATTTACTAGTTTTTAATCTGAAAATTAAAAAAATCATGAAAAATAAAGTATAACTCTGATTTAAGCTTATGATAGCTCGTTAAAAAGTTTAAGATGTTTATTTTTAAAATATTTAAACTAATTTATAAAATTTATTTTTATTTAATTTTAAAATTTTAAGAAAGAGCTCTCGTCTATAGAGGTGTTATAAAGTTTAAATTCTGCTCATACATATATATATATATATATATGTATATTTACATTTCCATTAGAGAAGTTGTCAAAGAGAAAAAGAAGTGGAAAAAAGTACTGCTTTGGCGAGCATCACGTGAGGGGCAGCAGGGTGACATACGTGTACCTTTGGCTTTTGAGGCAGTCTTGTGAAGTGGTCATGAATTATTTTCAAGTAAAAGCAGATGAGATATGAGAAAAGCATACTGTCTCGGTAGCCAAGATATTCTCCGATCATGATTCATGAGAACGCGAAAACACGCCGCACCAGACCACATATATTATTAGTAAATAGTAGAAGTATGCAATGGACGTGGATTTCTTTTTCAACAAATAAAACAAAATAAAAAATCGGCTGTTCCAGTTGATGACACCATAAACTTATCCATCTACGTTTTCTATTAATAAACAAACGAAAAAGAAAAAAGAAAAACCCTCACGCATGCATAATGGGTTTGGTACAGGGAAATATCTCGAGTAGAGAGGGTTAAGTCAACTAGGTATCATATAATTTAAAGTTTTCAATAATTATAGTAAAAAATAAAAATATATTACATGTTATAATTTTTAAACTAAAATTTTTAATTTTCATTAATTTACCAAGCGTCCTATCAATATGCAACTTGAAAAGGGTTTGTGAGAATTATGTAATGTGTTTTTGTTGGGAGCACTAGAAAAACTTAAAAAAGATGTTCATTCTTTAGTTGATGTTTCTATCAATAACGCATAGTTTTAAACTATTAGATATGTTAAAAATCTTCCTTTTATGTGAGTTTTTATCAGCTAAAATAGATATTATCGATAGTTTTTTTATTATTTACTGTAAAAATCTCAAAAAAAAAAAAGTTAAACTAGTGTGCACTTGGCCATTTAAGTAATTACTCAAAAATCCCTTAAAAAAGTACAAGTCAAAAATTAAAGAAATCAGCTGTCATGCTACCCATCAATTTTTACTCATTATTTTAACTCCACAATATTAACTTTAGTAGGTACGACGTCTAATATTTATATGAGTCCATATTTGATCTCTTCAAATATGGACTCATAACGCCGTTTATTTTGATTTTGAGCAAGATGATTCAATTTATGTATAGATAATTCGTTATTAATTATATATAGTACACTAGCTATCGTTGTCCATTAATATTCAATTTAAGAAAGCCCATACTGAAGTTAATACATTTTAAAATTAGAAAAATAAATGCTTTCTCACCGACTTATTAGTTCTGTAATCAATACAAAATTTCATTTTATTGTTTTTTTCTTTATATTTAAGGGTGAAGATTTGAAATGTACACTACCCTTAAAAAAAAAAAAACCATACACTATAAAGACGAATTATATATGAAATTTATGATAAGTCATGCTTATAACCACGTATTTCATTGTGATATCAATAGCTATAGACTTAATCACATGTTCAATTTTAATATCAAAAACGGTGTCTAACTGACCATATCATGTCATTTTAATTAATAAATTTGAAATGTTATTTAATTGATCTTCTTATGTTGGTTTTTAAATGATATGACAAATACAAAATGTGATTGGTTAGACATAATTTAAGACGTCTAAAATTAGACAAACAATTTGAATCTGATAGTTACTCTTTCAATTACTTTTCTTTACAAAGAAATTATCTTTCAATAATACTCCTAACAAAAGTTATTCAAAAAATTACTCTTTGTGATCAAAATAAATTTAATGACAAAAGTTATAGACTCCTCCAAATGTGAATATAACCTTGCAATATTTCATTTTAATGTCCCTAGAACATACCCAAACAAAAACAATACAAAATAATAACGTCACTCAACAGTTTCGATAAACATGAAATCACCCAATAATAATAGGGACCCTTTATTTTTTGTTTATTGTTTATGCTTTGAAACTTGGTTGCTAAGTGATCTAGTATGAACCTATGAACTATATATGAAACACAATTTTAAAGTCAATCTGTTAAGAAATCTTATTTCTACAAGGAATAGGAAATGTTCATTTTGTATTTTTGCACCTGCCCAAATAATGAAAACTATAGTCCTTGTAGATTTTAGCTTTTTTCTTTATTTATCTAGTAACCTTTATTCGCATAAACAAAAAGCTTAAAAACATCCCTTCAAAAAAAAAAAAAAAAAAGCTGAAAAATAGACGTTGGTGTCACCGCTCTCTATATGGCTTTTTTTAATATAGTACAAAACATGCATGGCTGGCAAAATCCAACGTTCGAACTCCAGGATAAAATTTTAATTTGGAAGTATTCATAATTTCACAAAAAGCCCTCAAAAACCCAATGATTGAGGTTAAAAATTAAATTATTGTCCCCTCAAAAAATTAAAAAAATAATAATAAAATTTTGGAACTCAAGATAATCTAGCCAAGATTTATCATCACTTTTGAATTTAATGAACCCACTATCTGTTCCCAAGCTTCAGATCATGCAATTTTAACCATTAGGCCACCAAACAAAAACAGATAACATGAAGCTTCGTACGTTCGATGACATCTAGGGACACGTGTACGGCAATGAAAGAGGAGAACATGGAAACAGATGGGGTTGGAGAGCTACACCAGAAAAACTTCTTAGCCGAATCCAACAAGAACAGCTGAGAGAAAACGGACAAGCGATGGAGTGGGTGCCCCCCCGTCTGTTGCGAAACGCTTGTAGAAATAGACTAGAAAAAATGGAGAATTTCTTAAGAATAAAAAATTTTTCAATTTTTTTTTTTGGTTTGAAATCAACGGTTAAGTAGATTGTCAATTTTTTATATGTAATTTTTATGTAATCGACAGTCAAATTGTCGTTTTCGTAGATGTATGGTGTTTTTCTCTAGGGTTAACGATGTCCCCTTAAATTATCATATTTTTCTGAAAAAAATATTGGTATAATATGACCGTCACAAATTTGATATAACTTAAAAGATGTTTGATAAATATAATTAAAATTAATATTTTAATTTTAAATATTATAGCATATAAAAGCTTTACACTGTAATAACTTTATGTCATATAATAGCTTTAATTTTATAATATTACACCACCAACATGATAGTTAATAAAAGATGAGTTTTATATGCCACCCATAACCATTTTTTATTAGTGTTAGATTGCTGCGACCGTGCCCTTTAACATTTGAAAAAAAAATTATAATAAAGTATTAAATATTACCCTATTAATAAGACAATTGACTATTAAATTAAGCTTTTTAACTATTAATAAATTAAGTTTAGGTCTCGTTTTAAACCGTTAAATCAAAGAGGAATCATTAAAATTTAACAGAAATTGTCATTAAATTATGTCCTATTATTAAGGTTTTTCTTTGTTTACCATAACCAAAAAAAAAATCTTTATTTTCATATGGCAATGAAGAATTCTCACTAGAAAGAAAACGGCATCAACCAATTTTTCACATCATTTTCTCGCAACTTTCTCTCTCCTTTTCCACGTTTGTTCCCCAACTTCTCTCTCCCCCCACTAAACCCCAGATTTCATGTCTACATTTTCGCCATTCTTCACCTATATAACCCACACCACACAACCCAATATCAAAAGAAGAAAGAAAAGAAAAAACTCTCTCTCTCTCTCCTCTCTTTCTCTCTCATCACCCTCTCATTCGCAACTTCCTCTCATTCCCCCAATGCTCTGTTTCTCCAAGAACCAGAGCATGGCTCCCACTAAAAAACTCCTCACATTCTCTTCCTTTCTCTCACTACTCTCTCTCCTCATTTCCCATGCTTTCGCAGGTCACATTTTCTTTCTCCTCCAAAGCCATCCCAATAAAGTTCTCATCTTTACACGCATTTATTTATTCATTTATTCATTTTTTTGTTTTTTTTTTGTTTTTTGCAGATTCAGGCTCAATAGGCATAAACTACGGCAGAATCGCCGACAACCTCCCGACGCCGTCGAAAGTGGTGCAGCTTCTCAAATCCCAGGGCATCGACCGAGTCAAGCTCTACGACACCGACTCGTCCGTTCTCACCGCTCTCTCCAACTCGGGCATAAGCGTCGTCGTCGCTCTCCCCAACGAGCTCCTCTCCTCCGCCGCCGCCGGCCAATCCTTCACCGACGCGTGGCTTCAGGCCAACATCACCAAATACTACCCAAACACGAAAATCGAGGCCATAGCCGTCGGCAACGAGGTCTTCGTCGACCCGAACAACACGACAAAATTCCTCGTACCCGCCATGAAAAACCTCCAGGCCTCCCTGGTGAAGCAAAATCTACAATCTTCCATTAAACTCTCCTCTCCCATAGCCTTAACCGCCCTCCAAGCTTCGTACCCGCCTTCTTCCGGTTCGTTCAAACCGGAGTTGATCGAACCGGCGATAAAGCCCATGTTAGAGTTCCTGAGTCAAACCGGGTCGTACCTCATGGTCAACGCTTACCCGTTTTTCGCTTACTCGGCCAATTCGGATCAGATCTCGCTTAACTACGCCCTCTTTCAAAGCAATCCGGGTTCGGTGGATTCGGGTAACGGGTTGAAGTATTACAGTCTCTTGGAGGCCCAACTTGACGCCGTTTACGCCGCCGTTAACCGTGTCGGATACGACGATGTGAAGATTGTCGTTTCGGAGACGGGCTGGCCTTCTTTGGGGGACGAGAATGAGATCGGTGCGAGTCAGCAAAACGCCGCGTCGTATAATGGGAATTTGGTCAAACGTGTCTTGACCGGTGGTGGGACCCCGTTGAGACCACAGTACCCACTTAATGTTTTTCTTTTTGCTTTGTTTAATGAGAACGAGAAGCCCGGGCCCACTTCGGAGAGGAACTATGGTCTTTTCTACCCCAATGAGGAGAAGGTTTACGATATACCGTTGACAGCAGCAGAAGTCAACGGCGACGCGGCGGTTAATGGGAGTAAGGTGCAAGTGCCGCCGGCGGCAGAAGGGCAGACTTGGTGCGTGGCGAATGGGGGTGTAGGGGAAGAGATGTTGCAGGAAGCGCTGGATTATGCTTGTGGAGAGGGAGGGGCGGATTGCCGTCCGATTCAGGAGGGTGCCACTTGTTACAATCCTGATACGCTTGTGGCCCACGCGTCGTATGCGTTCAACAGTTACTATCAGAAGAAGGCTCGTGGGGCCGGGACCTGTGATTTTGATGGCGCAGCTTACGTGGTCACGCAACCTCCTAGTACGTACTCTCTCTCTCCTCTTTTTTTATTTTTATTTTTTTAATTTGTCGCCTGACAATTTGATTTATTAATTACCTTGGCTTAAATTACTAGTAGTCAAGTTAGTAGTTAATATGCCTTGTCGTTGAGTGTGAAATCTTCTTGTTAAACTCATAATCATGATTAGAAATCAAGGATTGTGTCAACCGAAAGTAAAATATACATATACATATATATATATATAGATATCAATAATTAAAATAAAGTTTGTGATCTTTTTTTCTGCTGAAATTATTGAGATCTTCCTTTGTTTAGGAAATAAATTATTGGATCTTTGGTTTTTAATAAATTTTATATGAGATAACTAATATGATATATATATATATTTATAGAAAATATATAGATTATATATTATATATTTGAAGGGAATTCTAATAAATGGAGTTGTTAATTTCGTTTCCTTTTTGGATCTTGGGATATTCAATAGGACGTGTAGTGAAAAATAAAGATTTGGAGTTATTTGTAAAGGTCATTTACGTTCATCCAAAATGAATAAAAAGCATCCGAAGAATAAGAGGAATCTTTTTTATTCTTGGAAGTTTTATAACATATTTCATGGATCAGGATTAATATGAAATGAAATATAATATAATAATATGAAAAATCTACCTGTCCTTTTCAATTCAATACGTTACAGATTAATGTCTAGTTACATGACAAGATGTTGACATTATAATCTAAACACAATTTGCCAATAAAAAATTGATAATGACGATTATGGCTGAAACTTATGACTAAAACCAGCATGATAAAAGAGGTCATCATTTTCAACATTAGGCACGTCAAATACAGGCCTTATCTAGTATTGGGCATTTCATAATTCATTAGTCACCATCAAGTAAAAAAGATGCTTATACTTTGAATTCTATATGTATTTCTCCAATCAGTTGCAAATATTTTTTCTTCTAATATTTTTCTTATTTTTCCAATGCAGAATTTGGGCAGTGCAAGTTTCCTACTGGTTACTAAAAGGAGAAAGGTGGGGATGTTTGGTTAAAAATTGGGTTTAGATTTGTTGGGGTTAGCTTATTCTTTGTCCATGCTACTATTAGAAAATTGGGGGAAATTATTTAATCATATTTACTTTTTTATGATATTATTAAGGTATTAGATGTGGTGGTTATCTTTTTTGACTCTTTTGTCTTCTATGTAATTAAGTAAAAATTCATTCAGTTTTCAGCATGTACACGTCTATGTTACGAAATCATATATATATATATATATATATATATATATGAAATTTCATGTTAATGTGAATGAAATAATGCATTTATTTCACAATTTCTACTTCTCTGTCTTTTTCACTTGTCTCCCTTTTCTGGTTTATCTTTGCCTTATTAAAATTAGGTTTAGAATTGTTGGGGTTAGCTTATTTTTTGTCCACGCTACTATTAGAAAATTGGGGGAAATTATTTAATTATATTTACTTTTTTATGATATAATTAAGGTATTGGATGTGGTGGCTATCTTTTTTGACTCTTTTGTCTTCTATGTAATTAAGTAAAAATTCATTCCGTTTTCAGCATGTACACGTCTATGTTACGTAATCATATATATATATATATATATATATATGAAATTTCATGTTAATGTGAATGAAATAATGCATTTATCACCCAATTTCTGCTTCTCTGTCTTTTTCACTTGTCTCCCTTTTCTGGTTTATCTTTGTCTTATTAAAATTAGGTTTAGAATTGTTGGGGCTAGCTTATTTTTTGTCCACGCTACTATTAGAAAATTGGGGGAAATTATTTAATTATATTTACTTTTTTATGATATTATTAAGGTATTAGATGTGGAGGTTATCTTTTTTGACTCTTTTGTCTTGTATGTAATTAAGTCCAAATTCATCCAGTTTTCTAAATGTATTCATCCAGTTCTTTAAATGTACACGTCTATGTTACGTAATTATATATATATATATATATATATATATATATTTATGAAATTTCATGTTAATGTGAATGAAATAATACATTTATTTCACAATTTCTGCTTCCCTGTCTTTTTCACTTGTCTCCCTTTTCTGGTCTAACTCCTATTAAAAGAGACTTATCTTGCGCGTGAAGTCTCAGTTTGCAGCTATTTCTCAGCTTATCGACAAAGTAGTTCGGACGAACCTGGAAAAAAGTTTAACAAACGTCCAAGCTTTTTTTTTTTTTTTTTTTATCTTTAGAGAGAAAAAAAATAAGGTTACATATATACCCTTGCTATGATTCTCCCGCTCACCCGTGACATATACAAGTGAAAAACGTAATATAATATTTATTCAACATAACAATATTTACTCGACATAAAAATTGTAATGGTTTGACGTAGTTAATTTTCTTGGTATTATACTATTCCAACATTAATATTACGTTGAATAAAAAACGTTTCTAACATTAAAAAAAAAAACGTTTCTAACTTTTATATGTTAGAATGGACCGTACAAATGGCTTATTCATATTTGGGCTATTGTCAAACCTAAAAAAACTACGTTTGTAACATCAAGCACTCTAACTTGATCAAACACTCCGGTTGCTTGAAATTTGTAAGAACTTTTGGCAAAGTTAAGTAACTCTCATAAGAGTCAAGGACTATGAAGGAAAAAAAAAGAAAAAAAGTAAAAGAAACTAGCATGCAAGGTTTCGTTTAGCTACAAAAAATGCTTTAGAAGCTTTCGATTTACACCCCAAATACTCGGTCTAAAAACTCTTTACCTTGATGAAACAATCACTTTCTTGGAAGTCGATTTTTTTTTTTTTGCAGTTAATTTTTTTTTTCCACTTGACCATAATTAATTAATTACTTTGGAGATTCTCAAACTGCTTTTCTTTATTACCCAAACTCATTCTGTTGGGAGTTGTTTGCTTAGCTGGTCAATAAGTTCAAGCAAAATATATTAACCTTTTTCTGGCATCGCTTTTTTGACAGGGTGAAATCATGGATCTTCCATTAGGCATACATAGATGATAGAAGATCATCTTTTGAAAAAGATTAATAATAAACTTAGCTTATGTTGGAAAACCGGTTTGAAAGCCTTGTTTGTTACAATGTAAAGCAAAAAATAACTACATTGTAAAACTCTATTGTAAAACACCCTATTGTTTTTACTCGTAAGAGTAAAATATGGGTGAATGATTAAAACCCGTTTTGAATGTTTAGCCCTGCCAATACAAAGCTAAAGCTTAAAGCTGCAGCACACAAGTCATTTAAGCAACAGGCAGAGTTGTGATCTAATTAGATCATGGCCCTGAGATATCAAAACAACAGTGGAGCAACTGGCCAAAAATTATTGATGGGCTCCTCTTCTTCAGCTGAAGAAATTAAGAATGAGGGCCCAACATTTTGGTGCTATGAACTTGTCAAGAAGTGGTGGATCCTTCCTAGCTTGATTGAAAACATAGTTTAAACCAAGATTTAAAAAAAACAGTTAATTTAAAATTTAAATTATATCAGAAAAAACATTATAGCAAAGTCGCTTTAAACTATAATTTTGTGGTAACTTTAATGGTTTGAATACTGTTGAGGGTGAGCTTAGCGTCACTACCGAGAAGACAAACTTCGATGGTCTGCTAAACAACTTGGCAGACCTTCTAGGGAGCAAGCTACCTACCCCGTTGGGACGTGCGTCTTGTCCGAAATGCTTCTAAGGGCCCCCGAGGCTGCACCCTAGGCAGGCTGACACCTCGAACCATGTACTGGCTCGGGTCGAATTGACCCCACTCACAGGCAGACTGCTACTCGCCACCACAGGCCAACAAACGGCAAATAACTCACCGTCCGATGGGACCCAATCCATCAACGGGGGACGTGACACTTGTCACTTACTGCCTGACATGCCTTGATGTGACATCCGAGTTGTGGGCAAAACCCACCTGACACCTGGTCCAAGTAGTAGCTTATAAAGAGGATGCATTATTGCATTCTAGAGAGAGAGACTCCTTCCCACCTAACAAGCTCCCGTCCTCTGCCGAACAACCCCTGCCTTGAGTATCGGAGAGCACTTGTCCTTTGACTGACACCTTACTCTCACCTCCGAAGCATCCCTCCTCTTGTGGCAGGTGAACCCAACCAGACAGAGGTGAGTCAGTAAGAGCTTGACACCGTGCGCAGCCGTACGTGGTGTTAATCCGACGCCAGAGCACGGTAAGCATCAACAAATACTTTCTCAAACGGCTTAAGAATTTTTAGAAAAAGAGTTCTAACTTTAGAGTTTAGACTGCACACTAATCACAATAATCTGTGAAAGCTTTACACTTTATGGTTTAAACTTTGAAGTTTAAACAGCTCTCTCAAACTTAAAGTTCAAATCACTTTCCTAAACAAATTTTTTTGCTTCCTCTTATCATTAAAGTTAATGTTTTTTAGTATTTTAGTTTTTAATTCAAAATTTAACGATAGATTTTTCTATATTTAACGAAGGTGGTTACATCCCTATCGCGTAAAGACTTGATAGTTAGTTCAAACAGTTAAAAAGAATGTCTTGTATTTTAGGAGACGGATTTAATCTAAGATTACCACACGTCGACGATGTGGTTACCACTATTATGCTTTAAAAAATTCCATCATTCAGTTATGGCTAAGGATTGAAATTATGACAAATAATCAGAACCTAAGAATGTAACACTTAAAAAATAATAAAACATAAATTCAAAGCAATGAGAACCATAAATCAATGTCGTTTTGGAGAGGGGAAGTGCTAAGTAAACTTCGGCAACAAACAAACCGGTAAATGGGTTTCAATCATCTAATTTTATGAGACTCATGGATCTTTTCTTTTGCTTTTCCTTTTCTTTTCTCCAAATCCTGTAAAAAGTTTTCACGTTTTGAAGGGGAACGGACATATCAAAGCATTCTCCCAAAAAACAGACGTGTTATAAACTGTAGTTTCCTTCCATTGCTGTTGGGTTGTCATTTTTGTTTTAGTTTTTATAGTTGTAAAATAACAACCTTGCTGTTTTCGTCGATTGTGTTTCTGTGTTTTGGTTTTTCTATTGTAATAATAGAAGTGGTTTCCTCATCTTTCGGTGTTTTGTGAGTCTATATGCTTTGCGTTGTAGTGTTAGGCTTTTGTGTCTTTAGCCTCTCAATCTTCTTTGATTTTGATCAAGGTTGTCCACCACCTATAGTGGTGTGTCTAAAATAACTGTTAGTATGATCGATAAGTGGAGTATCTACTATGTTTCCCTGTATTGGAACTTGGTACTTATTATACCCTTTGAGTGTCTCAATCGAACCTACTGGTTGTTCCCATTTATTGTCGGGTTAAGTCGCTAAATGCATTAAAGTTTTCGTGTCTGTCGTGTGTACATTCCTCTAGTTTGATTGAAATTACCATTTTCAAAAACAAAATTCTACTATGCGATATATGAGTTGGCTTAAAATATGAGCTGGACCGAACAAACTACATTTCGAGAAAATTAAGTGGTATATCACTTCTTTATTGTTACTATTGCACTATAGTACTCATTTTTTCTTCTTTTGATTTATATTTCTTTTAGCTAAAAAGGCATAAATACCTTTAGATAACACTTATTTGTTTAAACCTAACCCACAATATTTGTGAGCAATTATGTCTTTATAATCTTTGTAAATAACATGTTTCAAACTTTGAGAAAGGATATGATTGAAAAAACAAAATCATATTTGTCAAATTCTTTTTGAGCCTGACCTGTCCTTCATAAAAAAGGAGGGCTATAATGGCCCATACATTTGGGCCTAAGTTTTTAGCCTATAGGCTGAGTAGTGTCAGCCCACGTATCTGATTTTTAATAATAAAATACATACAAAACAAAAGGGTTAACTAGACAATTGACCCAATTACGTTTATTGAATTAAAATATGACTCTAATTTATAAAAATTTTACAAATGTCTTATAATGATATCATTACAATTATTTATATGTAATTATATGGTACAATATGCAATATTATTAAGATAATTACTATATCATTAAGGACATTTTAAAGATATTTTAATTATTGTGTTAGATTTTAATTTCACAACAATAATTTGGACATATATTGTAATTTTTTCAAAAAAAAAGGGCGGTGGTCCAACCTAACGGGCACTACTTAAATATGCCAAAAAAATAGAATTTGGATTGATTTATACTACCAAACAAATAAATAGAGAAAATGTCACAGCCACATGTTACATTATTTTACTAATATTAAATATTACATCAAGATATTGGTGAGGTATTTGGTATCCAAAGCAGTCATCAGCTGGTATCCCGTCGCGGTCACCAACCGGTATGCACTGTGGTCACCAAATGGTGTTCGGTATCCGTTGCTGCCATCGACCAACATCCTTCGGTATCCACCATGGTTACTAGACGACATCGTGTATCCACCATGGTTACCAAATAATATTCAATATTCTTCACGATCGTCAGCTGGCATCTGCTAGAGACGACTATTTTTTGTGGCAAGAGTTGAAAAAATACCAAAAAAAAAATCATAAAAATTATTCAAAAAATCGTGAAAAATCACAAAAACCACAAAACAGATCAAAAAAGAGAATCCATGCAAAAATATTATTAAGAACTGTATGTTCATAGGAGCTTCATCATGGTGGAGATCAGCCACAACGGCGAGAGACCGCAAGGCTGTCCCGATGAGAGACGTCCTTGAACCATCGTGCCTCCACCGCCGATCCGGTCTTTGTTCGTTGTGACAGCACTGGTGTTGAGTTCCAGCATCAAACGTGAGTTGGGCTTGGAGCTTTGAGGAAATTTGATCTCGAAGGATCTGCCAATGGCGGCGCATGGGAGGAGCTAGATCTGCCGGCAGAGTCGCGTGGAGAAGTAACCCAATCTTTGGCACGGTCACGCAGAGAAGCAGCCAGATCCGTCGACGATTTATGCACAAAAAAATGTTGCTTTATCGACAACGATGCACCAACATAGTTGGATGGATAAGTAGCCACGTAGAAAGAGAGAGAAAGATGTAGTCAATTCATGCACTAAGAGAGGTTGCTCTACTTACAAAGTCCCGCTGATGAAATTGCAAGGTTGGGGCGGGAAAATGAGACAAAGAGAGAAAAGAGGCATGGGAAGAAGGCTGGAGATGTGAGAGAGAGAAGGGGGCGGAGCAAACGGCTGGGAAGAGAGAGAGAAAAAACAAAGAAAAAAATTCCTAGCCTAATTTTGGGTTTTTTTATTAGAACAGTAAATTTTAGTTATACCACCATAGCATATTTTCAAAAACGATATAAATCAATTCAATGGAAAAATGTGTGCCATATAGCATGAATAACTTAGGACTGACTTTATATGGCCTAACAAGTTGGGTTGTAGGTTTTCTTTGTCGAGCTGAGCCTAACATGTATATCCGTCGACCTACATGAGTCGGTTCGAACCATTTATATTGACAACAAAAATGTATGAGAAAACACCTTACCGATGAGGCTTATTTTTTACCGTCACATATATATTTGATTACAATGGTTTTTGTATACTTTTCATTTTTATTTTATTTTATTTTGACCATTTTAATGTTCAAAACATGCACCAATAGGAATGTCGTGCCGAAGAAAGGCGTAATTGTCAATCACATTACAACAATGTTTCTTTGTTACTTAAAAAATAAGGTAAGTAGTTTTCTTTGCATTGTGATTTTCACAAAGTTTCTTATCTTAAACTATTTTTTAAGGCAATGTATCTCTATAAAATTGCGTGATTATTATACTTTTGTCAATCGAATATACTACTTTACAGATATTAGAGCTGACTAAAGCTATCAAAATTAACACTCACACAAATACATGTACATGTGTATGGAGAAAAAGTTTTTTCAACATTACAGGGGTAGTAGCTCGAGCCCCTTCACAAGAGTACGCGTCAAGTGGGGTCCATTATTTGTGAAAGGATCATGTGATTACTCCACTAAGCTAAATAAAAATACCTATGATTTTAAAACAAAACCTAACAATAGAACATCTTTTCCCCTTACTCTAGGGTAGAATTCTCATTCACGTTCACCACAAACGTACAAAAACAAAAAGGGTGAGGGTTTGCACTGCGCAGAGAGAGAGAGAGAGAGAGAGAGAGAGAGAGAGTCCTCCATTTCGTCATGCGCCTAAAGCGTCACGCTTAAGAAAACAAGGCAAACACTTGGCAAAATCTATAAGCAAAACAAAGAAAAACGACAAAGAATGCTTGCATGCTTATTTATTAGGTTGACACGTTAATCATAAGTTATCAAACTCATTGGACCCCGTTGCTTGCTTGCACTAAGAACCGTAAGATCGACAAAAACGATTTTGCCCTTGTTTCCCACTTTCATGACTTGTTTTATTTTTTGTTCAAAATTGAAATGGACAAGATTCTGAAATTTTTAATTTTTCTTGGCTGAAAACGGATATAGAGAATTAGAAGGACCTTTTTTGAAAGCTGAAGCAAATATAGGTTGATGAGTTTAATGTTAACTAAACACATTAATAATGCTTTTGGAGAAAATAGTTGAATAATCACATTTTTGTTTTCATAGCATAAAAGTGATTAGTAAGAATATCTTGCATGCCAAAACTAATTAATTACTTTTCCTTGTTTTAATCTTAAGCTATCTTTTTTCCTGTTTACTATATACATTGTGTAATTATACTATTCAGTATTTTTTGTCAAAATATATAGAAATTATATATATCACGTATGTACTATATTTTAAAAAAAATCTTAATATTATATCAAGTTTAGCATCATACATTATCTGTGGACTACTTTACGACAAAATCTGCATCTGTTACCATAATACACGTCTATATTTCACGACACGAATTATGTAAAAGAAAAAAAAAAAAAAAACTTTTGAGTGTGTTTAAAAATACTTATCGGAACAAAAGAGAGTTCCAATTGAAGCCTTTTTTATTACAATATTTTTTTCTTATTAAATTTAAATTACTTTAGTTCGAAATATGTTTCCAAAAGTCCCCCTAGTTTTACCACTCTTGCTATTGTTATTATTAATTTTTTGCATATAAGATATAATCTATTTTAACTTTCAATAATAATAAAAAACCCCTTATTTTACCAAACACGACGTCTAAAAATGAATCCATGCTTTTGTATAAAAATACGAGCATGAATTTAATTTTATTCAAGAATAATTGCGTTACATTATTCAAAAGGTGGTGAACTCCAATACCTCTATACATACCACGTGATTGAGTGGCAAAAAGAACATGATTTCGATCATATCTATTTCTTCCTAGATTACGTTGTAAAAGAAGTCAAAAGCATAAGAAGGGGCACTTTTGAACGATAAATAACTTTCTAATTCCTCCACGGGGATTTTTAAAAATAACTTTTTGGGAAAAAAATTTTTTATCAATGACTTTTTTTTGGGATAGTTTTTGACATAAAAAAAAGGCTTTTTAGACATCAAAAAGGTTTTATTTTTTTTTTCATCCTGTTGAAGATCCTTATTATGCTACAGTCATTTTTCTTATTTTTTTGAAAAAAACTGGGACAGCTTACCTGTACAGAAAAACATGTTTTTTGGTTCCAAAAAAAAAGAGGTCATTTACTCAATTCAAAATTTTTTTGTCCCTTTCTTCAAATTCTTCCTTCCACTTCCATTCCAAAACAAATCTTGCAAGATTTAGCAAAAATGAAGATATTGTGATTTTTTTTTTTTTTATATAAACGAAAAATAAAAACTTTTTATAACCGTTAACGAACCGGCAACCAAGTATGACTGCATGATTTGGAACGTTTAGTAATATTTAGTTATAATTATATTAAAATCTCATATAGGAAAAATCTAATAAAAAAAAAAAACCTATATGTTATGTCTAAATATCACTTTGGTCCCTTTTATTATGCAAAATGCCTAGGACATCCCTGTGCTTATAAAATTATTCTCAAAATATCTCCTGGAGGAATTTAAAATTTCAATATTACCTTTTCCAATTTGCGTTAAATATTATTTTAAGTATGACTTAACTAAAAATTTAAAAAATATTTTTTTGAAGGGAAATAAAAACAATTTAAGATATTTAAATAAATATTTCAATTGAACAAATACTTTATTTTTTTAGAGTTCTTAAAATTTCTATCTAGTATTTCGGTTTAATAATATTTTAAATTGTATTTAGTAAAGATTGTGTAGGCTAATTTTGGTTTTTTGAAAAGTTTAATTGTTTCAAGAGGTATTTGGAGAATGATTTTAAATGTAGAAGGGTATTTTGGGTATTTAGATAATAAGATAGGCAAATATAGTGATTTAAACAAAACATATAGAGTAATTTAAATATTTTCCGTGTTATATATATAACCAGCGGAACATAATGTTGATCTCATGGTTTAAAACACACTTCTATTAGTATCTATTTTTCATACCTTATTATAAATTTTTTTTTTTTTTTTTGGAACAAACAAGGATTTGCAAATCTAAGCTCATCCAATCAACCATTCACATTCATTGAACACAATAACAAGATGAAAGAAAGCAAATCAACTTATTCACATTCTCTTTGTAATTTATTAGAGGAAAAAGGCATTTTGAATTTTTGACTTGTGTTGAAAGTTAATCACCTTGGATGGTGACGTGGCTCTATACTAATGGCCGAGCCAATGAGCTTATCCTTGCCACGTTGGATGCAAGACTCAATAGATAAGGGCCCACATGCACACCACCGACCACCGGCCACCCCACCTCCTGCTCATTCCGCCAGTGCCCACCAACTGAAATATATATGACAAAAATAAAAAATAATTACAGGTTCAAAACATAACATTTCATAAATATTTATTTTATTTTCTCTAAATTGAATTTAATGATTATCATAAGCTATTATTATCACAAATCATTTGAAGTGTGCACTACAGCAATTATTGATAATTACTCATATTTAAATTTTAATCTTAAGGTGACAATGACAATGAAAAATAAGAACTAAGATTAACCTTGAAGTGCTTTTAATTTTGTTGTGCTATAAAAAAGAGAAAAAGGTAAATAAAAGTTTTTAAAAAAAAATTACAAAAATAAATAGTAGGTTTTAAATAAATCATTTATCTAATAAATATATTATATGCTTAAAATATTTTAATACTTGTTGTTTATTTTGTTAAGTTAAAAAAATTATGAGAGAAAAAAAAAAAGAGAGTTGGAAAGAAATTCTAAAACTAAAAACAAAAACATTTGTGATTTTTTTTCCTAAACAAGTTAGCAATTGGGGTTTAGTTAGTCTGTTGGTGTCATTTTTTATTGGACTTTTTTTGTGTTCTTGTTATATGGATGTTGAGTATAGTCATAAAGAATGTAATAAGCAATTGGTTGGTGTCATTTTTTGTTGGACTTTTTTGTGTCCTTGTTAAATAGACGCTAAGTATAGTGATAAAGAAATTAAGAGTTAATCTGGAAATGTCACGCCCCAGAGTACGGGAGGTGACGTGGCGGAATATTTAGATTAATTAAAAGAGAATTTAATTAAAAATCGAGAGTTTGAGAATCAAATTAAATAAAAATTAAGAAGATTTTCCACCACATTTTATAAAAGAATTTATAAATTTTAAGCAAATAATAATAATTGAATAAAAACCGCGAATATGGGTTCCACAACCCACAACTTGTGCACACACATGGATCTGACAATATCACAAATACAATTACAGTCCAAGTACAAATAACGTTAAGTCTTACATGCCTTGATTAATAATACAGAATATAAATAAATTCTCCTATTGCTCCTGAGTTCGGTCCGAAGAATCTTCTCCAAACCTAAATGGGAAACCACCTAGAAGGGGGAAGTTTAAAACAATAAAACGTGAGCGAAAGGCTCAGTAGGACTATGTTTTATAAAAATAATTTAACGCAAAGGAACACAGCCTTATTAGAAGTTATTCAAAGGAAACTTAAATAAATAAATAAATAAACAATTTGAGTAGAACCGTCCTGACACAGAACAGTCTACTCGTCAAATCAAAACACCAGTTTACTTTACCTAGGCAAACCATGATATCACCACCGTAGTGGCCCAGCTGGGTTTCGGGACCTGCCCCCAAGGTCGATCACGACCCGATCTCTGATATGGCATCATGCCCATGTGTTTATTATCATTATCATTCAAAACCCAATTGCCGAGTGTTGTCAATTACATTCATTATGAAATTCATTTCAGTTCACGGTATATTAAAATATAACCGATAAAACCATTTTCAAACAACCGTTGAAAACATTTTGGATAGAAATCCTTTTCAAAGCCAAATCATTTCAAAACCAGGCTACCAAAGAAATAGGATAGAAGTCCTACCTCAATACTCGTACCGGTGCCCCACACCGTAATCCCGGTCCGCTATACGTTAGCTCCACGGAACCACGAACGATCCTAGATACAAACTAAGTCGATCAATATCTAGTTCGAAACATTCTATGTTACTAAATCATTTCATGATGTCCTAGTGTGCCATTTGTACCTTTAAAATCATCCTATAAGGTTGGGGTTTAAATCTGGGTTCAAAACAGTGAAAACGGGTAAAAATCACAAAATTTTCCATGCCTCGGTCGGCCTGCCGGACGCCCTGCTTCGGCCTGCCGAACTGCACAGTTCGGCCTGCCGGAAACAAGGTTCGGCCTGCCGAACATTTCCCCAGATTCGGCCTGCCGGTCGGAAGAACACCGGCCTGCCGAACATGAACTTCGGCCTGCCGAACTGGGAAAACCCAGAAATCCCAGCCACGGGTTTCTCGATCCCCAAAATCCAAATCTTGTTTCTAACCTGTTTTTCTCAAATCCCAGGCATGAAAAACAACTATAATTGATAGAAAAACATTCTAGAACATGTTTGGAATCATTTAAACAACATTTAAACTCAAAATCCTCAAAAATCCAAAAATGAGAAAAAGATGAGAAAAATGAAAAATCTTGAATTCAATCCGTTTTTCTTCAATCTAGGCTTAGATTCTAGTTGTTCTAAGCTCATTTAACACAAATCCACGGTTTTCTAAGCTTAAACAAACCTAGATTTCAAAAACACACAAAATTAAAAATTTTGTAAAAAGTTTAGAAATTTCGAATCTAACCTCGAATCGAAGCTTCAATCCGCGTTCTCGGTTGCCGAATCACGTCCCCGAGCTTCCTCCTTGCTGTTCCGAAGCTTGGATTCGAATGTGGTTTCAAAAATTTGAGAGAGAATTGAGAGAGAAAGAGAGCTGCCGAGAGAGAGAGAGAGGAGAGAGAGAAAACCGGAGAGTGAGGAGAGAGAGTGAGAGAAAGGGAATAAATAGAGAAAATCGGTGGGCGGTTTTACTGTGCGAAAACCATGTGCCGCCCACGGTTTTGCAAAACAGAGTATTTTTAACATTTTACAAATTGTTGTGTTTTAAAACTCAAAACATCATTTTAAAACAATAAGAAATCCTTCGAATTCATTAATTTAACAAAACAACCAAAAATTCAAAAATCCAACCAAATAGTCTAATAAATGTTAAAACGTTAATTATGGCACACTAATTCATCATTTATATTACACTTAACATTAAATAAATTTCGGGACGTTACAACTCTCCACCCCTAAAAGAAATTTCATCCTCGAAATTTACAACTCATCTCAAAAACAAAACAAATGCGGATACAGCTCCCGCATACTCGACTCTAACTCCCAAGTGGCTTCATCAACCCCGTGATGTTGCCACACGATCTTTACCAACGGTATCTCACGACGACGCAAGCTAATCACTTTCCGGTCGATAATCTGAATCGGCACTTCTTCGTACGTCGTATCCTCCTGAACCTGTACATCGCGAAACAATACTATCTTATCCTGCCCAGGTGGACATTTCCTAAGCATCGACACATGAAACACATCATGCACATGAGAAAGTTCGGGCGGAAGATCAAGCCGATAAGCGACCACACCAATACGCTGAGTGATCCCGAACGGCCCAATATACCTCGGCGCGAGCTTCCCACTCACCCCGAACCGCATAGTTCCCTTACGAGGTGACACCCTCAAGAGAACAAAATCTCCAACCGCGAACTCTAAGGGTCTACGTCTCCTATCTACGTAGCTCTTCTGCCGACTCTGAGCTGCTCTCAACCGATCCCGAATCACCGCGACTTTCTCGTTGCTGTCACGAATCTCATCTGGCCCAAGAATAACTCTATCTTTTGGCTCGGCCTAACACACAGGTGACCGACACGGTCGCCCATACAACGCC
This sequence comes from Artocarpus heterophyllus, assembly GCA_025403435.1. Taxonomy (NCBI): domain Eukaryota; kingdom Viridiplantae; phylum Streptophyta; class Magnoliopsida; order Rosales; family Moraceae; genus Artocarpus; species Artocarpus heterophyllus. The sequence goes on along the minus strand of CM046332.1, from coordinate 25,916,466 downwards.
TCAAATGGTGCCATACCGATACTCTCCTGATAACTATTGTTGTACGCAAACTTCGCTAGATGCAAACACTGCTTCCAATTCCCGCCGAAGTCCAACGCACAAGCACGCAACATATCCTCGAGAACCTGAATAACCTGCTCAAACTGCCCATCAGTCTGAGGATGAAACTCCATACTAAAGTTCAAATCTGTACCCAAAGCTTCCTGAAAACTCCTCCAGTACTTAGCATTAAACCTGGTGTCTCGATCAGAGGTGATGGATAAAGGAACTCCATGCAACCTCACAACGTTCCGCATATACAACTCCCCGAGAATCTTCCTCGAACACGTCGACCTAAACGGAATGAAATGCGTCGATTTCGTCAACCTATCGACTACAACCCAAACTGCATCATGCTGCTGCTCCGTCCTCGGCAAACCTGTGAGGAAATCCATCGTCACATGCTCCCATTTCCACCCTGGAATAGGAAGCGGCTGAAGCTGACCTGCAGGCTTCTGATGCTCAGCTTTCACCTGAAGACACGTCGAACACTTGGCCACGTACTCGCGAACATCTTTCTTCATGCCTCTCCACCAATACTGCCTCTTCAAATCACGATACATCTTGGTGCTTCCCGGATGAATAGCGAACTGAGACCTATGAGCTTCATCTAGAACGGCTTTCATCACCTCGGCGATAACTGGAACTGCAAGACGCTCCCGGAAGTACAACGATCCATCTGCATGCACGCTCCATTCTTCAAACTGCTCCCCGTTCTGAATCCGCGACCAAATCCCCTGCAAATGTCGATCTTGCCACTGACCTTGCTTCACCATCCGAACAAGAGCTGGAGTCGCTTCCACATGATATAACGAAACTCGATCACCATCTTCATGATACAGTAGCCGATACTCACTCACTGTCGCATCCCTGCTCCAGTCCTCAAAAATCAAACAAGCGAGAATCCCTGAAGACTTCCTGCTAAGCGCGTCCGCGACCACATTAGCTTTCCTGGGATGATACTGCAACGCGAAATCATAATCCTCCATGTACTCCACCCATCTGCGCTGCCTCAGATTGAGATCCCTCTGAGTGAACAAATACCTCAAACTCTTGTGATCGGAGAAGACCTGAAACGATGCTCCATACAAGTAACATCTCCAAATCTTCAGCGCGTAGATCACCGCCGCAAGCTCTAAATCGTGAGTAGGATAATTTCGCTCGTGAGGTCGTAGCTGTCTCGATCCGTACGCAACTACACGACCATGCTGCATCAACACGCATCCAAGTCCACGCCCTGAAGCATCAGCATAAACCTCATACGGCTCACCACTGCTAGGAATAATCAACACTGGAGCTGAAGTCAACCGGTTCTTCAATTCCTGAAAAGCAGACTCACAGTCTTCATCCCACTCAAACCTGACGTTTTTCTTGATCAATCTTGTCAACGGAGCTGCAATCTTCGAAAAGTCCTTTACAAATTTCCTGTAATATCCAGCCAGACCTAAGAAGCTGCGAATCTCCGCTACATTCCTTGGTCGTTCCCACTCCAATATAGCTTCAATCTTGGACGGATCCACTGAAATACCATGCTCCGAGATGACATGACCCAGAAACTCAAAGTGCCCATACCGAGTCCTAAAAGCTGTCTTAGGAATATCCTCTTCCTTGATCCTGAGCTGATGATAACCTGAACGCAAATCAATCTTCGAGAAGTATCGCGAACCTCCCAACTGATCAAATAGCTCATCAATCCTAGGCAAGGGATACTTGTTCTTCACCGTAACACGATTCAGCTGCCGATAATCCACACATAACCTGAGAGTCCCATCGTGCTTCTTAGCAAACAAAACCGGTGCTCCCCACAGAGATGTGCTATTCCGAATATATCCTTTATCAGCAAGCTCCTGAAGTTGCTTCCTCAATTCCTTCATTTCTGCTGGCGCCATCCGATAAGGTGCCATAGAAATCGGTGATGTCCCTGGAAACAACTCGATACCAAACTCAATCTCCCGTTGCGGTGGTAACCCTGATAACTCGTCGGGGAAAACATCCTCGAACTCATCAACCACCAGAATCACTGCACTACCTTTCGAAACATAGGGCTCGCAATCTAGATTGGCAAGAAAAGCACAACAACCTAGATTCCTTCGCCCTCCTAGACACGACTTTATAAGGCGCTCACTCATTAGCCAATCACCACCACCCTGGTAAGTGATTACCGTCCCCCTATCTGACACTAGGGTCACTTTTCTAAGTTGGCAGTCCACAACTGCACTATACCTGGACCACCAGTCCATCCCTAAGATCACATCATAGGAGCTCATGGGGAGTACAATCAAATCACTTTTCAAAATCTCATCCCCAATCTTTATTTCACAAGACTTACACATACAGTCTACACACACCCGCCCCAAGGGAGAAGTTATAACTAGGGGTTCATTAAACTCTTCTATTTCTAATCCCAAGGCATGTACAAAAGAACTCGAAATGAGAGAATGAGAGGCACCGGTATCAAATAAAACGCGAGCTAAAGATCTGGAAACTAAAACCATACCATCGACAACCGCGTTACCAGTCTGAGAATCTGTCCCTCCAGATGCCATTGCATGAACCTGCACTGGCGTCTTTCCTTTTCCTCTACCAACATTACTGGGTCCTGGATTACTCGGCCGATGCTGCTGAGATGGAGACGACTGCACACTACCTGTACTCGGCGCTCTATACTGAGGAACACTGCGCTGAAAATACTGTAGCTGCTGCCCCCGTGTGGGATATGAGAATTGCTGAGGAGAAAACTACAGATACTGCAACTGCGGGTACTGCGGAGGCGGAGATAGGGTCTGAGGCTGAGGCTGAGATGAACGACTGGCATCCTCCCCGGTCTGCGATCCAAGACAAGCACTCCTGATTGGGCAATTCCTCTTGATGTGTCCGGGCTGCTGACAGAAATGACAATGAAAGCTGTAGGGATTGCTGCGCCCGCTGCCAGACGAACTGCTACTGCCACTGGTCGCACCGCCTTGCTTGCCTTTCCCCAGAGCTGGACGACTACTAATGCTCTTCCTGCCACTCCCCTGCGGTCCTTCTGAAGCCTTGGCTCGATCCTCACAATACTGCACATAATCATTCTCCACGGAGATCGCCGACGACACAAGCTCTTCGAAACCCCTAAGCCGTAGAGCAACCAACTGCCGCCGAATAGGAGCCTTGAGTCCTTCCTGAAACTTGATGCATTTCTCGCGCTCCGATGCCACAGCTGATGGAGCAAACCTAGCCAACTCGTTAAACTTTGCCTCATACTCCTGAACTGATAGATCACCTAGTTGCAATCTATAAAACTCAGCTGCCTTCTGATCTCTATATCCCTGCGGAAAATACCGATCATAGAACAGATCCTCGAACTTGTCCCAACCAATATCGCCACCGCGCTCCAGATGCTTAGTTTGTTTCCACCAGGTGTTGGCGCCACCCTCGAGCTTATACGCCGCGAATTCCACACGATACTCCTCAGGCACACCAAGGGTATCCAAATGCTTCAAGATCGAATCCAACCAATACTCTGCTAACTGCGAATCCCCATTGCCATCAAAAGTCGGAATAGACGCCCGTCGAAATTCCTTAAAGAAAGCATGCCGACTACCAACACTGGAGTCTTCCGGTCTAGCCCTGGCTGCCATCTGCCGGAAAGCCGCAAACATAGACCTCATCATGCTCTCATCATTTCCGAACTCGGCGTCAGCAGTCGAACGACGTCTAGGTGCCATTCTCTCACTTCTGAAAACAAAATTTGGACTGTCAGAGGTATTTCATTGTCAAACCTATGTGTGCACAATTCCCAAGGTTCATAACCTTGAGCTCTGATACCATTCTATCACGCCCCGGAGTACGGGAGGTGACGTGGCGGAATATTTAGATTAATTAAAAGAGAATTTAATTAAAAATCGAGAGTTTGAGAATCAAATTAAATAAAAATTAAGAAGATTTTCCACCACATTTTATAAAAGAATTTATAAATTTTAAGCAAATAATAATAATTGAATAAAAACCGAGAATATGGGTTCCACAACCCACAACTTGTGCACACACATGGATCTGACAATATCACAAATACAATTACAGTCTAAGTACAAATAACGTTAAGTCTTACATGCCTTGATTAATAATACAGAATATAAATAAATTCTCTTATTGCTCCTGAGTTCGGTCCGAAGAATCTTCTCCAAACCTAAATGGGAAACCACCTAGAAGGGGGAAGTTTAAAACAATAAAACGTGAGCGAAAGGCTCAGTGGGACTATGTTTTATAAAAATAATTTAACGCAAAGGAACACAGCCTTATTAGAAGTTATTCAAAGGAAACTTAAATAAATAAATAAATAAACAATTTGAGTAGAACCGTCCTGACACAGAACAGTCTACTCGTCAAATCAAAACACCAATTTACTTTTACCTAGGCAAACCATGAAATCACCACCGTAGTGGCCCAGCTGGGTTTCGGGACCTGCCCTCAAGGTCGATCACTACACGACCCGATCTCTGATATGGCATCATGCCCATGTGTTTATTGTCATTATCATTCAAAACCCAATTACCGAGTGTTGTCAATTACATTTATTATGAAATTCATTTCAGTTCACGGTATATTAAAATATAACCGATAAAACCATTTTCAAACAACCGTTGAAAACATTTTGGATAGAAATCCTTTTCAAAGCCAAATCATTTCAAAACCAGGCTACCAAAGAAATAGGATAGAAGTCCTACCTCAATACTCGTGCCGGTGCCCCACACCGTAATCCCGGTCCGCTATACATTAGCTCCACGGAACCACGAACGATCCTAGATACAAACTAAGTCGATCAATATCTAGTTCGAAACATTCTATGTTACTAAATCATTTCATGATGTCCTAGTGTGCCATTTGTACCTTTAAAATCATCCTATAAGGTTGGGATTTAAATCAGGGTTCAAAACAGTGAAAACGGGTAAAAATCACAAAATTTTCCATGCCTCGGTCGGCCTGCCGGACGCCCTGCTTCGGCCTGCCGAACTGCACAGTTCGGCCTGCCGGAAACAAGGTTCGGCCTGCCGAACATTTCCCCAGATTCGGCCTGCCGGTCGGAAGAACACCGGCCTGCCGATCATCACTCCGGCCTGTCGAACATGAACTTCGGCCTGCCGAACTGGGAAAACCCAGAAATCCCAGCCACGGGTTTCTCGATCCCCAAAATCCAAATCTTGTTTCTAACCTGTTTTTCTCAAATCCCAGGCATGAAAAACAACTATAATTGATAGAAAAACATTCTAGAACATGTTTGGAATCATTTAAACAACATTTAAACTTAAAATCCTCAAAAATCCAAAAATGAGAAAAAGAGGAGAAAAATGAAAAATCTTGAATTTAATCCGTTTTTCTTCAATCTAGGCTTAGATTCTAGTTGTTCTAAGCTCATTTAACACAAATCCACGGTTTTCTAAGCTTAAACAAACCTAGATTTTAAAAACACACAAAATTGAAAATTTTGTAAAAAGTTTAGAAATTTCGAATCTAACCTCGAATCGAAGCTTCAATCCGCGTTCTCGGTTGCCGAATCACGTCCCCGAGCTTCCTCCTTGCTGTTCCGAAGCTTGGATTCGAATGTGGTTTCAAAAATTTGAGAGAGAATTGAGAGAGAAAGAGAGCTGCCGAGAGAGAGAGAGAGGAGAGAGAGAAAACCGGAGAGTGAGGAGAGAGAGTGAGAGAAAGGGAATAAATAGAGAAAATCGGTGGGCGATTTTACTGTGCGAAAACCATGTGCCGCCCACGGTTTTGCAAAACGGAGTATTTTTAACATTTTACAAATTGTTGTGTTTTAAAACTCAAAACATCATTTTAAAACAATAAGAAATCCTTCGAATTCATTAATTTAACAAAACAACCAAAAATTCAAAAATCCAACCAAATAGTCTAATAAATGTTAAAACGTTAATTATGGCATACTAATTCATCATTTATATTACACTTAACATTAAATAAATTTCGGGACGTTACAGGAAATGAAATTGAAACCCCAATTGGTATTTCTGAAACACCCAAAAGTACTGGTTCAACTTGTTCATCTTCAAGTGAAGAAAATAAAGCTCATGGACCACCACTTCCTAGTAAAAGAAAAGTTAGAACAACTTTTCCAGTATAGGATCATTTTGAAGAGAGAACAATTAAGGGTGAGCTTGGGCATGTGTGTATCTAGTGTCATAAATATTTTCACACTGCCAAAAAAGTGGCACTAGTACCTTATGAAACTATCTTAGCGAGCAATGTAAGAAATACTCTTATAAGGAGGAAGATTCAAGCTACAAATATTATTTTTCAAGCAAAAGAGTGCTATTTTTCAAGCAAAAGAGTGCTATTGAATGTGGAGATGGTAACCTTGTAGTTGTGGGTTTTAGTCAAGCAGCATGTTGAACGGCATTAGCAAATATGGTAGTCATAGATGAGCTACCTTTTCTATTTGTTAAATAAGAAGGGTTTAAGATCTTTTGTAACGTGGTTTGTTCAAAGTTTGATATTCTATCAAGCATAACAGTTACGAGAGATGTTATGAATCTTTAGAAGGGTGAGAAAGAGAAACTAAGATCTTTCTGTAATAAGCATTCACAAAGAGTTTCTCTAACAACCGATTGTTAGACTTCTATTCAATAACTAAATTACATGGTTTTGATAGCTCATTTATAGATTTTGAATGGACAATGCAAAAGAGGATTTTGAATTTCATTCAAATTCCTAATCAAAAGGCAGAAACGATTGGGAAAGCAATCGAGGCATGATTACAACAATGGGGAATTCAGAAGATAATGCTTCCTCTAATGATGGAGCTATAGCTAGCACACATGAAGAAAAGACTTTCCATTTAAAAGAGTGGTGTTTATGATGGGGAATATTTGCATGTTAGATATGCAGCTCATATATTGAACTTGGTTGTGTAATATGGTTTAAAAAATCTACATTACTCTATTTTTGGGACACGCAATGCAATAAGGACGTTATATCTTCTCCTACAAGATTGGCAAGATGTAAACAATATGTGAGAAATATGAATAAAGAAAATAAGGCCCTTGTTTGTTTAGATGTGCCAACTAGGTGGAACTCTATTTATTTAATGTTAGAGCATTAAACTTTGATGGAGGAGGATAGGCACTATGAATTGTGGTTCATGGAGAAAGAATCTAATGGAGAAAAAAGAATTGGGCCACCAATTTTAAAAGATTGGGATACTTGTTGAGTGTTTATAAAGTTCCTGAAAACTTTTTATGAAGCTACTAAGAAGCTTAGTGCTTTTAAATGCATCACTGCAAATTTATTTTTTCATGAAATTGTGAATGTGAATGGAAGATTGACGAAATGGAGTGAAAGGAGTGACTCAATTTTGCAAGACATGGCTATCAAAATGAAGCTGAAATATGACAAATATTGGGGTAATGTCTAGAAGTAAAATAATCTTTTGTATATGACAGTCGTGCTTGATCCAAGGTTTAAGCTGAATTATGTGGAGTTTTGCTTAGAAAGATTTAAGAGGTGGTAATTGTTTTCATTTTGCTCAATTCTGTTAAAAATATGTTGGGGAAGTTGTATAACTTCTATGCAAATAGAAGTATTACAAATTTAGTTTGTGGGGAATTGAGTAATGTTGATTCAAGGATTGAAGTTGATAAGGATGGTGACTTTTTCCAACAAGAATATGAATTGCAATACTCATCGATAAATGCATATGATGAGGCAAGTGAATTGGAGAAATATTTGATTGAAGCAGATGAGATCGAAAGAATAAGGACTTTGACATTTGACATTTGACATTTTAGCTTGGTGGAGGGTCAATGCTTCTAAGTACCCTATTCTAGCAGAAATGGCACGTGACATCTTAGCAGTTCAAGTGTCAATTGTAGCTTCTAAGTCAACATTTTGCACTAGTGGTCAAGTTTTTGATTCTTTTCGGAGTTCATTAAGTCCACCAATGGTAGAGGCATTGATTTGCACTCAACATCGGTTGAGATCTTCTAGCCTCCTCCTAGGTCTAAAACCACAATTAGAAGACTTGGAAGCTTATTAAGAAATTGAGTCAGGTAAATCACTTCACTTTCTCCCTTCATTATTTATTGCATTATCAATGTGTTAAAAAAAAAGAACTCATATAGTTTTTATCTTTATTCTTTATAGATAAATCAGTCATTCATGTAGAGATTGTACGCATCGATTGAGGACATTAGCAGGAGATATTTATTGACAAAATTGGAAAACTTTATTTCAAGTTCAAAACGGTAAACTTTTTTTATTTTTATTAAAACTTTTAACAACAAGCTTTTAGATATTTTACTTTGATTTGTATTAAGTGAATTTTTTTTTCAAATCTTAAGTATAAGCTGCACAAACCAAACTGCCCAACTGCTTATGAGTGATTTGGTTTGGTTTAGTTTCTTAAAAAAATATTAATATGTCTAAACCGTTTAAAAATAAAATTAATTTTTAATTTAATTGGTGACCACCCACCCCCAATTATATTTGGCCGGTCACAAACCTCACCATCAACCGCCACGTTCCGGTCACATTTGTAATAAGTGTTATTTATTTTCTATTTTTGGGAAAAAAAAAGTATTTATTTATGTTATAGGGAAGGCAAAATCTGTAATTGGTGGTGGCTGACGTACCACAGGAGCACTGTGGGCCCCACACCACGTCTTTAGATTTCCAGCGGTTTGTTTGGGTGTTTCTCTCTCTTAAAACTGGTTGGGTTGGGGGTTGTGGGTTTTGGGCTTGGGAGGGGGGGAGGGGGGGGGTTGGGTGGGTCAGGGGAAGGTATGGTCTGGACTCTGTGTATGGTGGGTCAGGTCTACTTGTGGGGCCCACCAAATGCATGGTCAAAAAGATTTCTGATCTCTTTGGAGGGTTTTGGATACGGGGATATGATACAGCATAGGTTATATAGTACATTAATTTTGGTATTTAACGTTTTATTGGAGTTCAATGAAATTTGGTATTGAATATTTGATTGATATCTCAATAATTCTTGGTTTAAACTTAATTTGTTATAATATTTTTCTTTATGATATAAACTTAAACTGTTTTTATTTAAACTTATTTTTCAAATAACCTACAAAGGAGTGTGGTCAAAGACGTTGGTCTAATAATAATTTCACACTTGTCTCCATTATTGGATTAAAGTTTCATATCCCATGTTCAAAAAAGAAGAAGATAAAACTAAGAGTATTTTGTAATTTGTGTATGTTTTTTAAGCCTAAACTAGTACTAGTCCAATTAGTAAGGATGGGTAGTTAAAAAGGAGATTTCAGTTCAAATTTTAAAAGCAACCAGCATTGTATTAAAAAAATAATTTTAGCTAACAATTTAAAATTAATTTATTTAATACATAGAATACCAAGAAGAACAATTGTAATAAATTCTTTGTTGATTTTGGTTTTTGTCTAAAGTCTACAACTGTAATGTTTGTTTCAGTAAAATGGAATATGGCATTCTAAAAAAGTCACAAAACACAACTAAAAGAATTTATTTTCATAAATTTTTTAGGGTATTTATACAATTAATCCAAAAACAACATGCTAATCTCTTACTTAAAATTACTAATATCCTAATGTAATTTTATCTTTATTTTATGTGCTTCAATTCTAAACACTAAACTCGTAACTAAAAAAGTGAAGTTCTATGTAGGGTAAATAAGATATATGCTTTCAAATATTGTTTTCGAAAATCGTTTAAAAAGGTTTATCTGATTCTAACACCAAATATATCAAAAATAACTTCTTAAAAATAGTCTCCCAACCTTACCCACAATTAGGGCTAGCAAACATAAGTTACCACACGACATGAAATTGACACTTTTTTTATGAGTAGGGTAAAAAAAATAATTACAAGTCATTTTAGTGTCAATCAAAAACTGACCTGTCTAAAAATAAGTCGGGTTCGAGTCAATCGTATGATACTAAAATGATCTATTTGACCCACGTTTAATTATTTAAATATTTTTTAAAATATTTTCCCCTGTTATCAAATATATCCATAAGACAAAATTCTATCTCACTTAATCTCAAATCAAGCTTTAAACTAAATTGATTTTAACTCTTGAACAATAAGAACATGATTTTAGCCTTGATTACTTGAGACTTTTTTTATTTTATTACACTTGTTATTTTGTTAGATATTTTAAAAAATTTTAGGACAATTTTTTGTTGTTGCAGCATCAAACTCATTTGGTTTTGAAGAAATCTATTTATATTTGTTTTTATGTTATGTTAGTGTAAATTCAAAGTTAAAAAATATCACGGGTTAGTGCGGATTATTATTAGTCATTAACGGGTCGCAAATCATTGACAAGTTGCAGGGCATTGGCGTTTCATAGGTTGCATAAGGACCGAGTTAGTACGGGTCGTGTTCGTATTAACCCGTGTCAGAACAGGTCGTGTGTTACTGTTGAGATTTTTCAATCCATTCGTATCATGGCTCGAGTTAGTGTCGAGCAAGTTTATGTAAAAATTAACCTTCAACCCGACCCGCTGACATGAATTGCCAACCCTACCCATAATCCTATTTTGATTGCCAACATTTAAAACAAACTAGTGGTGGAAACCAATGGTGGGAACCACATTTACTATAGCATGTGAGAGTTTTATACTGTAGCACTTTTTTTTTTTTTTTTTTTTATTGTTACTGTAGTATGTGAGAGCTTTATGCTGTTCATAATTGAGATTGTGGTGGAAACTGAGTGGTTCCCACCACTGCCAAACACCCTCTTAACCTTTTCAACTAGTTAGGTGTTAAAAATAATTCAATACGCACTAACCCGACCTTAACACTTCGTTGACAAAACAGAGAATATGGATATTGACAAAAAATAACACTCTACTGTATGAACATCAACCGTATTCAACCTTAATTTTAGCACACAATTCATAGAAAGTCTAAAATTGAAACAAGCTAATATAATAGGGTTAAGTTTGAACGTTTGAAAAATCAATGACTAACACTGAAACAAACTGTCAAAGTGATAATATGCGATTAAGTTTGAGGCAGTAGTAACCTTTTTATTGGAGTCTTTAATTGATATTTCAATATTTAGATAATATTAAAAGCATATGGTCAAAGGCATAACCTCACATCTGAGTCTATGTCTATCATAAAGTATAGAATTCCAATATATATTTGTACTTTGTGTCCATTTTTTAAAACTAAAACGCTTTAAATTAATTTCTTTAATACTTTAAAAACTAAAAACGGTAATAATAATGAATTGTTTGTTGATCAAGATTTTCTCTACAATCCAGAATTATAATGTCCATTTTTATTTAAGAAAATAACAACAAAATAATTACAAAAAATTAATTTTGTCAATGCCTTTTGGGGCATTTACAAAATTTATCTCAAAAGAATATGCTAATCTCTTTATTAAAAATACTAATCTCCTAAAAAAATCTTAAAGAGGGAAACTTTAATCTCCAATAGTGAAAAGAGATTATGTTTTAAATTCTAACCTATAGCTTTAAATTCTATTGTTCTCTTTTCACTATTTGTGAAAACACAACGGGGCAATTATGTTTTTAGTCACGTTCTAACCTCAATAGATAAGAAATCAGAAAGCATGTGTTAATGTATTGTTTTGTTTTTATACACCTTGCTAGCTAAAATAATTCATCAAGGGGAAAAAAAGGTTCAACTAGAAAAAGGTTTGCCTACTGGGCTATAATTGAGGGCTTTCATAATGGATATAAAATAGCATGGTCTAAAATTTTCTCAAAAAGTGCCAAAGCAAGAACAGACCCAATAATTTTTTATTAAGAAAATAAAAATTTGTTTTCTATGTGATTGATAACTTTCTTTGCTTGGTGTTAATTGTTTTCTCCTAATCTTGCTCATTAAAAAGTTCCATTTAAGTGGAACCTAATTATTAAGATGTTTGTCAATTATGGTTAAAACTATAGTTGTAATTACCAAATGGTGTAAAACTCTCATATGCTAGAGTAAAAAGTAAAAAGTAAAAAATTGCTACAATGTAAGCTCTTATATGTAACAGTATTTTAAACTACAACCATAGTTTTAACTACACTTGTCAAACACTAACTCCTATCCTTTTAGGGGTAATTGATTTGAGGGGCCAAAAGCTTATTGAAATTTCTTTACTTTTAAAAACTGTTTATCTCTAACCAAAGCATTATAATCACACTTTGATGCAATATTACCTTACCTTTCAAGTTTTAACTCATAAAAATGGATCAAACATTTCATAATAAGCCTCACGACATGTGCCGTAAATCATGGGGCTTTGCTTATTATTCCCAACAAAGTGTGCGTTTTGAGACATGATGCGGATGGTAGTTGTACCTATATGATTTCCACAAGCAAAAAAGAAAAATCAACAATTATACACTTAGAGAAATTCCAAAACTAAAAGAACAAAAAAAAAAAAAAGAGAAAGAGATTTTTCGGTAGATACCAAAAAAGTCATCTATCATTAGGTATTTTTCAACTGTCAAATCTACAAAAAAAAAAAAAAGACACTTTTGTCTAAATTTATAGGGTGTTGAGGATTATTAGTTCAAACCAATAGTTTGAATCAATTTTAGTTTAAAACTACTGTATCATGTGATTATTTTATACTTTAACTCATTTTTTGCTTGACACTATAACATGTAAGAGTTTTACAATGTAGCAACTAAAAGTTTTAGTTGAAATTAAACATGCCAAATACTCTTTAATGATTTAAAAACATACATTGTTAATGAGAATACCTATGGGAGAAAGAGGCAGAAGGGAATAAAAACACTATTTTTTAATTTCGTGGTTGGTATGAGATTCTAATCTATATCTTTTTCCATCTACTTAAGTGGTTAATAAGATAATTATATTAGTTCATATTGATTGTGGAATATGTCAAGGTGGAACATTCAACTCCTTGGCCGCAATACCAACTTAAGAGAATTCTTAAAGCCTTTGGCATCATGTGGTTTTAATCAACTTTTCAGTTTAGAACAGTGTAAAGCTCTCATATACTATAGTAAAAACAAAAAAGTTCTTATAGTATATAACTCTCACATGCTACAGTATTTACAGTTCTAATTAATGGTTCTAACCACCTTGTCAAATACTCCATTAGTTTTCACACATTTTTTTTGAACCAAAATATATGTAAATGAAAGGGAGAATATTATGCGTAGGAAGCTCAAATTCTACTTTGCTAGTTTAAGTTTGGTATGTACAGAATTTTCCACTATCTATATGTGTATAGATTAGTCAAGGATTAAAATGTTGTTAATTTGTCCCTCGTGCTTCTTTCGTATACTGCCAAATTAGATAGATTCTAAAGATTTTGCCGTAAAAGAGGGCAATCTTTTTTTTAGATTGAGATATGGTTTTTTTTTTTAAGCCCATTTTCCTTGACATAAAAATATATATATATATATATATATTTAAAATGGTTTTCTTTTTGACATATACGACTACTTCTTTAAATCCAAGATCTAAATAATAAACATTTATTTCCAAAGTTTGCTGACATCGACCATGAGCTTTTCAGAAGCTTAAATTAATGCGTTGTACACGATTAATAAATTTGAGATGTTATTATTTAGCAGTGACAATTAAATTTCCTTTTCCTTTTGAAAGTAAATGAGAATAATACTTCTTTCAGTGTATTAAGAGAAGGATATAAAATAATTTCATTGTAAAAGTTTAACTCAAATAAATAAAAGAAGTGTTAGAGTTCCAATTTATCCCAACCATTGTTTTTTTTTTTAAATAATGCTTACTTTTCAGTATTAAGGTAAATTGTGAGGGCGTTTTGATCACTAGTTTCAATAAATGGTTTGAACTTAAAAATACTGTAGCAATTTAAACTTTATGAGATAACATTTTAACAAAATTGGTTTAAATTAAAATTCTTTAGTTCCTACTGAATTCTCAAAACTGAAAGGTTATCTTTCTATTGGTAAATATGACTATTTATATCCGTGTAATACGTAAAGTGTTTGAGAGAATAGTTTGATTTTTAAAATTTTAACCATAAACAGTATAAAACTCTCACATGTTAGATTATGATTCAAACTCTAAAGCTGAAACTCTTCTTTCAAATACCCTAATAATATCAAATTCGTACCCTCTTGACCACAAGCTACATCTTGATCTAGTGAACTTTGTCCATTGACATTACGATTTTCTAAACATTAATTAATAAAAGAATGATCATTTAAATACCACGGTATTAAGAAAAATTAAAAATAAAAATAAAAATAAAAGTTGAGATCTCCGGAATTATGAATTAATGCAAGTTTTTCTCTCCCCATCCATTTGACACGCATTTTTGCGAAGCAATAGTTATGGTAATAAGTTATAATTTGCAATTAGTTATGAATTTATCAGTCTGAATGCCCATATTGGTACTAACAAATTTTTTTTTCTATATTCCTTTTGGCCGCCCAAAAAGAAAAAAGGCATGGTTGTCGCATTTCTTGACTACATTTAAAAATATAATGACTAGCATCATCACTAACCCCATCCTCTCCACATAAATAACGTTGATTTTGATTAATGCTTATTAAAGTTAAGATGCATGGATTAAACATCAAGATTATGCTTATTGAAAAGAAGGATTACAAAAAATAAAGAGAAACATGTGTCAAATAATGATTATGCTAATTAAAAAAGAGAAATCTAAAAGAGTGAGAAACTTTAAGAAAGTGGGTTCATAAATAAACTACAACCCATTAATATAATGGTAAAAGTATGTGTATATGTATTGACAAGTGACCAGTTGGGAATTTATTCTTTAGAAGCAAAAGAATAAGAGAAAAGAGGAAATACCCAGAATATCATTGAAATATATATATATATATATATATATATATTGTAAGTTGATTGAGAGCGTGGTCAAAATTGAAGTTTTTGATTTGAATTGTAGCACATGAGAGCTTTATACTGTTATTGAAAATTTACACTATTTATTGATTAAAACCATTGGTTTCAATTGAGCATCCAAACAAACGTTTAGTATCTAATGAAAATGTGAATATCTTGATTGAACTCCTTAAAGAATAAATATTATATTTATATGAAAATATTTTAAAATAACATAACGATAGGTTATGTTAAAAGTATCTTCAATTGAAACAAATTTTGACAGAGGATTTCTCACTATTACATTGCCAATAGGTGTTCTTTTTTTTAAAATGGTTGAATTAATTTTTTAACTGTTTAATCTTTAAATATTCAAGTTAAAAATTTACTACAAATAAATTATAATTGCTTCTAATTATAGATTAGATCATCAAAAGTTGATCTAATAATAAAAACAACAATACCTATCTATACCACAAAAAGTATACTTTATATGTAAGTTTTGCGTCGAACCAAACAAAAGTGGAAACCTGAGTAAGTACTTCAAACTTGTTAGGAGTGTATGCGGTTAAATGTTATATACGTCCTTCGTGCTTCACTATGTAGGGGACCTTGAGTCTTCACATGTCTTTTACCACAAGTACTACTAGAAGGACTTGTTAGTATTCCGAACCTTTTTTTTTTTTTTTAAGTAACTATGAACATGTTATCTCTTATCATGTATAGGTGTAGTAGATATTTATGTGACATTAATTTGGTAGTAATTTTGATAGCTAGTTTCATGGTAGGTTACAACAATTTATTTTACTACCTTGCGTGTAATTTTAAATATTATATTTTCATCAACTTTTATTTACACTCTTATATATACATATACACACACGTATATAGAGAATACCCAAATATCCTTATATTTTATCTAAATATCACTTTTATTTCTCTTATTATGTAAATGTCTAAAACACTTTATGATCTATAATTATACACAAAATCTTATTTGAAATAATTAAATTTTTAAGATTTCAAGATTACCCTTAAGCACGAATTAACTGAAAAATTAAATAAAAAATCTAAGATGTTTAAATAAATATTTCAATTAAGAGAATATGGTAATTATTTTTAGAATTGTTTAAATTTTTAAGATTGATTTTATATTTATTTTGGTTTAATGATGTTTTAAACTGTATTTCGCAAAGTTAAGTAAGGAAATCTAGTTTTTTTTTAAGGTTTAATTACTTAAGAGGATTATTTTGAATATAATTATAAAAACAAAGAGGGTATTTGGAGCATTTGCATAATTAAAATCGCAAGCAAAAACACAAGAGTGTTTTCAGATATTTTTCTATACATATATAAACTTAACATAATAATGATATAAATTTCATAGTCCATTTTATTTGGGTCCATAATAGTTTGATGTCTAAAAGAACACCATTAAACCGAAAAATAGTTGAGTCAGTCCAAACTTATTCGGGTACATACATTGAGCATGATTGATTATGCACTTCTCCCTAAGGTCTTGCCAATATATATTAAAGGGTAAAGACCTTTAAACTTAGAGATTATTTAGTAGGATAGAAAAGCGGAAAGTGGGAGAGATGTGAAGGGATTAGTGGAAGGATTTTAAGATCTATGATTGTTTGGTAGAAGAGAAAATATGAGAGAATTATTTGGGGGGAGGATTTCAAGTCCTTCAAAAGATTTTAATTTTAAACTATTTTAATACGTAGAAATTAGAGTAGGTAATTAATGCCAAACACAATAGGAGAAGTACCTTACTCATTATTTCCATGTTTAAGTTATATATATATATATATTTCTTTAATCTTTAATTAAGATACTCCAAACTAGTTGGAGTATATATTGTTCTTGCAACGTTATCTTTTTGTGTATCTCATAATCTATTTACTATATGTCATTTTTTTAATTTAATGATATATGTAATACCGTTAAATTAAATACTGATTCGAGTCACGCCAAACTTGTCAGAGTATAATATTTGATAAATAATTATCTTTGTTTTTCTCCTTGAGATTCTCTTATATCGTTAAACAAAATGACAATTAAGTTATTCCAAACTTAATGGAACGTAATCCTTTGTGAGTGTCACGAGTTTGCATGGGTTGTATTTCTATACGTTTAAGACTCTAAATATTTTAGATTAGTTTAAAGATATTTTTAGTACGTTAGATTGAATGGTAACTAATTTATTCCAAATTTATCGGAATACATAAATCGTTACATAAATATATCTGCCTCGTATTAAATTTTTTGGCTAAATTTAATCACATTTAGTATTGTTAAACTAAACACCAATTATGTTGAGCTCTCACAATACTACACAACCAAAATTTTCACTTCAAATTTCATGAAAAATATTAATATTATTAAAAGTAAAAAAATGCTGCTTTATTATTTTTGTTTTGTTAAGATATCTTTTTTATGCTAAATTCAATAATGCCTTTTTTTTCTTCGAATTCAACAATGTTTTTAATAGCATTTTTTTCTTCGAATTCAACAATACTTTGTCCTTTTAAAAATTATAGAATTTTATGGTAGGTTAATATATAATCTGCAGTCTAAAACGCCAAATAGTTATTATATTTAGTTATTTACGTACACTCTCAACACAAAAACCTTTCCATAAATGAATTCAATCCTGCCATGAATATTTCATGTAGAATGAGGATAAATAAAAGAAAAAAAAGGAAGAAGAAGCTTCTTTCACATTGAGTCATGAGAAACCAAATTTATTTGGCATGTGTTTTGAGAATTGGTTAAAATCAATTGGTTTGAACTCAAACAATATAAAGTATTATGTTTCTACAGTATAAAGTAAAAATAAGTTTTATTGTAAACTTTTATATGCTAAGGGTGTATTTGGAAAAGTAGTTGGAGCATGTGACAACTTAACATTATAGCATACTTTTGCTTTAAACTGTATCAGTTGAAACTATTTTTGAAAAATATTTTTACACATTTTTTGAGTTAAAAATTTCAAAAACATTCTAAGCATAATTTTTAAAAAATTTATTTTTTAAAATAAAATTATTTTTATCTATTTTAAAAATAATATTAAATGAACCTCGTGTTTTGAATCAATTCGTTAAATAACCATACAAAAATGTATATAAATAATTAGGCCCCGGAATTGTACCTTTCACCTGATGACCAAAACCAAAACGCGCACAAACATAGGCAGTGAAAGAGATCTCACCTCACCTAAAAAGCAAGCAAGCAAAAATAAAAAAAGAAAAAGAAAAAATCAATACCAACTATCAAGAGAAGACATTTACCAAGGGACATTTGTTGAATAAATAAAGTCAAGGACCATATGGTCATTTCTGACATCTTATAATTTTGCAAAGGCAAAAATTAATTAAAAAAAATAAAAATTAAATAAAAAAAAAAAAGAAGGGGTGAAGAATGATAAAGGAGAGCAGAGAGAGAGGGGTGGAGATTTCGAGAAAGAAAAGAAAAGGGAAGGAAAAAGAAAGAGAAAGAGAAAGGAAAGACAAGGTCATAAACATTTCACAGCCAGAGAGAAAAGAAACCCACCCTCCAACCCAATTAAATTAGAAATTAAAAAAATTAAACAAAAAATTAAAATTATTAATACAACTAATATTTATTTATTTATTTATTTGTTTGTTTGTTTTTGTGTAGAAGAGAGGGTGGTGTTGGGTGCCATTCATTTCTCTCCCCACCCATCCCTTCTTCTCTTCGCTCTCTCTCTCTTCACCTCTTTCTCTCTCCTCTTGCCTTCTTCATCTTCTTCTTATCCTCACAAATCCAAAATCTTCTCTTTACTCTCTCTATATTTTGTCTTTGCTCATGAAAACCAGGCTCTGATTTGGTTCTTCTCTGTAAATAACAGACCTTTTTTTGGTCTTTTTTTCTTCTCCTTTTTTGTGTTTTTTTTCCTTCTTTTTGGTTGGAGCCATGAGGCGAGGCAGAGGAGCTACCGGAAGAGGAACGGCGGCGGCGGAGGTGGAGCAGAATAACGGCGGATCGGGGAAGGACGTGAGGTACAGAGGCGTGAGGAGGAGACCGTGGGGGAGATTCGCTGCCGAGATCAGAGATCCGTGGAAGAAGACGAGAGTCTGGCTCGGGACCTTCGACTCCGCCGAGGACGCGGCGCGTGCGTACGACGCGGCGGCGAGGACGCTCCGAGGACCGAAGGCCAAGACCAACTTCCCCACGCCCTACGCCGTAACGCCGCCGTTTTGCTACCAGAACAACAACGCCAACACCGCCGCCGCCGCCGCCAACGATCAGTTCTCCAACAACCACCACCACAGCAACAGGATGTACAGACACGCCGGAGGATTTCCTGATCATCATCACCATCATCAGATCGTTGATCCTCAGAGGCCGACGTCGAGCAGCCTCAGCTCAACCTTGGAGTCGTTCAGCGGACCGAGGCCTACGACGGCAGCGATCGCGCCGCCGGCTGTTTCTTCGCGGCGGCGGTATCCGCGGACGCCGCCGGTGGTTCCCGAGGACTGCCACAGCGACTGCGATTCGTCGTCGTCGGTGATCGACGACGCGGAGGGGGATTTCGCCGCCTCGTCGTCGTGTCGGAAACCCTTGCCGTTTGATCTGAACTTTCCGCCGTTGGATGAGCCAGAGTTCGCATCGGACGGCCACGATCTGCACTGTACGGCTCTCTGTCTCTAATCGATGATGATGATGACGATCATGATTATTATGATGATCAATGATTCAATCTTTTCTTTGTTTTAATGTTATGCGAAAGGAAAAAAAAAAAGAAAAGAGAGAGAGAGAGGAAAATCAAGATAAGATTATTATGATTAAAAATGATCTTATGGAATGTTGTTTGAAGAGAAAAATTACTTTTATTATTTTTTTCTTTTTTTAATTTAGAAGAGGAGAGAGATTATGAAGATCCTTGTTGTTGTGAAATTATGATATCTGGGGTTTCTTCATGTACTTGTTACTGAACCATTCATGTAAAAGGAAAAAAAAAATTAGAAGTTCTACACTTTGCCAATTTATCTTCATTTATTTACTTATTTTTCTTAGATTGCATTTTCTTTTTTGCTTTGTTTTTGGTGACAAAATTTTCTCTTCATTATTGTCTTGTATTGTAGTTCTTGTTTTGGTCTTGTGAGCAAAGTGCATTGTTGCTCTTTAGATTCTGTGGTTTAGAAGGACCATTTTGTTATTGTTGTTGTGGTTGGTGTTGGTGGTGATGGTGATATAAATTTTCTTTTATTTTCCTTCCAATTCCAGGCAACCAAACAACCCATCAAGAACTTGATCCATGCTCTTGAGTTCCATATATGATGC
The DNA here is from genome assembly GCA_025403435.1 of Artocarpus heterophyllus. Lineage (NCBI taxonomy): Eukaryota > Viridiplantae > Streptophyta > Magnoliopsida > Rosales > Moraceae > Artocarpus > Artocarpus heterophyllus. The sequence goes on along the minus strand of CM046332.1, from coordinate 25,896,300 downwards.
AAACACAATTGATGCTTTTGTTTTAATTTTTTACCCAATGTATTTTGATGCTTTTAATGTTGTGTTTCAAAGGCATTGATGGATCAGCTAATGTATGATCTGGTTATGAATTGGAATGCCCTTTCCTTCTCTCTCTCTCTCTCTCTTTTAAGTAGGCTTTGCTTTGCTTTGCTTTATCTTCACTCGTTGGTAGTTGGATTCGTATTCATTCTTCTATTACCTTGTACTTTTTGGGGAGAAGGAGAGAAATATAATCCTTTTAATCAAATTGCAGGTTTTTTGAAAATATTAACGGATTTAGAAGGTAAATAGTTTATTTATTACGTAAACAAGAGTTAAATAAATCATTTGTATCTTGAATTTATTTATTGTATAAATAAAATTATTTACCTTCTACGAAAATAAATTATTTAGATTATAAATTTATTATTTACTATAAATATTTTTAAAATTTGATGGTTATTGCAAATAATTTTAGAAAAGTAATATAGATTATAATTTTTGTATTTTTTTCTCCGACGTGTATTATCGAGTACCTTTTTTTTCTTGGTTGAAATTATCTTGTGCTTGTTTTATTGCAAGGGCAAGACCGATGCAAGCGAATCTCAAGCCAAAAAACATATTAACAACTTGGACCCTTGTTGCATGGCTCTTGAAATGATGCGATTTGACGTGCATAAATCTTAAAAACTATTGATGTGAATATGGATCATTTTCATTTTCGTTCCATTTTAGTCTCAGTAAATTTTAAAAATCTTGGAGTCATTTGTTTTTGGGTTTTTCCTCTTTAACTTGCATGGTTCCAAAGCCAACCCCAAGTTGAGAGATTGGTGCATGTAATTGTGTTCTATGAAAGGGTGATGAATGGAATAAATTCTCTGGAGATAATCATGCATGTTTGGATTCAAAAAAAATTGAACTCTTTTTTTTTTTTTTTTTCCTTATGTGGTTCAGTTTGCTTCTTCTCTAATGTTGCTTTTCTGATACTAGTGGAAGCAAACAGTGATTTATGATGTCAATTAAATCCATTTTTTTCCACATCTCGTTGCCCATTTTGAACTTTGACCAAGGGAAAGAACTCTGAAATCGGCTTTGAGTGCTCCATAATAATTCTGTTAGAATGTGGTGAGACCCAGGCTAAGAAAATGGAGATTTTTATTTATTATTATTATTATTTTTCTATGTTTGGCTTTTTGTCTTCTTTCGCTTTTGGAATTTTGTCTGCCTTTGTTTGAGGAATTTGTGCTTACATTTGTTACGGCGAAAATAAGGAAATGTCGCCCCTTGCGTCATTTTCTTAGACTTTTTTATTCACAACATTTAAAAAGAAAAAAACAAAGAGATATAGTTGTTTTTGTTATTTTTTTATAAAAACGATCACGTAAACTGTTCAATTTAATAATTCCATTACTAGATGGCTACCGCCTTGATTTTGCCAAAATCCTCGAGAAGCTTGTGCTGTCCTGAAGGTGGATTTGGACCTCAATTGCAGTTGGGCCTGGGCCACAAAAATAGGATTCCCTTATTTGGTTCTCTGGGCTCACTGCGATTCCCTCTATGTCCCCACTCCCTCCTCGACTCCTTTTAATCAAACAAGAGATTCTTCCTCTCCCTCCATCCCTCTCCCTCCCTTCATCTTTCCCTCCTAGCAAACATAGTGAAAAGATAGAGAAGGGGAAGGAAATAGCAGAACTTCAAACTGTACCATTTTTATAAGAAATTAAGCTGAAATTTAAGTTCAAATGGAAAATATGAATAATAACTAACTTTGAAGGTACTAAAGCCTCTTTAATACCTGAAAAGGAGGAAGAGGGTAAATAATCAAACTTTTTCGGTAAATAAAGTAAATAGTAATTTTTTTTTTATAAGTTACTAAATAAACGTAAGTCTAGATTTATCGAATTTACTCATACTAGATTTTTACTTACGTCATGTTTGGCAAAGTTAGTTTTAACCAACTTTTCAGTTAGAAAAAGTATAAAGCTCTCACACGCTACAAACAAAAAAAATAAATAAATAAATTACTACAGTGTAAAACTCTCACATGCTACAGTGTTTATCGTTCTAACCAATGGCTCTAATCACCATGCTAAATTTATTGAATCTGGGATACCATGATCATCAAATTTGTTTGATTTGAAATTTACCGGACTGATTCCCATTAACCTCAAATTATACATATTTTAATGCTCTGATCAAGAGACTAACATTCAAAATTCCGTCAAGAATTTATTTCCATGAGTTTGGCTCCTACTACATTTTTGTGCAAAATGACCATGAACGACACTTTCCTGAGGTTATGCATGGGCTCGAGATGTTTAAAAACCCTTGATAATGAAATAACATCACAACATACAAAATATAATTAAGATTTTCATAAACATATCACAAATTTATGGGAAACAACTTAGAGAGCCTTAAATCTTACATACTAGGGCACAATTATTAAAAAGGAAGTCGTGCCTTTTTGCATTGAGATATTAACATTTAAATGGACAACATGATTGGTAACGTAGGTACCATCATTAGAATAGAGACTAGAGGTGTGCACGAATTAAATTACATAGATTATGGATAAATCTACAATGCAATTTAAAATAATGGCACTGGAAAAATTTCAATCCGCAATTTGATAAAAAAAACTATACAATTAGGAAGATTCTATTTACAATATAAATAAAAATGGTAAGACAAAGGATATTGAGCATTGCTTTACAGAAAGGAGGTAATAAAATTTGTCAAAAATAATTTTATGATTAAAAAGAGGATCATATTAGTTCACCTATTCTGTTTATAAATGAATTTAGAGATTATTTAGGAACCAAGTTGTAACACTAAAGTTCCTACTACTTTATGCCTCGTTTGGTTTTGCTCTCAGAATTTTTAGAAATATTTTTCATACATTTTTCGAGGCAAAAAATTTAAAAACACTCTCAGTATAATTCCCTCAAAATTTTTATTTTCTAAAACAAATTTTTTTTTACCTATTTTGAAAACAATATCAAACGACCCTTTAGTATAAAGCTTATATATGCTACAATATAAAGCAAAAATATGCTACAATTAAGGGTATTCATGGAATTTATCAATCTATTTAATCCAATTCAATCCGTCGAAATAGATTGGATTATGAAACATATAAATTAGATTATAGATTGAGTATTTTCTAATCTGTGTAATTCGTGAATCTGAATTATATATATTGTGTAAATTATATATACATATGCATATATATACACACAAAACTTTAATAAATATATAAACCATACTTCTTGGAAGTGTGTCTAAAGTTTATATGCTTAAAAATATTAGTAATGTCACATAGACTATTTTCTAACATTGAAACAAAGCCTCCCAAATTTATTTGTTCTTCAAGAGAAAACGGTACAAGTTTTAACATGATATCAAGTACGATGCTTCCAAATGGACAGAAATACCCTTGTTCTTCTTCCAGTTAGATAAGCTTGCAAAGCTGGCGATTAATTAGTTTTAAACTTACATATCCAAGAATAAATTAGATTCCAAATCTATAATATCAATGACATGTCATAGAAGTCGCCCTTATTTTAAGGAACTCTTACAATAACAATTGTTTTATTGTTTTTATCCTTCTATTGATAAAAACTAGTACAAGATTTTAGACGGATTGATTTTTTAACAATTTGATCTGTAAAGCCATGATTCCACGTCAATATAAGTTGCTTTTAATTATAAATCTGTTGAAAGAATAATCCACAACTAAAATACACTTCTTATTATTAAGACAAAATGACAATTTCTACCATAAGAATTCTTGGTAGATTTTATTGGGTCCTCAATTTTTTGACTTATATAGGTACAAAAATCGAGATATCTACCATTACCCCTATGGGGGCGTTTGGTTTGCAGTAATCAGTAGGAATCATATTCCCGGGAAAATGATTGTAGGGAATATGATTCCCAGGAACTAAGATTATTACGTTTGGTTGCACATGGGAATCTTCTATTAGATTTCTAGGAATAATATATTACTGTGTTTGGTTATATATAGGAATCTTGTATAATGGATAAAATAATTTATTGTATTACCATTAAATGTATCAATATAATATATTAGAACTAATATTAAATAATAATAATATAAATATAAATAATAAAATAAATATTATATATAATTTAACATTAATATTACTATGAATATTAATGTTATTATTATCATTATTATTAAATAATTATTATTTTATATTAATATAATACTTTCTTTATCTTATATAAAAATATTAATTTATAATAATCATAGAATTATTATTTAACAATATATTAATATTAAAATGTTGTATATAATATAAAATATATTGATATGAATATAAATATTAATAAAAATACAATTCTTAATAATATATTAATATTTATATTAATATTAACATTAAATAAACATATTGTTATAGAAAATATTAAACATATTTAGCTATATATTATATTTATAATTATTATAATAGTATTTATATAGTTTAATATTGATATTGCTATGCAGATTAATATTAATATTATACTATTCATATTGATGTTATATTATTATGTTTTTATTATTATTGTTATTATTATTCTTATTATTAAATTATAATTTTATATTGATATAATATTTATATGTATATCATATATTAATATTAATTTATAATAATAATACAACATTATTTTATTTTATTATTGTAGTATTTATATATATTATATTTAGATATTGTATATGTAATATATTATATATGTTTATTATTATTGTTAATGTTATTATTATCATTATTATCAAATTATTATTTTATCTGAATATAATTTTTATATTTATATTGCATAGAAATATTAATTTATAATAATATTATTATTATAATAATTTAATAATAATATAATTATTATCATCATCATCATGGAAACAAAGATGAGATTTCTATAGTTTTGAGATTCCCAGGAATATGAATATCACCTTGTGGGTGGGCTTCATATTACCCAAAAATGAGGTAATCTGAATCCCACGGGAATTAGTTTCCCAGGAATCCAAAACTTAGATTATTGTATATGAAACATGGGAATCTTACATATTCCCATTCCCATCTCATGATTACTGCATACCAAACGCCCCCATACATGTAATGTCTATTTACATGTATGTATACACACAATTATTGATGGTGAAAAGTAGGGTTTGGTCCATGTCACATAGATTATTAATTATGTTACATTATATAGCCGACATTTTCCTGCTAATGTATTACTACTACTAATAGGAGACAAGTGAATTCCATGCATAAATATAAAGCTATGCCAATCACCTTACCCCACGCAGCCACTCAATTCATTGGCCAAGTGCTTCTCTCTCTTTTTATTTCATTCTGGGATGTGTCTCGTAAAAATTGGTGCATGTTTTAAAACCAATTAACAGGGCGTTTAGAAAGTATATTTAAAATCAATGATTTAAACTAATTTTAGTTAAAAATATTGTAGTATATGAGAGCTTTATATTGTAACAACTTTTTACTTTTTACTGCAACTACTGAGAGCTTTATACTATTTATTAGTTAGAACCAATTGATTTTAATTGAGAGCCAAACATCCTATAAATTTAGTCAATATTATTATTATTATTTACAGATATTATGATCAAAAAATAAATACCCGCTAACGGATATCTTTTTCTGTTCCTTCTTTTATTTTTAAATTTTTCTCTTCATCCTTCTTTGTATGAAATATAAAAAAGTGGATTAAGGTCTAATGATGATTAGAAAATTTGATTAAGGTGTCAGGTTCTGAGAGTGCAAATGGTACATGGACAAGTATACTTTGTGTGGGTGATGCCCTTTTGTATGTTTCAATAGGAAAACGACAGAAAACTAGTAAACCGCTATCAGTTAAAATTTCATACGGCGTTGACATCCCAGGTGGCAATGTCACAGCGGCTATTCTGCGCAATTGGCGCTCAGACACTCCACGTTGCATGGATTGGCTCAACAACCAGCTGTCGTTTGCCATTTTTAAATACCATAGATTGATCTGAAAGATTATTGTTCCTTATTTTCTTCATCTTAAAGGCAATTATTCCTTTGAAAAATAAATGAGTTATACAGTGCATTTGGGTAGTATAATTAAAACTAATTTTTTAGTTTAAAATATTTTTATATGTAAAAATTTTATATTATAATAATTTTTATTTTTTATTATAACATGTAAGAACTTTACATATTTGATAATAAAAAAGTTAGTTTTAACTATAGTTGCTAAACACCCTAATAATCTTCTCCAGCTATAACCCACCTTTATACATTGAAGAAAAAGCAATACAAGTTTGGAAATCTTCCATTTATATAATTTGGCATGAAGTGATTCTGTTGATCCGGCCAGAATGTTGTTTATTTTAGTGGAATTTTGCTTTTTTAAAGTTGATCTTCTTCTCTTCCAAGTTTTAACCCATATATATCAACAACTAATCACCACTTTTCCTCCTCCAATTGGGCAGTGCCCTCCACCGCACCCCCAAACAATATATATATATATTTCCTTTTTCTCTAGGTAACATGTTGTGAACATGTATTTATTCGCATAATTTTGACCTACATATTATTTTACAAACGCCAACTATTTAATCTTAATATTACAGTTTTTGACAACTTAAAAAAATGATCAATCTCTTTGACTCTAAATATCAGGCATATTATAAAAAATGAGAATTCCTTTTTAAAAAATACCATATTGATAAAATATAATTATGAATCATCAGTTTTTCCTTCTGTTCTCATTAAATTGATTGTACTTTTCTAATATAATGATTATAAAATGATTTATAGGTTTAAAATCTTAGAATGTTATTTTGTCATATCTAATTACAAAATTCTCCATAACAGAAAGTGAATTTAGTAGATATTGAAAAGGTAATCTATTGATAAATATATATTTTTAATTATCAAATTTTTTAAAAAACATATTTTTAACTAGATTTAATAGTTTTAAAATCAACGCTAGCAGTGAAAAGGCTCACGGCAAAAAGGCCCTAACAAAAGAACAAAAATTGTTTTCCTCTTGTTTTATTTATTATCCATTTTTAGGAAATTAAATAAACCATCGTATGACCCTTAGCTCCTATATATGTACTTCCTTTCCACCCAAACACAGGCACAAAAACTGCTCTATCTCTCTCTCTCTCTCTCTCTCTCTCTCTCCTCTCATTCCTCCACAAAAACCAGACACCCTTTTCCTTTCTTTCCTTGCATGCATAATTCCTCAACACCCCATTATTAACTTCCCCATCCTCTTCTCCAGACCCAAAGACCAAAAAAATAAAAAAATAAAATAAAAATAAAAATAAAAATAAAAAAAAATTCCCACCCAAACACAAGCACAAAACCTCACAAAAATCAAACACCCTCTTTCTTTCTTTCCTTTACATTCCATGTGTAATTCCTCAAAACACAATTATTAATTTCCCCATCCTCTTCTTCACCCGCAATCTTGACCATGGAAAGTGACAACAATAGAGAGGCTTTGCTGAGCCGGAACAACAGGAAGTTCCTGCGGTGCGTATCGCACGCGCAGGACGAGCTCCACAGTTTCCGGTCGTACCTCAGGTGGATGTGCGTGGACCAGTCCGACGCCTGGACTGCGTGTCTTTCATGGTCCGTGTTCGTCCTCTTCGCGGTCGTCGTCCCCGCCATCTCCCACTTCCTCCTCGCCTGCTCCACCTGCGATTCCAAGCACGACCGCCCCTACGACGCCGTCGTCCAGCTCTCGCTCAGCTCCGTCGCGACGTTGTCGTTTTTTTGTCTCTCCAATTTCGTCAGGAAATATGGGCTGAGGAGGTTCTTGTTCTTTGATAAGCTCTGGGATGATAGCGAGACCGTAAGGAGGAGATACACGGAACAGCTCAATGTAAGTTGTTGTTGTTTTTTTTTTAAAAAAAAAAAATTAATTTTTTTAATTATCTGTGGTGACGGGATTGAAACTCTTAGCCTCGTTTGTTTTTATTCTCATAATTTTTAAAAATAATTTTTAAAAATATTTTTACATGTTGTTTAAGGTAAAAATTTTAAAAATACTCTTAACACAATTCTAAAAAAAATATATTTTTTAAAATAAAAAAATTTTCATTTATTTTAAAAACAATACCATACGACTCCTTTATTTTTTGGTAGGGTTGAGTCTAGATTTATCGTTATGTTGTGCTTACAAAAGCATTTTTTTAGGTTTTGAGATTGAGGAAAATAATAATTTTAGTAAAGAGATGACAATCTCTCTACATTTTTAAGGTACATTTTCAAGTGTTGGAATTTACTTGTTTAATTGGTTGTTTATTAGTGTCATGTGGTTTGGTAAAAATATAAAATTCAAAAAACATGATTAAGATAAAATTTAACTTATTAGGGTAAAAAATTGTGCACAAAATAGTAATTTTGACATTTTTCCCGTAATGCATGTTATTACTCTCATTCAACATTTACTTTTTTTTTGTGTCAAATCTCTATTATTTTTGCTAGGGACATGGTGATATATAGTATTGTTTTAGCAATGGCGAATTCTTGATTTTTTTCTCTTTTTATTGTTATTGGAAAATGCGTTCCTGATTTTTCTCTCAAAATATGAACTTGATGATCAAAAATTCTTGATAACTGCACCGGCTTTGATTAAATTGTAAGAAGGTTTGACTTTTACAGGCCAAAATCAGACTTTCAATTTGATTAATATATAAAATATAAGTGATATTCTACAAAGAGACCTATTAAAGTTCTCATTTAAGTGTCCTCTTCATATCCCACTTGCCACAAAATTGTTTCTTTTCTCTGTTTTTCTTTTACTTTTCTGCTTGTGGATCTTTCTACATCACAGATTTAGACGATCTATAACTATTATTATCATTTATTTTTAATATAAACAACCCATAAATTTTTGTTAAATTCCTCACGCAGAATTTTCTAGAGCTCGTTTTGCTTTTTAGACAACCAAGAACTATTATTATCATTTCTTTTAATATAAACAACCGATAAATGTTTTGTTAAATTCTTCATGTAGAATTTTCTAGAGCTCATTTTGCTTTTGACTTCTTGAATCATGATTAGGATCTGGACTTTATAGAAATGATCACAAAATTTATTTTTCCTTGTGAAATTAAGAAAATGGTTAAATGCCTGCCTTATGTCGAATTAATTCCAATTATAGGAGAAATGGAAAAAGAAAAAAGCAAAAATTGCCACACACATGAAAGCTCTTTATACAATAAAGTTTGATTGAACATGAAAAAGTTGCAATATAGTTGTCACAGCTCAAGTGGAATCACCCATCATACCAAATCTGTGTAGGCCACATAATTTACCAGTAGCTGGCAGATCATTATTCCTTGTTTTTCCTCTTTAAATCTTATTTTGCTTATTTTATTTTATTTTATTTGTTTATTTTAGATATATAACTATATACATTTTGTTTATGATTGTATCATGTAGGTAGATCTAAATCTAATAGGGTGTTTAGTAACAATAGTTGGAACCATAAAAATAGTTACTAAATAGTATAAAATTTTCATATGCTATAATAAAAAATAAAAAATTGTTATGGTATAAAGCTCTCATATGCTACAGTGTTTTGAACCATAAAATACTTCTAACCGTATTTGCCAAATAGCTAGAAGAATGTAAAAGCTAACCTTATCATGAAAGAAAAAGAAACAGAAAAACAGTACTAAAAGTATGTGAAGAGTGAAAGGAATCATCTTCAGGAATGTTTTATTGCATAGCTTAAAACTCATAATTAAGGGACAAAGAATCTGTTTTTTCTAATCCTTTTCCTTTTGAAAAATGAACTTTCACTAATTAAAAATGTATTAAATCATGCGAGTTTTATGTAATAACAATCTATACCGTAAAGGTTACAAAGCTTAGGGTTTAATATATACTTGCGTAATTTGGTAAAATTAAGTGGTGCTCTTGCTCTAGCTAGCTTTGTGGTAAGACACACAAACATTATAAATACGTCACAATTTTAAATCGCCAATCTTCAACTATTCCATTACATTATCACAGATTTCTTAATTAATATTAAGATTTTGACGTGATTTTTAAGGAGATTTTGATATGATTTGACGTTTTAAATTTAATTTGTATCATATCATACAATATTTTTTTTCATCTGCACCTAAAATTTTCTCCTCTTTTTTATTATTTCATTTTTTTTAGATTTTTTACAAATTTGAAAAAAAAAAAACTTACGTGTCGTTATACTTGTTGATGCAGAGATCACTAAAGATTTTGTCCATCTTTGTGGTCCCATGCTTTGTGGCCGAGAGTGCATACAAGATATGGTGGTACGCCTCAGGAGCTTCACAAATTCCCTTTTTGGGCAATGTTGTGGTGAGTGACGTTGTGGCATGTATAATGGAGCTCTGCTCTTGGCTCTATCGGACGACGGTCATTTTCCTCGTGTGCGTTCTCTTCCGTCTGATCTGCCACCTCCAAATCCTACGGCTCCAAGACTTTGCCACTGTCTTCCATGTTGACTCTGATGTGGGGTCCGTCCTGTCCGAGCACCTTCGGATCAGGAGGCATCTACGGATCATAAGCCATCGATTCCGAGCCTTTATATTGTTGGCGTTGATCTTGGTGACTGGCAGCCAATTTGCTTCTCTTCTAAGCACTACCAGATCAAATGCAGACCTTAATATTTTCAAGGCCGGTGAACTTGCGGTATGCCTCATTTTATCCCATGTTAGGGTTCTTCTATGGTAAAATCTCGTATCGATAGTGCATGTTTTTTATTGTTGAATTTAATCAAAATCAAATCAAAATAAAAAAATATACACTCAGTTTTTAATATAAATCTAAGGGTAGAAAAAATAAAGAACTTACTGGTAGTTTATTTTTTAAGCCTTAGCGTAGAAATCTATTACCAATTATTATATAATAAAATTTTGCATAAAAAATTATCATGTAAAAAAAGGTGTTGCTTCTTTTTTATTGAGGATTTAGACTATACACGTTATATTAGAGTTAGGTATAGAATTACTAGGCCCCGAACCATGGTTGCTTCTTATATAAGAGAAATTCAAAGCGAGGCCACCTTATTATCCTATTATATAACTAGTAAGAATACTAATTACGGTTGTACAATTTTAACAAGACAACACAATATGCGAGTGGATAGGATGACAAAATTTCTTACAAGCACAAGCATAATTTGCGCCATTTGATTTATATCGTACGGCTAAGATAAGTAGTGTGTCTATAACTTATTATTCCTAATATTAAATTAAAAATATATAATGAACAGTTTGTGGTAATAAAAGATTTAAAAACAGAGAGTTTCTATGATATCACCTTTAGTAATGTATTATTTGGAATGTTATATTGTACCATCATAGGAGTATTCAAAGATTATAATCAAAAGGTATGAAAATATCTTTATAGTCCAATAGAAATTAAAAAAAATTACTATGCTTTTTTTAAACGTCCTCGTTTTATATTATTATTTTTTTTAACATACGCGACTACAGAAGTCTCATGAAATATATTAGCAATATAATTGCATTTTAGCTCACATTGTTGGAAACGCTTAGAGTTGGCATAAACAGATTAAAAACACTAACCATGATAAGACAGTGCACAAATTTTTTCATACTTTGCAATATGTTTTAATGGCTATTTGGTGATTTTTTTTTTTTTTTATGATTTTAGTATTTTGACTTTTTATTTTGTCTCAATTTTTGGTGCAGCTATGCTCGATGACACTACTGGCTGCAATCCTCATCCTGCTGCGCAGTGCAACAAAGATCACACACAAGGCACAAGCAATCACATGCCTTGCTGCCAAGTGGCACGTCTGTGCCACGTTGGATTCCTTCGATGCCATCGAAGGCGAGACCCCCACGGCTCACGCCGCCGGCCAACAAGTGTTCCCGGCAGGCGCTGAAGTAGTATCTAGCGGTGACGACGACGACGACGACGAAGATAGTGAAGAGGATGATGTGGACAATACCAAGTTCATCCCCGCGTATGCTTATAGCACAATTTCATTTCAGAAGAGACAAGCTCTAGGTAAGCCAACTCTCACAAAATATAACTTATATTTCCATGTAGCCAACTAATGTGATTAACCATTTAATTAAAGAAAAAAATAAATAATAATACATAAAAACCTTCTACTGATATTACACGATTTAAGTTGTTAAATTTATATCAAATTCTATTAAATTATCTTAATTTTCTTAATCTAACGTAAGGTTTCATGTGATTTAATGATTCTAGAATTGTCTTACCACGGATAAAGTAATTTTTCATATCTTGTAATATAATTCTCTTAAATAAGAAATCATGATGTTGCTTAAAACCAACAAATAGCATCGAAATTGTAAATAATTAGTCCTTAAATTTGGTAATTGTGAATCGAACAAGTTTCATTTTCTTAGAAAAACATGCTAAGGAAATTTCACTAATATAGTCAAAACTAAACCATTTTATATTTTATACATTTAATAATTTCACTTCAAAAGTTATGACGGATTATTTGATACATTGTTAGCTTTTCAACTACTTAATTTTAATGTTTTTTTTTTTCCTTTTAAATTACTGCAGTGACGTATTTTGAGAACAATAGAGCAGGAATTACGGTATTTGGGTTTACATTGGACAGATCTACAATACACAGCATATTTGGTGTTGAGCTTGCTTTGGTGCTCTGGTTACTTGGAAAGACAATTAGCGCTTTATAAAAAGGTTAAATTCTTAGGCAAAACTTATGGTTGAACAAATATTTTGGTCCTCTTGAAAAGTTCTATTATTTTCGTTATTAGATTACTTTTTAGCAGTCTGAGTTATGGCCGGAAATAATTATAAGTTGAACATTACAAATCTTTAACGTAAACAGTCACAGATTAAATTGTTTTAAAATTAATTCAATGGTTTAAATAATATGACCTATATGATCAAACATCTAGACTATGGCAAGAGCTCCCAAATTGTTAATTGCAATATCGATTTGTAGTTATCTGCATGAGAATTATCCTCATGTATGCATATATAAAGATTGCTTATAAAAAGAAAATTGAAGTCATTATTAAAAAACAAAAAAATTGAAGTTTGAAGAAAAACCACCCAATTTGGTTGCAGTTCAGAAGTTCTTGTCGGCGGATTTTTTTTTTAAGCTTCTAAGTTAATTATTTTAGCTTCTTTTTTTTTCCTTCTATTTTGCCAAATGGACCCATTTTAGTGCTACATTGTCATATTTCTTTTTGAAGTTTCAGGGAGCAGTCTTTGTTAAATCCTTGTCTTCTTTTAAGGAAATTTCACTTCTCCGTCCCCTTGTCTCTTCTTTGTGTGACAGCATAATGTACAATAAAAGATTGTCTAATTTCGTTAGAAATTCTTTTCTGTTTAAAAGTTCTCCTTTTTTTTTTTTTTTTAAGTAATTGGGATGTGGCAAATATTGCTTAGGAAATAAACTTTGTTTATTTAATGTCCTTTTATCCCCTTCCAACACTTGTTTCTACTTTTCTTATGCTAAGTTTGTGAACGAAAATGAAAATGTTCAAAGAGGTTAAGAAACGCTACTCATTTATATGTATACGAACTTTTTTTTTTATTTTTTATAAATTGGAGCGTAGGATTTAAACTATTTATTTTTAGGTAGAGTCGGGTATGATTTTATTGTTAGGCTTTGTTTACGACCAGATATATGTATACATTTAAGTAAAATGTTATGAAAACCCAACAAACGTAATTTGTTTGTGTACCACTAATGATAAATTTACGCTTTCTATCTTCTCAACAAACTTATAATCAAACACTGATTTTTCAATTTACTTTTTGATACTTAACTTCAAAAATACCATTTGTAAAATTTTTTTTAATATTACGCTAAATTCGTTTTTGATTACAAGTTAAATTATATAGTTAATTATATATGTGTTAAGTTCAAAAAAAATTACATATATTTGGTGGGAATGAAAAATAAAAGTCCACAAGTTGTAATATTTACACTTAAGTCTGTAAGAAGACCTATAAAGACCTTTCTATTTTTAGTTCACTATTTCTTAAAATTGGTTATGCAAATGCATATGTGCAACTGCCCCAAAACAAAAAAACTAGTCATAACATTGGCAGACTGACATCTTCTCAAGTTAAAGACATATTGTAAATGGAAAATATAAAAGCAGTCATTTTGTATAATTATTTCTTATTTATAAACTATAAAAAGTAAAGATATTAAATCGATGTGATAAAAAAATGTACACATTTGATATTAGTTTAAAGTTTGAAAGAAATTTTTGAATATTTAACATGCACATCATACCTTTTTTGATAAAGTCAAAAATTAAAATACAAGATAGAGCTTGTATACACAAGATATAAAACAGTAAAAAATGATTGGATTTTTAAAATTGGTGTAAACTAGGTGTATATTACTTTGACGTGAAATATCCAAAAGTGATATTCTTCTAATTCACCCCTTAAACACAAGGATTCCAATGGCACAAAGCCATAGTTTTAGAAAGGAAGAGAAAGGTGTGAAGGGAATCGGATGGCAATGATACCGGGACTACTTTTGGGCGCATCGTCGGGCTCCCAACCCTAGAATATGGTCTTCAAGCTCATTGGGCAGTGGGATTTTTTATGTTAGAGCGGTGTGTGAAGCAAACCTTTTATTGGGGTGCATCGAAGGTAGGACAAAGACTAGTAGCTATTTATATGGAGTTTTCTTATTAGGGCATCTATATTATGGCAGGCTCTTGGGTTCTACTGCTTTCTCTAGTAAGTTTTCCACCAGTTGTCTCATCGTCAGAGGTTTCATTAGTTGTGATTGAGATTTTCTATTCTTGTGTTTTTTTTTTTTTTTTTGTGTGTTTATGACAACCATTGTTTTTACCCCTATTTAATTATGTGTTTGTATTGTTTTCTAGCACTAAGTTGTGTCTTCAATCTTTTAGATTTTGTTTCTAAGTAGTGTTTTGAGTGGACTTGGTGCACCACTAAGAACTAAGTTTTGCAAGTTCCTCGACTACAATGGATCATATTTTTGTAGAAATTTTCTAAAGAGTTATGTGTGTGCTCAATTGCTTGTATACCCATGTCTATTTTCGAAACCCCCAATGCACATATATTTCTTAGGATGATTTTGATGAAAGGGCAAAAAAAAATTTCAAATTGAGTAAAAGTCTCCTTTTTTTTTTAAACCAAAAAAACACGTTTTTCTGTGCAGGTAAACTGTCCCAGTTTTTTTCAAAAAAAAAAAAAATGACTGTAGCAGGATAATGAACCTCAACAGAATGAAAAAAAAAAAACTGGAACCGTTTTGATGTCTAAAAAGCTTTTTTTTTAGTGTCAAAAACTGTCTAAAAAAAAAAGAGGTCATTGACCAAAATTTTTTTTTTCAAAAGGTTCTTTTTAAAAACCCCTCTCTATTCTTATTAAGCATTTCATTTGAATTTATTGGATGACACTAATTGCATATCACGGTCGTGATTTCCTATAATTGAGAGGCCATATTCATCAATAGAGGTGTTTATATTTCTTTGTTTTGAAAATATTCACTAAAAAAAAAAAGAGAAATGTCATTTTTTTTAAACTCTTCAAAAAAAATATAAGTTTTTGAAAATATACAAATGTATATTCCATACCAAGCAAGACGCCGCCGTTTCGATCTTTACTGCACACCCTTACAAGTCAGCCGTTCAACCGCCATTAATGCGCACCATTGCCATTTGCCAACTCAACCGCGCAACAAAACGACGTCGCTGCACAATGATCCAATTCGCCAGTGCAGTTGCGCCTTCCTTGCCTGCCGCTTTGCTTTTTTGTTCGTTTCCACCACTTTCCGTCCGTACGAAGGATTCCCTCTTTCCTTCCCTTCCCTTCCGCCAAAACGGAAACGAAGAAAACACTTTCCCATGTTTTCTCTGTTTCCAGACAAAAAAAAAAAAATCAATCTCCTCTAAATACACCGATTTGAAAAAATAAAATCTTCCATTTCCGAGTTCTGGGGGAAAAAAAAAAAAACTGCCGCTTTTTTCCATGGAGATTGCTTCGTCTCCGATAACTTCGTGCTCGAAGGAGCACCAGAAGATTTATCGGGAATGGTTTAGTTACGCCGATTCAGGTACATTCTTCGCTTTCCTATGACAATCATTTCGTACCTTTTCTGTTTGTTTCCTGAGAAAATTTAGGCGGAGAGAAAGAAGAAATTGAAAACCTTTTGGAATGTTTAATGATCGCGAGCTTTTTCTGTTCAGACGGCGATGGCCGCATTACCGGTAATGACGCGATAAAGTTCTTCGCCTTGTCGAACTTGTCTCGGCAAGATCTCAAGCAGGTTCAGCTTCCTCCTAATACTATATATGTGTGTGTATATATATACACACAGAGAGAGACATACATACCTGTACAAAATTAGAATTTTTTGTTAAAAGTTTTAATTTGTTATTTCAAATCGAAATGCTTAAATTAGTGTTACCTCAGTTAATTAATTCAATTCTTTCGCTTTGTCCCTTTTTTGCAATGCAAGTTTCTCTGACAAATCAAATTTGGTATGTAATAACTAACAACTCAGAAATAATATGGATATTGATTGAAGAAATAACATAAGTAAAGCTTTTGAAAGCTTCTTTCGTACTTGGTTTAATCAATTATGTTATACAAGTATTTTAACTAGACTTTTCTTTGTTCCTCTTTTTACCCCACCAAAAGGTTTGGGCGGTTGCGGATTGTAAGAGGCAGGGATATCTTGGTTTTGGAGAGTTTGTTGCTGCTATGCAGGTTTACTTTTTTCTGTCTTTGGAAGGGTAATATATATATATATATATATTTTTTTGGGAGAGTTCTTTTATAATTATATCCATAGGCATAGTTTCAAACTTTCGAATTTTCGTCAAGTTTCGTTATTTGTCTTTGTTTTTCTTAATATGATATCATTTGGACGTGATCTACAGTTTAAAACTGTGCCTTACTGATAGAGTATTTTTGGTAGTCTTCCACAAAATTCTCCATCTTATTATTTAGTGTTTATAGAATACCCAAATTGTTACTATGTCTTTGTGCTTAGCTAGTTTCTCTGGCACAAGCTGGACATGAGATAACACACGATCTGTTGAGTAGCAACGGTAATATTTCTTAGTTTATCTGTGTTTTTCATGTGCTTTTTGAGAAAATAATGAATATACTTACAGATCACTTGTGTTTTAAATGAAACCTCCTCATTATATTGCAGTGGACTTGGAAAATTTGAAGCTTCCTGCTATGGAAGGTTTGGATGGATTGCTAGCAGTAAGTACATCCTTTTACAGTTATTTTTGTTATTTTTAAAATAATTTTGGCTTCTTTTGTTTCTTTTTTCATGAAAGATTTTTCATTTACCAAGCTCCTTTTGCATGAACTTGCTTTTACTTTGTTCAGAAGAAGAAGCGTTCACAGAAGACAAGCGAGCCTGATGTAAACGGTTACGAATTCTGTCACCCTATGGTCATTAATGCTTTAGGGTTAACTTATAATTATGAATTAAATGATTGGCAGTGATGCAGGTGGTTCTATAGTTGAGCAATCGCCTTCAGCTCAGTGGTTTTCTTCAAAATCATCAAAAAAGGTATTCTTTTGTCCTAGAAGTTTGTGACTTTCTCTTCTTCTTTTGAGACAGTTGAAAGTTGTTTGCAGTTTGCGAACAGAAGGTTGTCTCTTTCTAATTTGAACGTTCTTCTGTTTGTAACCCAAGCTAAATTTTTGTTAGCGTAAGATTGTTTCATGAGTAAGTTATTGCATATGTTTATTGTTATCGTTTGAACTCATGATCTATTCTTGTTCTTCATGGTATCATCTGAAAAGGTCTAGGGCCCGTTTGTTTTGTGGATTTAACTTGAATTTTGGACAGAATTTTGGATTGGACTTGGATAGGCGTTTGGTGGCATCAATATTTGAATCTAATTGTGTTTTGAGTGCAAAATTTGAGTTTTTCTCCTCCTAAATTTACATGATTTGAATCCAAATGCTATTGCCTTTTTTTAGATTTTCTCTCTCCTACACTTAGAAAAAAATATCATCACTTTTCCATTTAATATCATATTATGACAATGCTTCTTTCATTGTGTTCATAATGAATAGAGAAATAAATCAAGATTCATATTGCATATTTTTTAATATCATGAACATTAGTTTACGCGGGATTGTTACTTTATGTATGTTTTATTTTCATTTGCTTATCTTGCCCTATATATGTGGAAATCTGCTGCTTTTTAGGAAGATTCTTTCTCCTTTTTATCGATCAGTTGCTTAATTTTGTTGCTGATCTGTTGGGATTTTATAGCATACAGCTGGCTGTCTAATATCTTTGTTATAAATTCCTTAGGCTGCTTTCCTTTTTAAACGGAATTCTTGTTAGTTTTTAGAAGTGATTTGTGCTCATCAGCACAATCCGACCATTTTATATTGTGTTTTATTCTTTTGTGTAATTCTTTTTTTTTAAAGGGGTTAGGTGTTTTATTCTATTTCATCAATAAGAGAAAAGCTATTCTATTTTTCCCCCTTCTCACCCGCGTCATGGTATCTGAGCCACGGCTCTTACCTAGAGTATTTAATGGCCAAGACAGCCACAACTAGAGCCTCCAAAGTCCAACGTATCTTGCCTTATATTTTATTTATTTGCAATAATTTTTTTTAAGTGATGTTTTATCGGTGGCTGTCTTATCAGGTGTCTCTTTCCTCTGTAACATCAGTCATTGATGGCTTAAAACGACTATATCTTAAAAAGCTGAAGCCACTAGAAGCTACATATCTGTTTAATGATTTTGTATCCCCGGCATTAGTAAGTATTTTGTATTTTAATATGATTTTTTTTTTTATGTTTTCCACCGTTGTACCCTGGTTTTTATTGCTAGTACTTGATAAATGCCACATGGTTAATTGTAGTCTAATAGTGCTCTGTAATTAATTCATCTTAAGTCACTGTGTTTTGTAGACTAATAGCGATTTTGATGCAAAACCCATGGTTATGCTTTTGGGCCAATACTCTACTGGGAAAACAACATTCATCAAGCATTTGCTAAGAAGCAGTTATCCAGGCAAGTAATCCTCACTCTATCTCTCTCTCTATCCATACCTCCTTTTGCTACCACGGATGTGCTTATGTGTCCATGCTATACAGTTTTTTCTTCATTTATTCTAATTCTCATCTCATACAATGTCAACAGGAGCTCACATTGGACCAGAGCCTACAACTGATAGATTTGTTGTTGTCATGGTAATTGCAAATTGAGCTCCTTTTCAATGACTACTATTGTCTTGAAATTTTAAGTAGGAAATAAATTTTAGGGAAATAAATTTAAGGGATAGATACAAATCCATACAATAAAATTAGCACAACATTGCAATTTATAATTTATCCTGATTGGTCGGCTGGTGTTTTCTGCTACCTATTGACTTTCTTTAGTTTGTTTTGACAATGCAATTGGGATCCTAATTTTCAAATTTTATTTAGTTATTGCTTTTGTTCTTTTATCTTCTACACTTGTTTTTGCTTCCTGCTAATTGTTGTTGCATTGCATTATGCTGCTCGAGTATAGTCTGGGCATGACGAAAGAAGTATCCCCGGCAACACTGTGGCTGTCCAAGCCGACATGCCCTTCAACGGGCTTACAACATTTGGGACTTCATTTTTGTCGAAATTTGAGTGTTCTCAAATGCCGCATCCAGTAAGTTATTGTTCTGGAATAACCCTGAAGTTCTCTAGATTTGCCTTTTAATGTATCTAAGGCATACCATTTTACATTTAAAGCTGCTAGAGAACATTACATTTGTGGATACTCCTGGAGTTCTATCTGGAGAGAAGCAACGAACACAACGGGCCTACGATTTTACTGGTGTAACTTCATGGTTTGCTGCGAAGTGCGACCTTATTCTACTTTTGTTTGATCCTCACAAACTTGATATTAGCGATGAGTTTAAACGTGTAATTTCATCATTACATGGTCATGATGATAAGATTCGTGTAGTGTTGAACAAGGCCGATCAAGTTGATACTCAACAAGTAAGTACTCTTTCACCAAGTTACTTCTGAATTTTTCCTCTCTCTTTCCATACTTCGCTGTTGCCATGTCAGTTATAGAAAACTGATTATTTGTTTCTTGGCCCTATATTGCAGCTAATGAGGGTTTATGGAGCATTGATGTGGTCACTTGGGAAGGTTATTAATACTCCTGAAGTAATGCGTGTTTATGTTGGGTACCCTCTCTTTTATATGCTTATCTTTGTGTTTGGTTATTTATTTTTCTCAAGTTCAAAGAAAGAGTAACAACTGGACAAGAACAGCTTTGCAACAAAGTGGTTTCTCATGCAATGGCCTTAAGCAAAATTACCTTCCTTAAATATCTGAAGGACTTTTCTCTTTGTGGGTCTCTGATGACTATGCATGATTTGTCCGCCAATATCTTTCATTGAATCTATGCCAGAAATAGTTTATATTACAAACCAATGAAATAAATGGCAAATTTGTAGTTCTTGATCCTGTAATTTTGAAGTGTTTTGTGTTATGAAGCTATGTTTCACAAGATCCGAAAATGACCAGTTGGCCTCTTTATGGATTTTCAACAGCTCATTCAACGACAAACCAGTAAGTGAAGCTGCCTCTGGTCCAATTGGCAAAGAGCTTTTCGAGAAGGAACAGGAGGATCTTCTTGCTGATCTAAAAGATATTCTGAAGAAGGCTTGTGATCGTCGAGTATGTTAATGATGTATGCGTGTGCATACTAAAGATTCTTTAGGCTCTTTAATTTGGTGTTAATTAACTTAGCAACCGAGGGGATTCTCACAACATTTGTTTCCACAGATCAATGAATTCGTGAAGCGTGCCAGAGCTGCTAAGATACACGCTTACATCATCAGCCATCTAAAGAAAGAGATGCCTGCTATGATGGGCAAAGCCAAGGCTCAACAGAGACTTTTTGATAACTTGGCAGACGAATTTGGAAAGGTTCTAATCTCTCTCCCTCCCTCCGTACTCCATAGCCTATACATACATACGTACGTATAGTTTGACACACACACATATAGTCATACACATACATACATACACATATATAGATAGAAACCTACATACATATATTCATATTCCGAAGCATGAAGAATAATTTGCATCAACGCACCCTGAACCTTCTGTTTTGCAAGTTGGATCCCAAACTTTCATCTTAGACATTTAGGACCTTAAATTTAAAACGCAGGGCACGTGATAAGGGATGTAAATTAGGGTCCATAATGTCAGAATTAAAAAGTTCACGGTGCATCAGCGGGGAAAAACCAAGCACAAATGCGGACACAATTTCTACCCCGTTTGCTTATCTTCTCTCCTTAATACAGGTCCAAAGGGAGTTTCATCTACCACCAGGGGATTTCCCAAACGTAGAGCAATTTAAGGAGATGTTAAGGGGCTACAATATTGACAAATTTGAGAAGTTGAAGCCCAAAATGATTCAAGCCGTTGATGACATGTTGGGTTATGACATCCCCGAGCTCTTAAAAAATTTCAGAAACCTCTTAGGGAAAGGGCAGCAAATTAGTGCACTTTAAAGAACCTCGAAGGAGCTGTGCATGACTGTGCCATGGACTATTGTTGTATTTCGAAGAGTGAAAGAAAGGATGTATAATACATACATACATACATACATATATATGTGTGTGTGTATCGAATTATTCTTTCTTAAGCTCCAAAGCTGTATATTATGACCACTATAATAATCTATTAAGAATTATGACAATCAGCATCTTCTTGTCTTTGGTTACAAATTGATCACATGCACTTCTCGATCACTGGCTAGAGAATCACAGCAATGATATTTTTACCCCATTGGGTATTTTTAGAACACAGAATTATGAATTTTGTGTTCGATTGCCAAAAAAATAAATTTGAGTTTAGGGTGTTTAACCAACTAGTTTGATCTAAAAAAATTAGTTCAAATATTATCATGTGTGAGAACTTTACACTGTGGATGATTTGAATGGGTGTTCCAAACGGCATTGACTTTTTTTCTTTTTTTTAAATGAGCTGTTTCACCTCTAGAATCAATAATCTTCTACGCCCTTGAGGTTTGGAGGCACATAACCAGACGACGCCGTTTGTCCCTCTGCTCTCGAAAGGCTGGGATGTCCAAAGCTGAAGGAACGCGACGTTTTGGTTAGGAGGAGTGTCGTAATTACCAGAATGCCCCGGGAGGAGGGCAGGTTTTGGGAAAGGCTTTAAAGGTAAAGAGGGTGAAAATGTAGTTTTGTGGTTGGCGCTCTCATTTATGTAAAAGCCAAAGAGTTTATTGAGGATTTTTATGAGAGATTGGCTCGTGGGACTTCACTATATTGGGGCTATTATATATGTTAATTTAGGGTCCTAATATGTCACTAATTAATGATAGATAAAGAGGGGTTTTTTTTTTGGTAGAAGATAGATGAAAAGTTGATACTGTTTAATATTATTAAGGGATGTTAATACTCTTATATTGCTGGTTAAAGTATGTGGGAGGAGGACTAGGATTGCACTTGTTTATGATAAAGGATTAAATGTTATAATTTATGGTTGGATTAATGTTTGATTAAGTTTGTAATTGTATCTGCTAGGACTCTTTTATTTGCTAGCTAATACACACATTAGACCCAAAAAAAAAAAAAAAACAGTTGCTATTAATTCTAATTGGAAACAAAAGTAAATGTCCCTATTGTACAACTTTCTCTTCGATTTTGAAATTTTATTGATGTGATTCTTTCTTTTTTTAAAGCTATGGAACCCACTATATTCAGGGTTTAGTTCCCCTGTTATGAGGTCATTCAAATTAGGATTAGAGTTTGTACTTTGTTGATTTGGAATATAATTATCTTTATTGAGTTTGTACTTTGTTGATTTGGAATATAATTACCTTTAAAAAGAGAGAGAGAGATTCAAGTTTAGATCTAAATATTAAAGGTGAGCTTACACAAACGAACATATTTTAAAAATTAATGGAAATAAGTTCAATCTTTGCAGAAATCATACTAGAAAAAATTTGTTTAAATTTCCATAAATTTGTGAGCAGAAATATTAGGTTCCAGAAAACATTAATGCTACAATGAAAATTACAATGACTAATATTATATGTGTTCCAATATTAGTCACCAATATATAGGAACTGAGATAGGGAATTTTTCACTGCATGATCAGCTATAATGCCATTAGTTTTCTCTGTGGGGTGGAATGAATCCCAAAATACATATCTATTTGCATCTGAACAGGTGAATGGGTTTATATTGTTACACAAATATCCCATCTCAAACAATCCTGTGCCACAACATGCTATATTTGCATCATCAAATCCTGAAAAGGGAAGAAAAAAATCATGAACTTATTTTGGTTTCATAACCGTACACTATAAGTTAACGAATTCTTTGATAGGATATGAAATAAAAAAAATACACTACCTTAACGTAAAATATAGTTTTTAAATGTTACATCTTCAACAAATGCCTTTAAATTGTTATGGTTTAATTAATCTGATATGATTTTGATTTTTTTCAAAAAAAAGAAGATTTTTAATTGATATGACAGTTGAAAATTGTGTCCTATCAATAGGATATTTTTCATGCCCTGCTGGCTACCACAATATAACTAATGTTGTCAACTTAAAGGGCATAATTATATGGTTGTGATAAGTGTGAGATTAATAACAAGAACATTAAGTTGATGAATACCAAAACTCATCCTAACACATTTTGTAATCACTTTGAAAAATCATAGAAATGATAGAAATTAAACTTACCGAAAGATAATGGATTTTGGATCATTTCATAGAGAATCTCATACGGGTCCGAATAGACCAGACGCAACCCAACTAGTGTCATATGGAGGTTTGCAACTAGAGCCTGCAACTTCCCATTGAATTGGAGAGCCACGTTGTTGTACTCCTCAATACACTCACTTCCAAAAAAGATATTTGTGGTTCTCTCCAATGGCAAACACCCCATTGGAGGGAGCCCACCTATAGAAATCTTTCTTGCTCCAAGATAGTAAAGCTCTGTGATGAAATCCATTGCAATTCCCACCAGAAAGTCTTGGTATTCCTCTATGGAAAATTGAGATGATCTTCCATGTGGGTTTATGTAGTAATTCTCTAGAAAATCATTAGTTCCTATACTAACAAGGTAAAGTGCTTCACTTATAACACTATTAGCTTGCTCAATGCCAAGATAGTCTCTTAGATCCTTTTGGTATTGCTTGTAGTACTCTAGTTCCATCCAAAAAGGTATCACAGACTGCAAGTTCATGAAGAAATCAGTAAACAAATGTAACCATGTGACCTAACGATTTAAATTGCCTGCATTGATTATAGTTCTGACCATATAACGCCTTGTTTGGTAAATTTTTGTTACTTTATTTCATAGGAAAGGTCTACGATATGGTACGAAAAAATATCATATCAGTAGGACACAGTTTTAAATCATCAGATCTTTATCAAGTTCTATTAAATTGTCATATTTTTTAATCTGATATGATTCTGATGTGATTTGATGGTTAAAACCTGTATCTTATTAGTATGATTTTTTTTTTTATATCCTATCACAAAATTCTCATTTTTTTAACAAAAGGTGAAATAAATACTTGTCTAATGGTGCTTAAAGAGAATCTTCATCAATGTCTTTCACTTGAAGGAAATGAATATTATACCAAACAAGATGTAAATTGCTCGACCTTGAAGTCAGGTAGTCTTTGACTTACTAGGACATCAGAAGTGGCATTGTCATAGCCAGTTCCTGCAGAGGCAAAGCAGACCCCAGTGGCAAAATCCTTAATGCTATAAGTTGGATCCAAATAAGCAGGAATGGTTGGTTTGAGACTGAAAGCTTCGGATATGAAGTCCGTCGGAATCCTACCATTCGAAAACCGCCCCGTGGGGTTGCCGCCGTAGAAGTCCCGGCCATAAGGCGCAAAATTGCTCTTTAAGATTGTTGAGATCTGGTTGTTGTTACCAGAGTCCACAGAAGAATCTCCAAACACTATAATGGCTGGAACATTTGCACTAACCACCACCTTAAGGATTTGCACTAGAAAATGTGTTAAGAAGAGCCGGTTAATAATGGCCTTATTCTCTGCCATGAGTTTTGTTTTCTTTAATGTCTTTTTTTGGGCTCTGTTCAAATTGTTTAAAATATAGCAAAATGGTTAGGTGGTTGTTGGAGCTGGCAAGAAGGATTAGATATTAAACGGAAGTTGATAAAGTTGGTTGAGACTTAATTTCTCTATAACAATAATGCCAAAATTGTCTTCTCTAGGTGAGTTAAAACAGTATGGAAGAAGAGTTTCTCGCTACAGTTAGGATGGACTCACCTAAAATCCTCTATTATCAGTGGTACTAGTAGTCTAAATGGCATTATGCGGGATTTTTTTTTTCTTTTTTGTCTTCAAAAAGACATTTTGTTCTAATGATTCCTTTTTCTCTTTTGCCCTTTCTTCTTGTACACGCACCTAGATATGTGTATTGGTAGTTCTAATAGTCTAATATCCACGTTAGTAGCAAATATGAATTTTTCTTTGTTATTCTTAAATAATGCATTACTTTTATAATCATCTTTTCTTCTCAAAAGATGTTTTGAATTGTGGATTAACCTTGTCTTTGAAAGATAAGTTTAAACCTATAAGTCTGAACTGTTTATAATATAAAGCAAAATTTTATTACAACGTAAAGCCCTTATAATTCGGTTTTCGAGTTCAAATGTGTCACTGAACACCGTAGATGCCAGAGCAACTATGCGGGTCCAGATACCGGCCTAACTTGGCCTGGAATTTCTAATAGTACTAGTTCATTTTTGTCCTTTCCACTTGGACATGTTTCTTTTGTTTCTGTAATAAAAACTCAGGACTGTATTTTCACCTTGCAATGCAATGTCTCGTTTATTTACTTGTCATTGCACAAGGACAGCATTGGAGCTTTAAAAAATAAAAGATAAAGCTTTAGGCCTAGCCGTTCACATGCTATAAAACTCTTGTCCTTCATACTAATGCTTTTTACTATTTAATAAGATGAAACCAACAGGCTTATAGAAGTGCTACCTCCAATGTTATTATGTCAAAAAGAGAAAGGATGGTGATAGGTCACGTTTCTGACATTAAATTGGCAAAATCTGCTCTGATGTAAATTAGATATAAATTAAAACGGCTAGAAAGTTGTGAAACACTAATTTCAAGGGAGCAAAGTTTGGCTAGATACGTTATGGAGTCACATTTTGAATGCGGTCACGCTCATTTCAACAACTTGCTTTGCTACAAAGTTCAAAAGCCTAAAAAAAAAGTAATATAAAATTTGATGTCTAAATACTAATATTTTTCAAGAAAAAAATGAATCCCAAATAGGAGATTTAGATGATGAGAAAAAGGGGGAGAAAACTAATTTGGTGATGGATATCTATCAAAGTCTATGATGATGGAGATGTAAAGGATTACAAATGGTTCATGGGTGGACGAGATTGCAACCATAATAATTATGTTGACAAAATTAGGTACTTAAGATTTTATTTAGTTGGAAACATAAACCTTAATGCTATGCCTTTCAAGAGCACTAAGAGAGGGCAGAGCTAAAAAAAAAAAAAAGGGGCTTAATCTTTTCTATAGCAACAAATATAGCTTTGTTATTGTGAATACAGTTGTATGCATAACCCAACAATAATTTATCTCTTTTGTCATCTTCGGTTTATCTTGAGCATTATGAGATGAAGAGACAAAGTTGGTGTTTTAGCTAGTTTAATAGATCCTCCTTCGAGATTATATGTATATGCATAAGGGTCTCCTTGCCCTTTTTTATTAGAAAAAAAGGGGTTAATTTTCATTTAGACCTCAAAGAATACTACTTGTCTTATTTTGTCCCCTTAAACTTTCAACTAAACATTGATGGTACCCAAGCTTTACAAATGTTACAGTAATGGTACCTTTGTGATCAAAGTGTTAAAAAAATGAATGTATTTTAGCACATGAGGTCCATGTGATATTTAAATGAGGAAAATTTAGTAAGATTAACATTTATAGTTGATTTAGATAGGCGAAAAAAATCGGCATTATTCTCATTTTTTTTTGCCTTTTGCTCTTTGAAAACTATTTTAAAGACAATGTTAAACACTGTTCTTTTCTTGAAATAAAAAGAATTAAAAAAAACATGTTTCGATAGGAAAAAAAATTGTTGTTCCTAGAAATCAAATTTTGTCCTCAAGTTTAAAAAAAGTTTGGTTGTCAATTGCCCTCACCATCAAGCTGGAATCATTTTTAGGGTCATGATGACATGGATCCCGACTAGTTGGTCCAGGGTCCAGGATTATCGATCTAATCCTAACATGGGTTCGAGCTCCTTGGTAGATCTCGGCATTGGTTTGGGCCCATTGGCGCAATCCCGACAAGGGTCCAAGCCTGCCGATCTAATTCCAACATGTCGGTTAGATCCTGATGCAAGTCTGAGCTCATAGGTCCAATCTTGGAGCAAGTCAAGCCAGTCCCATCTCATCAGCCTGGTCCCAATGCAAGTTGTTAGATTGAGTGTCATAAGGACTAAACAATATTACTATTTTTAAGATATTTGATTTATAAAGAACTTATTATTTATGCCATATATCAATATTGTCCTTTTCTGTTCATTTATATTAAATATGTTAGAAAACGATTAAGCAACAACATTTTATAATAATTAAATAAACTTGTTTTATAATATCGAGTTAGGCATACTATATATTATAAATTAATCTCAAATTTTTGTACCTTTAGAAGACCAGTAACGGCATTTCTGACTAAATAAATTCTACAAAACTGGTATGAGAGAATTACGTTCGGAAGAGCCTCAACCATGTTAACTGGGACCAACCATCATAATTTGATTCAGTCCGAATGACTCCTACGTTAAAAACACCTTTTGATTGAACAGTAACAGGAGCTGTTTTTATTTTGGATGATTCAATATTTTTTCTACTTTTTTTTTCTAAATCTTTTTTCATACTCTCTCCTTTTTTATTTTTAAATAATATGACAATGGTTTTAAACAATAACCAAGAAAACAAAAGAATAGATTAGCAAAGAAAAAAAATGCCCTTTTTTCACGTGCATATGTGCTGCTGATAGAAAAGAAAACAAAGGAACTCTTTTTTTTTTCTTTCTAGCATACACTTGCACAGCTTTTTTTTTTCCTTTTTTGACTCTACTCCCCCTTATTTCTTTTTGGTTACTTTTTTCTTCTAAACGTCCAATCCACTCTTCCTGTTTCTCTATATTCATAAACCCCCTAGCTTCTTTTAATAGTCTAGAACCTTAAAAAAACTTCAAAATGCAGTGTTTGTTTTCGAATGGCAACACGGCAATGTTAGGTGGTGGACTTCTTTGATGAAGGTTTTTCAGCATTGGGTGTTCAACAGTCAAGGTGACGATCTATGGCGGATTTGTGGTAGTAATTAAAAAGATGCAACTATGGAGGCTCGTTGATGTATCTGCATGATTTGGCTGGTCGAGACGAAAGCTGAAGGCTCGACAGCAAGAAGTCCGAGCAACAAGGCGCAGGTTACGATGGTTTGATGTAGGTCATGCTACGAGGATTAGACAGTGTGAAGGCATCTGGTTTGGGTCTGGTATTTGTGTTTTGCGGATGTAAATGAATTTTTTTAAAAGATTTTTAGAGACTGGCTCTGATACCATCTAAAAACAATAGCTTCATTACATTCTCATACTATAATATTTTGGAGAAATGATACAAGATATATAGTGAAAGGAAGACAAAACATGTCAAAGAAGAATATCAAATCCGAAAAAAATCATAGATACCTAACTCACTAAAAACGAGGACTTTGTAATTTTATAGCTGTAAATTGTTGACCAAGAACCCATAAAATACGGGAGCATATTTAAACATTCCCTAACACATTGTTTAGCCCTTGTTTGGCAACCATGGTTTTAGCCGTTTTTTGCTACAGTGTTTGCTCTTATAAAATTTAAACCAAAAAACTATTTCAATCATAAAAACGGTTCCAACCGCTCTCCCAAACAGACTATTAATTATCATGATTTTCAACATTTTAATAGGGCATTTGGGAATGCTGTTGGATCTACAAACTAACTCTCGGTGTAGTATTTCTCTTACAAAATTTGAATCAAAAGTCGGTTGAAACTATATTTTTTAATTCCAACTGCGTTCCCAAAGCTCTAATTTTGTGCATTTCGTTTAGTTTAAATGCCGAATGAAATGGAACTTGCAGTTCATTTCTGGGCTCCAACTTTCAAATGGGGTATAAGCATAGCAAACGTTGCTGACTTCTCAAAACCTCCTGTGAAGCTCTCTTATCCTCAACAAATAGGTATGCATAATATCTCTTAGAAAGAAGGGGAAGAAAACACTTTTGTTGAGAAATATGATATATTTCACATTTTAGTATAGGATTTGATATCATAACTGGTACTTTTTTAGCAGCTGTTACATGTACCGGACTTATATGGTCACGCTACAGTATGGTGATCACGCCGGTATGATAAATTTTCAGTTTTAGAAGATCTAATCCAATGCATTAAAACTTGGAGAATTCTAGTATGAAAAAATTCCTACAGCCAGGACACAATTTTTAACCGTTTGGTCATCTTAGTATCACACTAGATTAAAAAAGAAAAAGTAGGATAATTTAGTTGTCTAATAATCAACCCTTCTTAGTTCGGTATTTACATCAGAATCTCTTGAAATTTTTAGTTAATTTTGTCTTGAATCATACACAATTCAGTTGTCTAATAATTTAACAGTTTCCTTTTGCTTGTTCCTATATTTTGCTTCCTCATCTGCTTGTAAGAAATGTTGATCCTTTTTTTCTTCCTTGCATATTTTGCATATGCCAAGCTTAAGTAAGTTTCCTCATGACACTTATGAAAGAGATAGCTATTGTCCTTTCTAGAGTTGTTTTGCTTCAAGTTATGATGCTTGATCAATAGATCACTTAAGAAAATATCAAAATTTAATATCAATTCTGGTCTTTTAGTGCTTGAAATGTTATGGAATTGTGTAATTTTTGCACCAAGGACCTATAAGCTAGATTGGAAATTGTGGGAGGTACAATATATATGAGGTGTTTGTTTTCTATGTATGTGCTTTTGCCAAACAAATCTCTTAGATTTGGTGTTTTTTCTTACTTCTTCTCAACACAAGTTTAGCTAACGCCTACCGACAGTTCTAATTCTCGGAACTTTTGATGCAGAAAAACTGGAATCTTTTCAGTGTTAATGTTGCCATGGCTGGGACAGGGTTGTATCAACTATCACGAAAAATAAAGTAAGCTGGAATACAATATTCTTCAGTTTCAATATATGATTTGAGAATGGGAGACAGATTACCAACTATTTCAAGATTTATTTCAATCCAAAGTGGTTTTGGTAAATAAGTTTAGGAATTGTGCTCAACCACTCATTTGAGAAAGAAAACAACTGATATCTCACTTCAAATAAACTGTTGAAATTCTCTCCGAATTCAAAGTAAGAGTTTGAACTAAAGTTGATTTAAAATTCAAAAATTTTGCACTTTCAGGCATGATTATTTTCCTGAGAAAGAAGCAGCCGTTGCAGAAGGGCAATGAACAACCGCATAGGCCAACATGGATTTATGGGAGTCGGCTCTTTTTCTGTTTGGATTTGGATATCAGTTTTTGCAGGGCTGAACATGAGATTTCTTTTTGAAGTCTTATGCTTGTAATGGTTATTGTAATTATTCCCCTAATTTCTTTAGCAAAAAATCATTCCCCAAATTTCGTTTGTGGGTTTGGAAAATATTCAACTGGGGTGCGTGATGAAGTTCTGCCTTCTAGTTATTTGCAAGATGCCAAGCTAATATGTCAATTTCCTTAAGTGGGATAGTTTTTGAACAGCTCAACAATTTACACTTGATGGTACAAAGGTATTTTATGTTCTTTTATATTCCAAAAATATTTAGGGTAATGGTATTAAATACCTCTTGATAACTAGGAGTGCACAATTCTAGACCGCCCAATAAAAATTTTAAATTTACATATTTTCTCCCTTTTGTATGATCTCATAGTTGAGGAATGTGCAATATTGATACTTCTTTTTTTTTTTTAAGAGATGATTCGATCTCTACCCTTTTTGAAATTATTGCTGAACCATAACCAATACTAGGTCCTTAAAAAAAAGAAAAAGAAAAAGAAAAGAAACAAGGTATGGGACATTTACCCTTTGACCTCACTTTTATTGACTTTTTCAGTTTTGACAGTATAACCCAAATGGCTGTAATCATTTATTGCATACCAATTTAAACCCTTTTCTTAATAATTTCAATATCTGATATGAGCTACAGTAAGGAATTTTTTCCTTGGAACCCTCTAAAGTACCCTGCAGGAACTTTACAGAACAAATGACAGTGTCGTTTATTCCACAAACGACATTGACTTGCAGCAACAAACAGGATGTCGTTCCACGCATCAACGACAACAGGAAAATGTCATGCGAATAATGCAAAGCAAACTTTTCATCTCTAGTAAATAATGACATTTTACATCAAACCATTATTAAGTTCCCTCAATTTTGTATGTTTTTATTATCACTCGTTGTGGGCCACCTCAAGATGACTGATAGGCCGTTTGACACTATAGTTTGAACTGATAGTTTAAACAGAGTTAAAAATACGATTGGAACCATAAACCACAATTTGAACCGACGTTGATGCGCTTGAATGGGATGCCGAAAATTGCTCGGTGCTCTTGCCATTGGTCTGTTGAGCTGGACTTCAAACTTTTCAAGGCTAAATCCACGGCATCGATCAATATCCAAATTTGGTATACTTTATTTTGACATTATTTTAAACTAAATTTAATATTTGAAAACATACACTCGGGCAAACCGATAAGAAGCTCCAAATAGACAATACGCAAGCAAAGTTCAAGATAAATACAAGTCGCTTTCTCCGTCTTTGTTGTAATATGATATATTTCAGTAAAATAACAATAATAAAATATGAGTAAATAAATAAGAATATACTCAAACGACTTCTAAGTCGTCCAATGAATCTGCCATATATATATATATATATAGAGAGAGAGAGAGAGAGAGAGAGAGACCATAGATACATCCCATGGCAGCTAGCAAGCTCCAAGCTTTGTGGAATCACCCGGCTGGACCTAAAACTAGTTTGTTCTTCCTTCCCTTTCTCCATTTTTTTGTTTCTAATTTTCTCTCAGCTTCTCTTTAATTGATATGTTTGTGTGATGGGCCGCTTTTATTTTATTCTCTTCTTGTTGGGATCGTCATGGACTATGTTCCCTTGGGTAAAAGTTTGAAATTGTATCCGGGTATTTTGTAGGGAGAAAATTTAAAAAGCCCTTTAATTTTAGCTAAATCCCGTGTTAATCCTATCTTTTTGATGATCTAAATTCTCCATTTTTTTACTATCCCAAAATTACCCCTAAGCTTTTCAACAATTATCTCTTTAATAGAGGAATATTTTCAAAATACCAAATACATATCCTCAATCTATTAAGTTCAGGGATTTTTTTATATACAGACTTTGTTTTATTGAAATTTCTGCCTTTTCACCTCTAAATTTAATTTATCATTTATTTATATTTAATAATTTTAATTTCTTATTTATTAATATTTAAGATAATAATTAAATATATGATTGTTAAAGACATTTATGCCATTTTAACAATGACCAGTCAAAGGTTATATTTTATTTCTTTAGAAGAACTTAGCTAATAATTTTGGAATAGATTGAAAATATAAAGAATACTTTTAGGATTTGAAAAAATAGGGACAAGTGCAGGATAAGCTAAAACTTTGGGGTACCTTATTTATTAAGGCTTTAATAGTCGAATGGACAAAAGAACCGATTTAGCATAATTTGGTAGATTGAGGATGTATTCTAGTAAATTTTAAAAGTCAGAGACTAAAATGATCTTTGACTCGTAATTTATGACTTAAAAATGATTTTGACTTTTAAAATTTTGCGCATTTCGTTTAGTATAAATGGCTAAAAAAATGATAATGCAGTTCATTTTTGGGCACCAACTTTCAAATGGGGTATAAGCATAGCAAACGTTGCTGACTTCTCAAGACCTGCTGAGAAGCTCTCTTACCCTCAACAAATTGGTATGCATAGTATCTCTTGGAGAGAAAGAAAGACCTACCTTTCTTGAGAAATAAGATATATTTTGCACTTTAGCAACGGATTTGGTATCATAACTGGTTTATTATGCAGTTGTCGCGTGTTCTGGACTTATATGGACACGCTACGGTATGGTGATCTCGCCGGTATGATAAGTCTTCTATTTTAACAGCTCTAAACCGACACATAAAAAATTTAGAAAATTTTGTGGTAGGGTACAAATATTATCTACCAAACCATAACGTCACATCACATTTATAATCTAGTTGTCTAACAATTTAACCCTTCTTAGTATAATAACTATCACATGGAAATAACCAAAAAAAAAATTAATTTCATCAAGAGTCTTACACACTTTATGTGCCTAATTTAATTCTTCTTTCCTCTTGTTTGTTCTTGTATTCTGCTTCCTCCTTCACTTTAATTGTTATGAAATTATGTAGTTTTTGCACCAATGACCAATGACATAGTTTTGTGGATATTATAGAAGGTACAATGTTTGTTTGTTTTCTATGTAAATACTTTTGCCAAAGAGAGTCTTAGAGTTTTGCTTTTTACTTCTTACTTAAACACGAGCTTAGCTGCGGCCAATTCTAATTCTCCGAACTTCTATGCAGAAAAACTGGAATCTCTCAAGTGTTAATTTTGCAATGTCTGTTACAGGGATTTATCAGCTATCACGAAAAATAAAGTAAGCTGGAATACAGTATTCTTCAATTTCGGTATTTGATTTGAGAATAAGGAACAGATTCCTATCTATTTCATGGTATTAAAAGGACGTATTTTCAATCCAAAGTAGTTTTGGTTAAAAAAAAAAAAATTTACATATTGTGCTCATTTGTGAAAGAAAAGAACTTGATATGTTTCATGATTTCACACCCCATAAGGGAAATGACCCCATTTC
This sequence comes from Artocarpus heterophyllus, assembly GCA_025403435.1. Taxonomy (NCBI): domain Eukaryota; kingdom Viridiplantae; phylum Streptophyta; class Magnoliopsida; order Rosales; family Moraceae; genus Artocarpus; species Artocarpus heterophyllus. Next base: position 25,862,293 of record CM046332.1, on the reverse strand, counting down.
ACTTCAAAATTCAAAGCTTTGATTTAGTATTTGGCTCAATATTTTCTGTAATATATTCATGTAGTTGTGTAATCATTCTTTGCACTTTCAGGCACGATTATTTTTCTGAAAAAGAAGCAGCTGAAGCAGAAGGGCAGGGAACCACATAGGCTAACAAGGAGAAAAAAAAAATGTAATCAGTCTGTTTGGATTATTTTCTCAGCTCTTTTTTCTGTATGGATTCGGATATCAGTAACTGAATCTTGCATTTCTTCTTTGTCGTCCTATGTTTGTGATGGTTATTTTAATTATTCGCCTAATTTGGTTTGTTTGTTCCAAAAAATATTCAACTAGGGTGCGTTATAATTAGTACTCCTCTATTTGGTATCTCGGTTGGAACCATGGCTCCAACCAATAAACAATGTAAAACTCTTAGCTTCGTTTGGTATGAGAGATGGCGAGTAGGATGAATGGAGAGAGTTGTAGGGATGATAAATGTGAAGGATTGAGAGAATTATAATAATTCTTCGAGTTGTTTGATAGAAAAGAAGGAGAGTTGAAATGATTGATTATGGTTTTTTGTTTAAATACTATAGTGTTCATTTTTACTATTTATTAGTAATTTTATCAAGGGCAAAATTGTCTTTTTAAATTTAAATAGGGTGAACTAGGTGAATTCTTCCATCATCAGAATGAGTGGTTTTGGTAGGCCAATAAGAGAGCTCGTCCTTTCACCTCTTCTCCCTCTCTTTCTTCCAACCAAACAAAGGTTTCGATCTCTCCTCCTACCTCTCTCCTTTCACCCCTCACCCTTCCTCCATCTCTCCCTCCAACCGAACACACCGGTAGTAGCTACAATAAAAAAAATAAAAACAAAAAGTTGTTACAATATAAAACTCTCACATATTACAGTTTTCAAACCAACATTTTCTATTTCAACCATTCTCTCAAAAACGTCAGTACGTTCTGCCTAGTTAACTTGTCAATTTCCTTGAGTGGGAAAAGTATTAGAAATAATAACACAAACTCTAAGTTTCAATTAAATAGTGCTATAAACACCGATTTTAATGTCAATTTTTTTTTTCCAACTTAAATGACGATGAGTTGAAAGGATCATCTTTTCACTATATAAACTTTATTATTGATTTACGTAATTACCTTTTTTTTTTTGACGCAATACAGAATCAAACATACATCCACTTAAAATTAAGTCTCATCTCACCTGACCGCATGTCAAATTAGTGCGTCACGATTTAAACACTTACTAATAAAAAAGGAGAATGACATTTCACACATTACCTAAGTTAGTTTAAAAAAAGCAATCATATTTAATCTTATAAGGTTACAAGTCTGTTACTAATAAAATAGTATGTTACACTTTAAAAAGTATACTACATTATAGTTGGAACTAATAGTTTTATGAGTAACAGGGTTTAATTCATCAAGATGAAAATGATTTAAAATAAAACCAGAACTTGAGTCCATGTCTTAACGTTATTCATCTAGGTTTACATACTATATGGTAGGGGTGTTTATTGAATCGGATCAACCGATCAAATCGTCCAGTCCAATCTAATCCATTTTTCACATATAATGGACCTCAATTGGATTGGATTGTATATGAATTCTCAAAAATCAATATAAATTGGATTGGATGCTTATTTTACTTTCAAAACATTCAATCCAAACCAATCCAACCTTTGTTTATATTGCCTATAAAATTATACATATATATTTTGTATTATTTGTCAAAAATTTAATGTATTTTCTATAAACTTATACATATTAAATCAAATATAATAAAAACCTAAAGAATTGAATCCATCGATTATGTTTCTTTTTATGTTTGTCTTTTTTTAACTGAACTTGTTATGTTTACGGTTTATGATTTATAAGTGTTAATTTTTGCTATTTTTCTTTCAATTAAAGTCAAACATGTTAAAAAGACCATATTCATAGGTCAAAGAGGAGAAAAATTTACAAAAAAACCTTGAGCTAAAAAACTAATGGGACCAATCCAATTCAAACTAACCTCAATCAGATTGGATGATATGTCACTACTGGATTGGATTAGATAACATTTCTAAAACCTGTCATTTAATTGGATTGGATGTTATATGACTAAAATATCTTGGATTGAGTTAGATGGACACCCCTATTACAGGGTGTTTGACAAGCATGGTTCTAACTAACTTTTTGGTTAATAAATAGTATAAAACTCTTATAAGCTACAGTAAAATAAAAAAAAATTTACAGTATAAAACTTTTATATGCTGTAATATTTTAAATAACAAATTAATTTTAACTATACTTGCTAAACACATTGTAAATTCCTAAACTGATGGGACATTTCTTTTGCCCCACACAAAATTCTCAGTCACAAAAAGAAGAAAAAAGTGCTAATATCATGAGAGGCGACTTGTTTTTCAATCCATGTGCTTATTTATATGTGTCGTTTATTAGCGCCGCAAGGATTTCGATCCATACGCTTGTTAAATGGTGTCGTTTTCGCAGTGCTGGCTTCAAACTGCTTGTTCCAGAGGTTCCAAACACAAAGGTTCTGGAGTCTTCCAAAGGGATTAGTAAAACCTTCTGATGAGTGGACGATAATATACTTACATAGCCTGCAAATTTTCCACTTTGCCACGCAAAGAAAAGCCTTCATAAGTCCCAAAATGACGACATTGCCAGCTTGATGGGGAAAGGGTATTTTCGTCAACTAGAAAATGTCTGGACAAAAACCCAATACCCATAGTTTCCAGCTTTCCTTTTTTCCCGTGGTCTGATTTTCTTCCTCCCCAAGCATTCCCTCATTTTCTCTTGATATCTTCTCTCCCTAAAACCCCAATCAACCCCAAAACCCCTAATCCTACCTTTCGTTCAGGAATCAAATCCCAAGTTAGCCTTTCCCCATTGTTTTCTGTCAAAACTCAAATTTTTTAGCAATGTTCGTTTCTAGGGTTTTAGCTCGCGTTTCCAGAACCATCCCCAGGAGTTCTTCACTCCTCTCTTCCACACAAAACCATCACTTTCCGAGCCTCTCCAATCAGTTTCACTCTCTTATAAATGAATCTCCCAACAAGGTAACTGAGAATCCCGAAAATTTCTAAGCTTTCTCTCGTTAGGGTTTTGCTAGGGTTTTAGGTTTCCTGTAGAATTTTTGGTCAATATATGTAGTTAATGTTCAATTCCGTTTGTATTGCTGGCCAAATGTGTTTTTCTTATGCTATTTCTTATTTTTCTAAGAAAATTGAATTTTTTTCTCCTCTTAAAGCGTTTGTTTTGGAATTTAAAGCGCGTTTCATGATTGAGTATTTGGGTTTTTACTAAACTATTATGAAATATGTGCTCAAAAATGCCCTGATTATCTATTAAATACTATAAAGTGACGGTTTTTATTCACTAATTCTTTTTGGAATTCTTCATTAATTTCTTGAGTTCCCTTTGTGTCTGAGTTTTTGTCTGTTTAGGTTTAGAGTTTGCGGCTTTGGAATGTAAGATGGTTTTCCAAACATTTATTGATTATGGAGTTTAAAGTTTTGTTTCAATAAAGCTTTTTTTAATCGGTTTTGTTTTCAAGTTCATATAATAATATTTATAAAGCCCATTTATTCTTCTTATTGTTATTTTTTCGATTTTCGTGTGTATAATTTTTGTGTTTCTTGAGGTTAAGAGGAAACTGAAGGTTTGAAAGGCAAAATGGCATTCCAAATCTTTGAAATTTACTGATTTTTTTTTTTAGGTGGTTCCTAGTCTGGTATCTTTATTCAATTTGAGCTCTTCCCATTTTCAAAGATTTGGAATTGCTTCATCTGCATCTCCTGAGGCTGAAAAGGAAAATGGGTCAAATGCGGAGAACAATGGTGAGTCTGCGAAAACCAATGGAGACGCCAAAGTCTCTGATCAAACTGAGAGTGAAGTAGCTGAGCAGGCAAAAGAATCAGGTTCTACGTCTGAATCTCAGCCTACTATGTCTCAAACTGTTAAGAGAAGGAGAACGGGCTACTAAACGAACTGCGTTTTCTGATTCAGATTCGGATTCGGAGGATCACCTGTCAATGGATGATCTGGTGAAGCTTGTGGCTGAGAAGGAAGAGCTTCTGAAGTTGAAGCACAAGGAGATTGAGAAGATGCAAGATAAGGTCCTCAGAAGCTATGCAGAAATGGAGAATGTCATGGACAGGACGCATCGTGAAGCTGAGAACTCGAAGAAATTTGCCATTCAGGTTCTGTATCAACATCCTTTTTTGGCCCTGATATTTGTTGTTTCCTATTAATTTAATAGTTTGGTGAACTTTTTTGAAGTCATATGCTGATGGGTTGCTTGGAATTTTGTTGCAGAGTTTTGCGAAGAGTCTACTTGATGTTGCAGACAACTTGGGAAGAGCTTCCTCGGTTGTCAAAGAGAGTTTTGCAAAGATTGATACGTCAAAGGATTCAGCTGGCGCTGTCCCCCTTCTTAAAACACTTCTAGAAGGTGTTGAGATGACAGAGAAGCAACTTTCAGAGGTATAACACTTTCTCCACCACTAGTCACCTCTCAATCATATAATTTTCTGTTTGTTTTAATCTTTAAGAGAAGATAGAGAGTTAGGTGTTTGTGAACATTTTGGTCGTATTAAGTTAACATCATAGGATGAAAAAGAAAGCACACCTTTGATAACTATGAACTTTCCTCTCCCTTGATAGTTTTAGTTTTAACCAAAACTTTTAGTTGCTACAGTGTAAAGTTCTCACTTGCTACAATGTTGTTAATCAAAATTGGTTCAAACCTCTTTTCCCAAGCACCCTAACGCACTACTGCTCTGTCCGTGTTGACAGTTTGATGAACCAAACCCATGTTGCAGGTTGTAACATATTTGCTATATTCATTAATATGGGCTAGCATGCTGGAAATAATGTGCTTTCTTGACACTATTTGGACAATAATGCCTTTTGGTTACAGGTATTTAAAAAGCATGGTGTAGAAAAATATGACCCTACAAATGAGCCATTTGATCCGCACAAACATAATGCTGTATTCCAATTGGCGGATGCTTCCAAGCCTCCAGGCACTGTTGCTGTGGTCCTGAAGGTACCACTATTCCTTTTATTTTGTTGTGTTTCCCCGTTGTTTTTGGGACCTTTCTATGGCATGGTAGCGTGTGTAATTCTGAATGTTAGATCTGATTCAAATCACAATAAAATAAAAGAAGTGTTGATGAAATTTGATACAAATCTGACAACTCAAAATGGAGCTCTGCCATAGCGTATTTCTTCATATCCTCGGTTTTTGATTGTATTTAGGTGAGACAGATATTAACAACCATGTTGCGTATTTTTGTATTGCAGCCGGGTTACATGCTTTATGACAGAGTTATTCGGCCAGCTGAAGTTGGTGTAACTCAAGAGGTGGACAAAGATGCAGCTGATAAGGAATGATTGTAACAAACAAAGACAGCTGCTGAGGAAGGCTCTAAAGCTTGAAGAGAGTTATTGATGGTTTCCGGATATCAGACTAAATTTTGCATATGTTTTGAGAAATGTATCAGTTATAATAATTTTTCTAGTAACCCAAGGGGTGTTGGTTGGGATGGTCAAGTATGTGGTTTGCTCTCACAAGGTCTTGGGTTGAATCTCTTCATGGGCATCTACATGACAAAAGTCATAATTACTTGCCTTTTGAAGATTGTAGGGTTTGTTGGAAGGAAAATTTCAAAAAATATTAACTTTTCTATTTAGATCAGCAGCAGATGCTATTTTCCATCACAAAATAGTGAACAATTATTTTTTCCCCTCCATTGGTATCTTTATTTATTTTGTTGAGTTCTGAAACGCGGGATAACCCTTTTTTTTTTTTCCTTTATAAATGTAGCAAATAATGTGGAAGGCATGGCTACAAGTGATATGAGTGTTTAAAAAAGACCCGAACGGGTTGAAATTTTTTTCTTTTTTGTAGTTTAAACTTGTACAGAGCATGTTTATTTTTTCCGTCATTCAGCCTGATAAATTAATTGAGGAGAGGACCAAAAAAGACTGGCTTAACTTATACCGTAGTTGTAGTCTTAAAACTTGCTTTGTGTTTGACAATCTTTGGGTTGAACTGCGTTCAAATTCAAACGGATTAAAACTCACATATTACAATATAAAGTAAAAAAAATATTATAATAAATAACTCTCATATGTAACAATTTTCGGTTTAAACTTATAAGTTCAAACCAAAACTGTCTAACATCTTGGGGGTATTTTTTCAAAGTTGAAGTTTCAACCTTTAAAAGGTGTTTAGCTATTGAAAGGAACCTTTTTTATTGTAGCATGTGAGAGCTTTACGTTGTAGCATTTTTTTTTTACTGTAACATATAAGAACTTTATATTGTTTATAACTAAATTTGTGGTAAAAACCATCTTCAACCAAACAAGCGGTTAGTTTAGTAATTTGCCTCTTGAAATGTTTTAATTGATGAAACTATAGTAATGATTCTTCCTGTCTTCGCTATTTGTGACATTGAAATTGGGTTGGTCACGTCGCTCGAAAAGTGGAAGAGAAAAACAGTTCCACAACTTTTAGGGGATTACATACATAAATAAGTGTTAGAGGCCACTCTCAAAGGTGAACAAACACATGCAGACAGTTGAGTCTAGGTATTATGTACCTATTTTTGTACTACAACCACCTAAAAAAGGCTAAGAATATACAGAGAAACTGGTACCTAATCCTACAGCTTTCAACACCCCCTAACCCCAAAAAAAAAAAAGGAGCCTAATACTAGTATACTTCGGCTTAATCACAAGATGAGGATGAGCGGCTGACAAAAGACAGATTAATGCCAACTGTGTCGCAACATTTTCGTGCGGCGTCGGCTTCAGCCTAAGGGGATGCTTTAGGCCTCACCATCGACCAAAACCTGCTTGAGCTTTCTTTCTTTGTTGGAGACTCCTTCATATCGGTATCGAGGTTGTCATCAGGTCCTTTCAAGCCCAACCCCAGATCCAAATTGCTTACGTTCGAATCCTGCCAAGAAAACTTTATTCCACAATCAGATCATCACTACAAATTACTCACTTCCAATTCCAAAAAACAATCCTCTCTCTTAGTTTTCACATTGATTGGGGAAAAAAAACAAATTCCCAAATCTCTACGCCCGCTCCTGTTGAGACAATCATTAATTTGCATCTTTTTTGTACGGACAATCAAATTTTTGTGCGTATCAAATGACCTGGTAAATGCATCGAATTTTTCAGTTGGTGATCGAATTTAACGACTCATTTGCAGGCACAAAATTTCGGTCAATTATTGGTATCCTAATCACTATCTTCATTATACATGTTCAAAACAATCAACTGTAAGTGGTAAATGTCGGCAGTGATCTGAAATCATAAACATGGGAGAAGGCAGGCTCAAAACTCTGGGGATGATAGAATTTTGGCTGTTTCGGAAGATCTTATTACCATAGCACAAAACAAAAGAAACTATGCCATAACAAGAATACCCAGAATCTGGAATCTAGGCCTTTTCATCTAGGTGAATGGTTTTATGCAAATGTTTACCAATTCAATGCTTTTGAGAGGAGGTATTACACTATTATGCAACAATATCAGTTCCCACCACAATATCAGTTATGAACAGTGTAACGCTCTCACATGCTACAGTAACAATAAAAAAATATACTACAGTATAAAACTCTCACATGTTACAGTAAAAGTGGTTCCCACCACCCTTCCAAACACCCTATCAAAGTTCTCAAGTTTTCAATTTCTACTTGGCCCCAATATCTCTCATATATTGATTGACACAACAAAGTATTCCAAGATAAACGGGCAATAAAATTGATGCTTGTGATATTAAAAACATTCTAAACTTTTTGGTTGCTTAAGATGCATTTTCAACCGTACAGTTTAAATCGGACAGTGATGATCATGAAATTATGAAGCGGGCGTAACGATGCTGCCCATAAAACAAACCCGAAATGGTATTTAGCCATTTGAAATGATTTAAATTCTACAGTTGCATCAGGTTCCCCACCGTAAAATACCCGTTCACACATCCTGGCGCGCGCATACATGTAAATAACATTTTTGTTTACTAGTTTGTAAATATCATCAAAATCAGTAAGAGTTGAAAAGTGTTACCTCATCTTCTTCCTTGAAATCATCAGAGACGTTCGGCTTCCTATGCAGCTCCTCCTCGTCGCTCATGGTCGGCGGCATTGGCATAGCAGTAGCCGGAGGTGGAGCCGGAGCCAGGCGTGCATGCGTCTCACTTGTTTTGGCTTCATCTTCCACCTTTTTCTCACCCACCTTCTTCTGTTGATCTTCTAGAACAGCAATCTGAAAAGTCAATTGAAATTCTAGACAATCTCAACAACGCCCATTATGGCAAAAGAAACGACACCAGATTTAAACAAACGACATCAAAAATTAATTGAGTTTCTTCTTCTTATAGAAAAAGTCAATTTTCCCTTCTCAACTTTTTCTTTACATGACCCAAAAAAAAAGCAGTTTAGTCCTTTTTTTTCTCCTTTTTTAAGGCTGAAAATCACCATCTAATCACAAAAATCACATGAATAAGGTTCTCAATTAAGCATCCACTACAAGATTTAGCAGCAGAATATCATATTAAAATCTAATTTATCATTAAAAAAAAAGATTTGAACTTTCTTCTCTAGAAAAATTAAAGGGTTTTCCTTCTGGACAAAGATTAAGATTTTACAGGCTTTGTTCTATAAGAGTGTTTTTTTTTTTTTTTTTTACTAGTAGGAAACTAGAACAAAAAATTTCCAAAAAAAAAAATGCAAAAAGCCAAAACAATATCTGTTTTAAACCAATTAAATCATCATTCAAAATCCTCCATTGAAGCTCAGAAAGTATATATTAAACAAAAATAATCCCAAAAATCTTAAACCCTAACAACTCATATTGCATGTACGGACGAATATAGACTCACAGGAGTATAACGGAACTTCCTTCGAGGCGGCTCCTCGGCGGCGGACGTCGTCGGGGGGAGAGGAGTCCAGCGGCGGAGGAGGAGGCGGGGACTGTCGTTGTTCTGGCCGGTAGATTGGCACTGGTAACTGACGGTAGAGGATGAGGACACGTGGACCCACTTCTTCTTCCACTTTCGTACTGGGCCGTTAAAAACCGTCGCTGCTGGGCCGTACCGCGACGACGCCCGGCCCAATCGCGACCCAACTCCCTCCATTTCTCTCTCTCCTTCGCCGCCGATTGAGGAAGGAAAAAAAATCTTCTTTTTTGCCCCTAAATTCTCGGAGGTTTTTTTTTGGGTGACTGGTTTAAGGTTTTTGTTGACAAGGGAAAAAATGGGTTTCTAAGTTTTGAGTCATTGAGGATTATTTTTCTAATTTTCTAGTACGAGGTTTAGAGAGAGAAAGAGAGAGGAGAGACAAAAACGATGCGGAACAGAAAAACGACGCCGTTGGGGCTGAATCAGTTTCAGTTCCCTGTCTGCTTGACAGAAAGTAGAAACTAACTCACCGTTTGAGACGCGCCTTTGAATAAAAAGTAAACAGAATTGCACTAGTGCCCTTCATGTTCAGTAAAATTACAGTTTGTCCCTTTCTTGAAGGGTATGAATCAAGAAAAAAATTGGGTTCAAATCTTTTTGGCTGCCATGTATTGTCTCGCCAAAAAAAAAAATAAATAAATTTCTATTCGAAGGTTTTTCTTATTTAAATCCATGAACCAAACGAGCTCGATGGCTTGTCTTTTATAAAAATTTACCTTTTTTAAGGGCTTTTGCAAAAATATTTGCAAATATCATTTTGTCTTTTATTAGTGTTTTTTAATAATTTTAGTTGCTATATTTTAATAATGTATCTTATTGATACTATGTTGTTTAAAAAATATTAAAAAGGTGTCACATAATTTTTAAAAATATTTTTTTCATACCTTGAATGTTGAACCTAATTTGTAGGTTGTGAAAAGTCAAATTTTTTTTTAATTAATTTTGCAGTACATCATTTTGCTTTGTAAATATAAAACGAGTAGAGTACTAAAAAGGATATTTTGGCTCATAATTGAATCTTTATATTTATGACATAGATAGTGAAGTTTCAAATTTGTGTTACATAATTAGACTGGTGAAATAAAAAGTTTAAATTCAATGATATATATAAAAATGAGAAAATTATATATTATTCCAAGTCAATTTTGAGTTTCAAATTATTAAGAGAAAATCTCCCTCAACTTCAACAAATATAAATCATTTTAAAAATTAAAAAAAAAACTAAAATGAGGAATTTACTTGTAATTTTTTTTAAAGTTTTGATGCTATGGTGTAAATACTTTTGAACAAAGTTTAGCCTTCTATAATTCCAAAAAACCAAAGGGTGCCAAATATAATTTCCCAAAATATCTTTTGCCTTGAATGATGCCACGTAGGCCAAACCTTTTTTGCCATATCCTAACAACCTCTCAGCAAGTCAGTGTTATCTTCTTCACCATCTCCAACAGAAAAAAAGATTCACCAATGGAGCTCTGTATCGGAACCAGCAGTTCCATTAAGCCCCTCTTCAATCCCAACTATTCTCGCTTTTCTCACTCCATTTCTCGCACAAACTCCGTCTCTTTTTCAGACCCTTTTCTTCGATTCAAGAATGGAACCTTCAGTTCCTCACGGTTGTCGTTTCTTCCTAGTCAAAGTCACTTCCTTGTTGGAAATTGTCGTCGTTTTGTGGCTTTAGCTGCCTCTTCTTCGTCGTCTTCCGTGGTTTCCGGAGAAAAGAAGGATAACCTTCCGGCTAGTTTGGAGGTTACGGAAACTGAAGAGCCCGATTCTAGAGTGAGTTTATCTCTCTATAATTGGTTTTTATTCCTCAATTTTATCGTTTTTATTGTTTTTTGTGTTTCCTTGTAATTTTTACTTTGTTTTCTATATTGGGTCCATTGTTTTGCCTGTTAAAGAAACAAGAAGTTACAATTTTTTTTTTTCAATTTTATTTTGTAATATATGTGTGCATTTTCTCAGAGGTTCTGAGTTTTAGCTTAATTTGAAAGTTATACGAGAATTATTTTCTTCAGTGGTTTTTTTGTTAGTTTAAAGCTGGGACTTTTGCTCTATATTTCAACTCAATTTCCTTTTTGCTTTTTTTTTTTTTTTTTGGTATTTTGTCGTAGATTTTACTTGGTTTTCTGAATTGGGTCTTCGTTGTTTTGCCTATTACAGAAACAAAGATACAATCTTTTTATTTTTATATTATGTGTGTGTTTTCTTAGAGGTTTTGGGCTTTAGCTCAATATGAAAGTTATAAAATATGCTTCTTTACTGATTTTTTGTTAATTTAAAGTTGGTACTTTTGCTTCATATTGCTCAACTCATGTTCTATTTTCCATTTTTTTGTGTTGTAAATTGCTTTTAGTTGTGGGGCTTTCCATGTTTTTATCATAACTGGAAAAATCTAATCTTTTTCTGCAGCTTAAATTGAGTGTAGAAGTTCCACCTGCTGTCTGTGATGATTGTTACAATAGAGTCCTAAACGAGTTCATGAAGCAAGCAAGGGTGAGTATATATAAGTATTGCGACTTTTTGTATCATGTGAGAATTGTGACATCATTGAAATTGTGAACAATATCTACTTCTTCACATTGGTTTTGTGGCATGCAGATTCCTGGATTTCGCCCTGGGAAGAGAGTTCCGGAAAGTATTTTGCTAAGTTATGTTGGGAAGGAACATGTTCAGAAGGCTACGGTTGAGTCTATTTTAAAGAGGACCCTTCCACATGCCATGTCTTCTGTAAGAACTTATCAGCATTGGGGTCGCGTTTTCTATTTATGTTTATTTTCAGGCGTGTTCTGAATTTATCGGTGTTTGGCCCTTGGATCCTGGACTTTTAATTTTTAAAGAGGATACAAATTTAAAAATTCGTTGCAATTATAGACCAATAGCTAACGGACGTCAACTAATAAGCTGAATGCCCTACAATTTTTGCACAAAATGCACCTTAAACATTTCTTTAGTTGGCATGTTGGACCATAAACCTTTAATTTTGGCATTTGGGACCCTAATTGTTATCGCATTAATTGATAGTATAACTCCCTCAAAGTTCTTTTCTGATCTATGAACTATTGGGAGTTCAGAGTTGAAATGCCGAAACATGGGGGTGCAAGTTTTGCATTCACCACCCCCCAAAAACAGGCGAAATTATGCACAAGATTAACCATTTATTTCCCCATTAAAATCTAACAAAGAAGGCCTGTGTATCCTCGGAAAATGAAAATTCCTTTAGATTTCAATTTCCTGATGAGATTTGAATTCTGCTAAAAACATTTATATGGCTCGACAACTTATTAAGGCAGATTAAGTTGTGGATTTGTGATGCTATTTGTTTTTCTACTATTTTTCAGCTTCTTTTTATGTTCATGAGCTGTCTCTAGAAACTTTTGTTTTGTAGGTGGCAGATAGGGCTTTGAGAGACTCGGTACGTATTGTGACCAAATTTTCGGACATGGAGCAGGCCTATGCTACTCTCAATTCTCTCAAGTTCGTCGTATACAACATCCTTTTAAGTTACTGTCATTTGCATTTTCCTTCTTATTTTTGCTCCTGTATTTCACAATTTGCATTTCCAACTGGCAATCAGTTGGTGAGTATCTATAAATACTGGTGTATTTTTTGGCACAGATACGATATCATTGTTGATGTGGTGCCCGAGGTCAAGTGGATTTTCGAGGATGGATACAAGAACTTGAAGGTTGTTGTTGAGTTAGATAGCGACATAACTGCTCAGAAAGCTTCCGAACAAGAACTTAGGCGCCGACACAAGTCCCTAGGTACATTGCGGATCGTAACTGACAGAGGACTACAGGTAAATCAAGATTATATTATGGTTTCAAATTTTCAATTTGCTTCTTCTTTGTCTAACGATGGTTTCTAATTGAAATGTCATGGCATAGTTAAATCAAAGTGAAAGTAATTACTGACAAATATCTCCAGCAAAAGTTAAACAAGTTGAAACTCTAACAGGTTGGTGATATGGCGGTCCTCGACATATCTGCAACAACAATAGATGAAGACAAATCAAATGTCGAAAAAATTCCATCTGCTGAGACTAAAGGTCTGTGTCAAATGCACTCAAGATTTTGAATATAATTAGACTTAAGTGGGACCATATATTAAATAGAAACTGTTTCTCAACTCTGATTTCTCTTTGCAGGTTTCAAATTTGATACGGAAGATGGTGATAAAGTACTTCCCGGTTTCCTTGATGCAATTCTTGGAATTACGGCAGGAGAAACCAGGTCCTTTCCACTTGTATTTCCTGAATCATGGAGACAAGAGAATCTACGAGGAGTTCGTGCTCAATTCACTGTGAGTCCTTGTTTACGTCTAAGAAACTTATGTGTTCAACCAGGAGAAAGCATATTATAAATCACTGGAATAAATAAATAATAAAACAAAAGATTTCTTATGGCATGTTGATAGCTATGTGCCTATTGCCGCTTTACAATTCAAGCGTACAGTTCTTTAACTCTTTGGCTGCTTTGGTTCTCCTTTAGGTCGAATGCAAAGAATTGTTTTACAGAGATTTACCCAACTTGGATGACTCTCTTGCTGATAAGATTCTTCCTGGATGTACCACCGTTGAACAAGTAACCATGAACTTAATCAATCGATTACATTCTGCTTAGAAATGCTCTACTTGATTCGAGTCTCAAATGAACGATGCTTCTGCGTGAATTTTCAGGTCAAGGAATTATTGCTTCAAAGGTGCCTAGAAGTGGAGCAATCTGCAAAAGATCAAGCAACAGATAACGCCATTCTTGACCAGCTGTGCAAGGTCTTACTCTTAACTTAAGATTAAGTGATTAGAGTTGGATCTATCTTTATGTGTGCAAGTGTAATATGTATTTATGAAAATGGCCTTTTTGGTTATTTCGTTTTCTCTCCTCGGAGAAGATTCAAGTCTTCCGTTAGTATTATTCTATTTCTGTAATTTCAGATGGTGGAGGTTGATATTCCACAGTCCTTGTTTGAAGAACAAGGAAGACAGCTCTATGGAGCAAAGCTTTTAGAGATACAGGTTGGTTTTTTCTTTCTAACCTCTTTCATCTCTCTCGTGCTCAAGTATGTTTCCATGTTGTGGACACAAATTGTTGTGTTAAATATCTGGTTGTACAGGCAAACATGAAACTAAACGACGAGCAATTAGCTTCCCTATCAAGTCAAAAGGCCGTGAACGAGTACCTTGAACACCAGAGGGAGAACATAACAAGATTGATAAAGCAGAATCTAGCTGTAGGAGATATATTTAAGCGCGAGAATTTGCAGGTAATCTTTTACGACGCCTGGATCACCCTTTGACGCTTTTAGAATCCACGTACCCCGGTTAATCTGCTTACCGGGGGGGTCACCTGTTGATAAAACATTTGCAATCACTTTGATATGCAGTTTTCTACTGATGAGCTTGTCAAAGAGGTTGAGAATTCCATCGCCGAGTTCAAGCGCCAAAAGGAAGAATATGACGAGGATCGCATAAGAGAGCAGGTACGTACACGTTATCCTTTCGGAAAAAGAGGGAGTCTTGCTATTTCAAATTTGTTTCATTCTTTTATCGTTTTAACCAACTACCCAAAAGTCTTAAGAGAACTCCTTGAATAGCATAGATAAAGTTTAGCAACAAATTGTATATCATGCAGGTCCAAGAGATTCTAGAGGGAGCAAAAGTGCTTGAATGGTTGAGAGAGAATGCAGAAATTCAGTACATTACAAGGTGAGAGAAAGAGAAAGAAGTGTGTATATATATATATATATATATATGGTGAGAGAGAGAGAGAGTAATGGTGGTGTAGAGGCATATTGCCACTTCTCAAAATTTTGTTTCTCCTTAGTTGATGTTGTAAAATTTATTGTCCTTTTTTAATTACGGCATCCTTAGAATAAAGTAGGAGAATGCAATATTCATGGAAAAGGATTATATGCTTTTAACCTTTGTAAAAAACATATTTGAGAAATTTACTAATTACTTTGTCCACCTATTTCGGGATCACTAAAAAAGTTCTTGCCAAGGCTTAAACCAACTTTTTAATAAGAGTTTAAGAGTGATTATGAGGTCTTAGTACAAAGCAAAAGGAAAAAACAGGTTGCCATTTAATATGTTGAGGAAAACGACATGTCGTTGAGAGATGTCAACAGGAAGACTGTCTTAAAGATTGTTGTTTCACAGTTAGCAAGTCAGGCAACTTGATTTTTTTCTCCCTTTTTTTACAAAAACAAAAACAAAAAGGGTAAGACGACGGAAATTAAGGTCTGTTGGAATTTTATTTTATTTTATACATATATTTTTCTAAGGATGGTTCATTTGGAAAACCTGCCGTAGACACGTGGGTGACATTAATTATGTGGCCCTGCCCTTAAGGTTGAACGCACAACAGTAAATGAAGCCTCACATCAAATATCCACCGAGTATATAATTGCACGGCATTAGGCAAAAGAGAAAAAAAGAGAAAAAGGCTGAATAATTGCACGTTTCCTGAAAATTCCAAGGAAAAAAATTATTAAAATTTGATCATAAACGATATATATTCACCAACAAAATTAGCTATTTGACATAATGGTGAGAACCACAGTTTTTATCATAAACATAATTATAAACAGTATAAAGCTCTCACATGCTACAGTGACAATAAAAAAATTGTTATAATATAAAGCTCTCACATGCTACTGTAAAAGTGGTTCCTACTACCGATTCCTACCACCTTTCAAACACCACCTTAGTAACTCTCCTTGTCACTGCCTCTAGAGTATTATAAATGTTGTATCTACAATTAAACATAAAAAGGTTAGTATTTAATTTGATATTTACTATTCATGAGTTATGAGTTTGGGTTCTCAAATCACCGTTGTTATGATATGTTTAGTTTCCCAGAACAAGATCAAAATAATTAAAGAATGAAAAATAAATAACAGCTGTTAGAAATCAAATGATGTTGCATAATAAACGATATCACACGCGAGATTTATAATGGTTCATTTTGTAATGAGTGCTACGTCCATTGTTCTTCAATATGAATGAATTAGCATAGATTACAAGGTGTTTGAAAGAGATGATATAAGAGAAAGCACCTATTTTCACAAAATTTTTGTAAATTTCTCTGTATGTAAGTTTCAGTGAAGTTGTTGATGTACTTTTATATGGAGTGTTGTATGAGACTGTGGCTCCAATATGATGGAAGGAGTGGGTATAGTAGTGCTTGTAGTAGGGGGACATGTGTTGATCTGCGATAGCACATACTCATCGGACTTCTCCCCACGTCCCATTTCATGGCTTAGTATATATCGTATTGTAATTGTCAAATTCTGTACATTGATTCCATCGAATCGATACTTAGTAAACCTGCGGTGGTAGGAATGTTTAGATTCAAACAAAACAAAATGAGTAGAAATTGTAATCAAATCTATAACCATCGAATTGATCGATGCCTCGAGTTGACTAAGCAATGAGCGAGTGATGATTTCTATATTAATCTAAATCGAATGTAAACACTACTATTGGGCTCGATTCACTTTGACTGCAATTTGTATTCCTTGTTCCGGGCCTTTATTGCTCAAATCTTAGTCCAACAAGTATGAAAAGCCAGAAAGTTGTCTATTCACTTCCTGAAAGAGACACTCAGAAACCGGAATTTCTTAGTTTTATCTTCAATGTACAACATTCAAGCTAAAAAAAGAAAGAAAAATGTACATTTTATCAATGTTGGAGAACTTTTAATGGGCCGAAAGTAGCAAAAAGGGGATGCGAGCAAAAACTTTGGGCAATAGTCTTTTACAAGGTTTTTTTTTTTTTTTCACATCACTAATGTTTCTAAGGCGAAATTAGTTCGTTTTTGGACCTACTAAATTTCTAAGACTAAATTAGTGTTTTTTTTTTTTTTTTTAATAAGTAGTGAAGACGTGGTACCTGTGAAAACTTTGAGCAGATAAGATTGGAATAGTTTGCAAAACATTGAAATCATGTTGAAGTTTTTCCTCCAGGTCACTTTACGGATGCAGGGTGAGATGAGATGAGTACTAACTCATCTTTGACACCCCCTCCCTTGGGCCTTACCAGTCTAATGGGATAAATTGACACATTGAAAATACTCATATTAGAGTACTCATTGTGGAGAAAGACCAGGCTATCGGAAAAATCAGGGGAAAGTGTCCGCCGAGGGGTTTTTCCTAAAGACTGAGGCTCGATGTTAGGGTTTTTTTTAGAGACCAAATGGTATATAATTCTTTTATTGGCAGATTCGAGGATTAGAAACTAAGGGCATGGCAAGATTTTTGTTGGACATGTTCTTGGTTTCTTCATAGACTAGATTGGCTTAGTAGATGAATTTGCATTCGAAACATGCAAAAATATGGCCATTATTTAATTTGGCTGTTAAGTATAATACGTAAAATGCAAGATTCATGTGAGTATTATATGATAAAAATATTGCATTTGGAAACGGCCGAAAAAATCTTAAAATCATTTTTTGGATTAGAGCATCAAATACAAGTTGTGGTTGGCTAAGGGTGGTTTACACCGTAAACTCAGTTATAAACAGTATAAAGCTTTCATATGCTACAGTAAAAAGGAAAAAAAAGTTGTTGCAGTGTAAAGCTCTCACATGTTACAGTAAAAACGGTTCCCACCACTAACCAAACACCCTAATAGTATTTTTAATCTAAATATCAAATATAGTATTTGTTTGGATATGAAATACAGTTGTTCATTCAGAAACAAATGTTATATATGGCTTTTATTCATAAATCATAGAATGTGCCAAAAGATTAAGTAACAATCTTTTTCCACTTCTTGTTTTATTAGGAAAGATGACGTCCAAGTACTAAGGTCTTCTGGGCAAAAGAGTTCCCCGTGAGAAAAGCAATAACCCTCTTAAATAAATGGTTTTTTATTAAAAACCCGAATTTGAGTTTAACAACCGTGTATATTTTAAAATCGTTATATTTTATTAAAATTATTTTTTTATGTAAATTTAACGATTAAAAAATAATATTTATAGTAAATATTTTTGTCGGTTCTGGTAAAAAAATTGCCTTAAATAAAATTAACAATAAAGCTGAAAATTATTACCCAAATCTGACTTTGGGATTAAAAATCTAAAACAGTCCAAAGAACATGTGAAGGTCGTTTGGCTGGTTCAATACAACCAAGAGAATGCCCATCATTCCCTGCCTTGCCCACATGAAGCAAAACCCTACAGACCGCTCCACTTGGCCCCCCTGCATTGATTTTTGTGCCATTTCATGCATGGTATCTTGTGAAACCATCCTAATTTAGTCACTCAATGGTCAAATTTTTAGTCAAATCCCACTTATTGGACTAATGTTTTTAATTAAAAACGCTAAGGAAACTATTTTAAATTAATCAAAAAATAGTTGTACTGCTTTAAGAGTATTTTAAATTAATCAACCAAAATCACTAGCCCTTTTTGGGTTTATTAAAGTGTTACTGCTTTGAGCTGTTGGCCCTATTCGTCATAGGCTTCATCAAATAATATGCATGCAATTTGTTTTGTTTCTTCCCCTATTCTTTTTTTGAGGCCCTAAAAGGTAACAGAAGTGCCCTAGACTATTTTTTTTTTTCTTTTGAATATTAGACTATATGTTTTTTCGCAAACGTTTTTGTGAAGTTTTAACTTTGAGAGTGCCTTAGCTGTTAGTGGTCCAAACAGCATAATTTTGCCACATATTTCCAAGCATTAAATAGATAACTCTACGAATAATATGCAAGTTATAACTAAGGGTTATGGCCAGTGAGTCATTGTTAATATTTTTAACTAGTTAAAAATTGACATCTAAGGCCATGTCAGACCTTGCGCCAATAGGTCTCAGAATTAACACGTGGATTTATGGTTGGTTGAAAATTTATAGTTATTGATCATAAAAGAATCGTTAAAATTTTAACTAATTAGAGATTGACACGTAAGGCTGTGTAGGACCTTATGTCATACTCAATAAATCTTACTGTTAATATGTAAATTCGAGATAAAATTGACATTTAAGACTGTAGAATTTTATGTCAAAATAAGTGGGTTTCAAAATTAACGTGGGTTTGTTGTTGGTTAAAACTATAAATCGTAGATAATTAATGATGATACATGGGATTTCTCACGTGAAATTACACTGTTGATCTAATTGTCATTGTTATCTTTTCTGTTGTTAATATTAGACATCTCTTTAGCCGCGTGCTAAAAACAGTTGAATACTCCCAAAAATGGGAAAATAAAAAATGATTCCATAATTGGTACATAGAAATTTTGTTCAAAAATGTATAATAGACATTCTATTTAACACACACGTACAGATTCAAGGCAGCCACGCCCCATTCTTTGTGGTACATAAATACATTGATATGGATAAGTTTATCTTTGTCCCTTTAGAACCTTTTTTATGGGCCTTTTAGAACTTGAACGTGCAAATGTACTTAAGTAAAATATTGTCTATTGATTGATTGATTGATTGATTTATTATTATTATTATTATTTTTGGAGATGGAGAGAAACATTATTAAATCACAATGAGTAGGTTGTTGTTCCTTCAACACTCTTAGGGTGTTTGGAAAAGGGGTGGGAGCTGTTGGTAAAACCATTTTTACTGTAGCATGTGAAAGCTTTACATTGTAACGATTTTTTTAATTATTATTGTAGCATATGAGAACTTTACGTTGTTTATAACTAAAAAAGTGGTTTCTATCGTTTTTGCCAAACAGGGGTCTATTAAGCATGCTATTTTGAGAACTTCAATAATTTGCTCTATGAGAAAGTTTGATATGACTAGACTCCTTTAGCTTGGTTTGGTAGTGAAATTTGAAGGATTATCGCCGATGGGAGATCAGTCGACCTCTTTAAAATGAAAGTGACTCAGAAGGAGGAAGATCAGTGATCATCTCTTCACATTTACACGATGCATTTTTTTTTTTTAAAAAACAATAATTTTAATGTTCTTGATCTATTAGTATTCCTAATTTTTCGACCTTTTATTAAAGAACTTGTGAATATCAGAAGTGGTGCCAAGCACGCTACAAAAGTTTTCAAAGCAAAAGATTGCATACTATTATGTGGCAAAATGTACAAGTTTCAATAGTAAAACAGATATTACTTTGCCCTTTAGGTGGCTTAGCTTATGCACTTACAAATTAGAGATACTCCTTTTCACTTTACAAAATAAAGAATATCGTGTAGTAAAAGAAAGGTATATATATTTATAATGAGGGGCTAAAATTAATGCTAGAATTAGATTTACTATTTAAGTGAAGTGTTAATCATGACTTTGCCCAAGTTGGACCATATCATTTTCTAATGATGGTTTTTCACGTAATACCAAATTATGATAATGGGGGGAAAAAAAAAAGATTCCAAAGCTAAACAATATTTGTTGAGCTAACATGAAAAGAAAAAAATATCACTAAAGCCTTGCACAGCCAAGACAACAAAGATATAGACTTGTTTGATTCGTGATAACACCTAAGCTATGAATATGACATTTTGGCCCCCAAATCTTGTTTTTCTTTTAATACACACACCACTCCATACTTTAATATTCTTCTCCATCACACCATATAAAAAAATGCCCCTCCTCTGCACTTAAATTACATAAATGCCATTTTTAAACCCTATTCCATCTAGTTGGCTCATTAAATCCAAAGTTTGGTTTTATGATATCTTATTATTAAATATTTAAAAAAATTGTTTCATCTTAAATTTGAATAATTAATACTGAAATAAAGCATATTGCATTTATCATGCTTTTTAATACTACATTCCAAAAATGAATAACCTGTATCAACTCTTGGCTCTCTCTGTGAATAAATTTGTTTCAACTTTACTAAAGTTGGAAAAAAAAAATAGATTAATAAATGTTAGCAGCATCTAGATCGCAGTGAATAACAACAGCCGAATGGTAAATGAACATGGACCTTCTTACAATTGGGCCAGATTTTTAACTTGGCCCACATAATTTCTAATGGACCATGGGCCCATCCGACGGAGAAATTATCGGGAGCTGTCGGTCAAACCAGTAATTCGACGCAATCAGACCTGAGCAAGACAAACGTAATTAGGTCACTGTCTGTCTTTCAACAGTTTACCCCTGTACTCCATGAATTTTATTATATTTAATTTAAAAAATAAAATATAATTATATGAGATGGACATAGTAAGGTTAGGACTTCTAAAATTTTAGTGTTAATTTTTTTTTTCATAACACAAAAAATATTTTTTTAAGAATCATTGGTTGTGATTTTTTTTGAAAGTTTTTTTTTTCAAATTACTGTGATTTCTTAAAAAATGATTGTGACACAAAAAATCAGAATATAAATACTATTTTTCAGATATTATGTTACTGTTAATTAAAAAAGGAATGTATAGCATAACATGTGCAGTTTTAAAAAACAAAAAAATATAACGGGAACTAAGGTTTTTACATCTTTACATTGGGGGACCCCATTCTTTGAATCCTGACGGGTTAAATTTGGAATCTATTGTAATTTAAATTCAAACTTGATAAGACAGGTTTTAAACTTTCTCATCATATAAAGCAAACATTTGTAAATCAACAAAGCTGGTTAATTTTAAATTCGGCTTTAAAAAATTGCTTGTCTCAATCCAATTAAAAATGAAACGAAATTTCCTCTAAGCTATGGTAAGGTTTTTTTTTTTTTTTCTTTAATGACACTAAGTTATACTTTTTGTTATGGAGACAACATTTTTTTGAAAAATTTAATCAATTGTAAGTCATGTAATTTTTTTTTTTGAAATGAAGTCATATAATTGTTTGGTAAAACACAATATAAAAAATTAAATAAAATAAACTTTAATTTTTTTGTTGCTCTAATTGTAGTTATGAGCTCTTCATTTACTCGCAACCTCTCTTCTTATGTATGATCATCGGTCTCTTTTATCGCCTTTAACAACCAGTTACGTACCTAAAATTGTCACAAAATTGGACTCATTGGCCAAGATATTTAAGCCTTGTTTGTTTTTATTTTTAAAATTTTTAAAAATGTTTTCATACGCTTTTCGAGGTAAAAATTTTAAAAACACTCTAAGCATAATTTCTAAAAAAATTTTCATTTTCCAAAACAAACATATTTTTATATATTTTAAAAACAATACCAAACAATCCCTAAACTTGCAACATGTAATAAGTTAAAAGGTGATCATTTTTGAGTTGCATAAGACAAAAATTATACAGCACACATTTTTCAAGGATAAAAATTGAAATTAACGACAAGTAAGGGCAGTCGAATTTGTTGTAAGTCCTTCTATCTTAACCATAGATTAAAAGTTTGAGTTACACTAAATCTCCCTTAAAAATAGCGGTATTTTTACTCTTTTTATATATAAAAAAAATGAAATTAACCGCAAATGCAAATCACCCATGAAAATTGCATCCCAAGACCGAGGGACACAAACGTAATTTGGCCGCAATCCGTTAAAATCCCGCTCTTGCAAATTGAACAACAGTGACGTATTCGTAATTAACTTGAAAGGCGAGGGTATTTACTTCACCAAGACTTTTCGCGACAAAGTTGATTTATGGTATTATATAGGGCCCACCACAGAAGCCAGTCTCTCTCTCTTACTTTCACTCTCTCTCCTCTCTATTCTCTCTCTTCTGTGTGTTTCTGTGTCTTCTGCCTAAGCTTCCATTCACTACTTTCTCTTTCTCTGTGAACACTCAAAAGCCCCAAACTTGCTTAGATCTGACACCTCGCAAACCTCGAAAGCCCTCGACGACGACGAACACGATCTAGTAAGTATATCACAAGCATTTCGTCTCTGTTTCTCTTCACTTTTTGAAATTTTTTTTCTTGTTTTTGATCCGTGACATTTGGTCAATGGCGGTGATTTTGAAGTGAATTTTGTGTGATTGTGTTTGGTTGATGTGTTTTTTAGATGTTCATGAGCTTGAGATCTTGTTTGATTTAGCGCCGAATTTGGGTTTTGAGTAGAATGCGAGTGAGATTGCTCTGTTTGGTTGCCGAGAAAATGTCGCAGCGTGTGAGGATGAGTGTTTGTTGAAATGAGATAATGTCTGTTTGATTTCTCAGAAAATTTCAGCGAAAGAACATATTTTTTAAAAAAGATTTGAACTCTTTGTTTCAATTTTTTTCCTACTTATTTATTTTGGAAGACAAATGAATATAAGTTCAGTTATTTGAGAGGTTGTAATGTGCTTTCTGATCGGCGTGATCTGTGTTTGAAAATTAAGTTATATGGTTAATTAAGTATGGCAATTTAAAAACTGCGGTTTAGATAGATGAATGACATTAATTTCTACGACTGATCAAGTTATAGGACTTTTCTGATAGATTTTTTTGGGCATTTTGTTTATATATATAGCTGTAAAAACCTTTCCCTTAATGTTGGGTTGGTTTGCGATTATTGCATTTGAGACTTTTATCACTGCGCATTTGGAAGTGGTTATTCTTTTTTTTTTTTTTTTTTCCTGAAGCTCTTTTTCTTTTATGTTCTTTTGTTTGTGCGCAGCTTTTTGACTAACAACCAGTTTCTTGTATTTATGCATGATTGATGTTGACAGGTGTTTATGTTTTACTTGACCGGTCAAGTTGTGAGTCTTCCTTGTCATTAAGGTAACTAAATTCATTCTTTTAATTTTTGCACTTTTGGAGAACCTTCATCTCGCATGAAAAGCATTGAAATGGTGTTGGAATGCTTTCTGTGGTGCAGTTTAGATTGTGGTTGTGACGGGAATGGCGGTGACTGATGCTCAAAACCCTCTTATTGGTGAAACCACTTGTGGTTCTCTGCTCCAAAAACTGCAGGTAGCTTCCATTTTTGTATTTGGTTGTTTAGTCTATTGGTTTCGTATGTCTATTGGGATTCAAAAATTCACGATGATGTCTTGCAGGAAATTTGGGATGAAGTTGGAGAGAGTGATGTGGAACGTGACAAGATGCTCCTTCAGTTAGAGCAAGAGTGCTTGGATGTGTACAAGAGGAAGGTGGAGCAGGCTGCAAAGTCAAGGGCACAGCTTCTTCAAGCATTGTCTGATGGCAAACATGAACTTTCCAATCTTCTGTCTGCTCTTGGAGAAAAAAGTTCCATTGGCATAGTGAGTGATTACTAGATTCAGCCTTTTTGCGCCAATAATGTGAATTTGTGCATTCTGAGTAAACGTGGATGATATCATGATAATGTGTTTTTGGGTTTGTTTACAGCCGGAGAAAACTTCAGGAACAATCAAGGAACAACTTGCAGCCATAGCTCCAGCACTTGAGCAGTTATGGAAACAGAAAGAGGAGAGAGTAAAGGAAATTTCTGATGTACAGTCTCAGATTCAAAAGATTTGTGGAGAAATTGCTGGGAACTTGAATCTGAGTGGGCAGGCAGGGACGCCTGTTGTTGATGAGTCTGACCTGACTTTGAAGAAGTTGGATGAGTATCATGCTCAGCTTCAAGAACTTCAAAAGGAGAAGGTAAATCTCATCCTTATGAAATGGTTTCTTACTTGTTTTGACTTTGATAATAGCCTACACACCTGCTGCAAGTTCATTGGTGGTAATTAGTAATTACTTGTTTGGTGTTGCAGAGTGATAGGTTGCACAAGGTGCTTGAATTTGTTAGCACCGTGCATGATCTTTGCGCTGTCCTCGGGATGGACTTCTTCAGCACTGTTACTGAGGTCCATCCTAGCTTAAATGACTCAACTGGTGTTCAGTCCAAGAGCATTAGCAATGACACTCTATCCAGGCTTGCTAAGACAGTCTTAGCACTGAAAGAAGATAAGAAGCAGAGGCTGCACAAGGTAATCCATTTTATGTTTTTACTCTTTGCATTTCTAAGGGGGAAAAAAAATAACTGCATGCCTTGCTTGACTCGTCACATCTTGCCGCTGAAGTTGGTTAAATTTGACTTGTATCTTAATCCACAGCTCCAAGAATTAGCTTCTCAACTAATTGATCTATGGAATTTGATGGATACTCCTGAAGAGGAAAGGAGTCTATTCGACCATGTTACCTGCAACATTTCGGCATCAGTTGATGAGGTGACTGTTCCTGGGGCTCTGGCTCTGGATCTTATTGAGCAGGTAGTTGTTATAGCTCGCTTTGTTCACATCTATGAAAACTTAAATATAATAGTAGGTGGCCTTTTTTATTCACAATTTTTTTACTTCCCTTGGTATTTTCTTTTGTCAAGGCTGAGGTGGAAGTGGAGAGACTTGATCAGCTCAAAGCTAGCAGGATGAAGGAAATTGCTTTTAAGAGGCATGCAGAGCTTGAAGAGATATTGGCTCGTGCCCACATAGAAATAGATCCAGAAGCTGCTAGGGAGAAAATAATGGCAATGATCGATTCTGGAAATGTGGAGCCTGCTGAATTGTTAGCTGATATGGATAATCAGATAGCAAAAGCTAAAGAGGAAGCTCTCAGCAGAAAGGAAATATTGGACAAAGTTGAGAAATGGATGTCAGCCTGTGAGGAAGAGAGTTGGCTTGAAGATTACAATCGGGTATTTATTCATCATCTCTATGCCTGATCATTTATAATCTGCATGTGTAATGTAGATTTATTTTTTATTTTAATTTTTTTTAATGCAGACTGCGCACTCCCATGAATAAGCAGTAATCTCATATATGTGTGTATTATATTTTTATGATTGTCCTATTCAATTAGACATCATTACATCAATTTTAGCCTAGAGAGACTAGGAGACGGAGAAAATCAATAATTTTCCTGTGGCATGCTGCAGTGACAGTGAATTTGGATGTGCAGGGCTTTTCATATGTGCAAGCCGTTTAAATTTGCCAACATTTGCACATCTTCTCTGTCAGGCTATTGAATCTAACCAAATTATCTGCTTAAACAGGATGAGAACAGGTATAATGCAAGCAGAGGTGCGCACTTGAACCTCAAGCGTGCAGAAAAGGCCCGGATCCTGGTTAACAAAATTCCAGGTATGGGTAGAACAAGAGAGAGAGAGACAGTTAGGAGAAGTTAGCTTATTTAGTGGTTGTTATTTGATAGAGATTGAAATGCTATACTGTTAAAATATACTTTGTACAATTGATCGATCAATTTGCATTTCTGTTGTGAATATGCTTGTTCAATTTCTGTTATTTCATAGGGATATTGGAATTTTTGTTACAACATTGAGCTTCCAAACTTGTCTAATTCGTTGGTTTCTTGGCCATGCAGCTCTTGTTGACACCTTGGTTGCCAAAACACGTGCTTGGGAGGAAGATTGTGGCATATCGTTTACTTATGATGGTGTACCCCTTCTTGCCATGTTAGATGAATATGCTATGCTGAGGCAGGAAAGAGAAGAAGAGAAGAGGAGGATGAGGGTGAGTATTATTTAACTGGATGTCGAAGTAATAGTTCTTGATCATCCGAATTCTATATGACTAACATGGACCGATTACTCACATGATTGTGTATAAAGCTGGTTTTTTCCTCGTATCACCACATTGTTGTTTTCTCGTGTTCTGAACGGATGTTCTTTTTACAGGATCAGAAGAAATACCAAGACCAACAGCACACGGAACAGGAAGCCGTATTTGGCTCAAGGCCTAGCCCTGCTCGACCAGTTGGGACAAAGAAGGTGGTGGGTCCTCGCACGAATGGTGGAGCCAACGGAACTCCAAACAGAAGGCTATCACTTAACCAAAACGGAAACAGGTCTGCTGCAAAAGATGCAAAGAGAGAAAGCAGGCTTAGTGCTCCTGTGAACTATGTTTCGATATCGAAAGAGGATGCTGCCTCCCACGTTTCTGGCACTGACCCAGTTCCGGCTTCGCCATGACATAATAAGAGAAAGAAAGAGAGAGATCTGTAGGTTTACACCTTTTGTCATATTACTACTGTTGTTATTAGTTACTACTGTTAGGGATATATCCTGTGAAACTGTGAGGGAAAAGTTGGAAAGTGAGCTGTTAGCTGTGTATGTTATATTGACATATGAAGGCTTTTTACTACCCACCTTTTTTTTTTGCCCTGTTCCAAATACACAGAAGCAAGTAAACACAAAAAATCGAATAAATATGGTAAATAAGCTTGTGCACATGTCTAGTTTTATCAAAATCAAAATCAAGGCTACAAAATATTTATGAAATTATATCTCGAGTGTGTATATGCATGCATGCATGCATGCATACATACATATATATATATATATATATATATATATATATAATAACTTGGTCTAGAGCATTAGAACTTGTTAATTAATAGTAGTTAATTTGGAGTGATTTTATCCTTTAATACTAAGCAGGTTATTTGGGTTGTAAATGAGCATATATTAATCTACATTTAATTTATTACAATTTACAATTAAACGTTTTATGATTGTGTTTGAGACACTTTTGTAGACCGTATTGTACATGTTGAGGTATAACTGGTGACATAAACACGACAAGTAAACATGAATCACTAGATGTATTTTGTTAGCTTTGTAATACTCTCTTTTGTTCTAACAAACAGTGGAAGCAAAGTAAAGGCAATCGACTCCGATGGTCCTGTCGATAGGACAATGAGCTCATTCCTTTTATATTACTCTAGTCCTGTAGAGAGGACAATGAGCTCGTTCCTTTTATAGTACCCTTGACTTTTAAGTTACTACACATTTACTTTCAGCGTTTTTTACGTGTTAAAAGTTTTGAATCAATATTTTTGTAGTTTAAACTGATTTTTTAAGCATGCTATTAATATTTTTGCTGAATAATGACAATATTTGTTTGGCAGTGGAGTTTAAAAGATTATGTACTGTCAGTCTTAACTGTAATTTTCTTTTTCAAAAAGTTAATCCATCATAAAGCGAAAAGTTTAGGGACTTTAGCTGCTTCTTCTTCTTCTTCTTCTTCTTCTTCTTCTTCCTTTTTAACTCCTATAATAATAATAATAATAATAATAATAACAATAAGGTAAGCACTCGACTCTTGTTGGTCGTTATTCCTTGGGCTAAGTTTACAAAGCTCTTGTTGCCCTTCTCTTGCAGGCTCCTGTGCTTCTCTCTCGGTCACATAGGACCCCATTACAGTGTAAGAGGCTTTCTGCGTCTCTTTTGCAAAACTCTTTATCTTATTTATTTATTTATTTTGCAGTGCGATCAAACTGGTTTTTAGCTTCCAAAGTGAAAAACCAAAGGAAACAATTTCTATGTTCCAGTTGTAGAATAGGGTTTTAGAGAGAACAAGACGAACCCATCATTTACTCCTTTTTCCTTAACAAATGAATAATTTTGAGAGATTGATAGAAAATAACCAAAACCATTTAGAGCTTGTTTGGTAGGAGATAGAAGGATGAGGGTGTTAGTGGAAGGATTTTGGGATCCATTGTTGTTTGGTAGGAGAGATTTGAGGATGGAATGGATTGGTGAAAGATTGCAAATATTTCAAAGCAACCCAATTTAACTCATTTGGTTCATAGGTTCGAACAGAAATTGAAAGTCGATTTCAATTTTTTTTTCCGTGAGAAAAATACTGCAGTAAAAAAGTTTGAGTTACGGTCGAACCTATGAAGCAAACTTATATAAAATGTGGAGGGATTAGAGGAGGGCCTTACCAAACACAATAAGAAAAACCCACTTTTATTTTCCTCAACAATATTAACCAACTGAATTCCAAATTATAGTGCCCCCCTTTTCTTATTCTTTTTTCTATTTTTCTTTTAAGAAAACTGGCATTTATTTTATAAAGAGAACTAATGCTTTTTTGCGTAGCTAATTTTAACTAAATCTAAATTTGGGGCTGGCTTTTGTGTGATTAAAAAAACACCTGTGTGGATTTGTTTAATTGAAAAAAATGCAGGGGAAAATCTCACAATTAAAGACACAAGGCAGATTCTTGCATTTCAATTAAACACATTGGAAACTTTTGTTATTATCCCTCTTGGTTATGATGTTCCTTGGGCAAATACTTCCTAAGTTTCCAGTATTTCTCTTCTTTATTGTGTTAAAATTGCCAACTTTATATGTAATGTTGATCATTTAGTACAGTTGATTGAGCAAAACTAGAATCTCAATTATAGTATTTTTTTTTTCTTTTTGTTCGTTACTTGGTTATGAACCAAAATAATGGTTTTGCTTATTGCTTATGAATTATGGAAGCGAGACTGTTGATAAATGGGTCGTTTGCAATATTGTGAAAGTTTAATCGACAAGCTGTTACTAAAGGGTGAGTACTTGTGTCCACCTTTGCCTCCTACCACGCTACTGCACAATAGTGGCATCAAAAAACCACGACAAAAACAAGCGCCTCTTAGGGGTAATGTTCGACCTCCAATAACGAAAAAGCAGAAGAAAGTAAGCAGCCAGAATGAACAATCAACAGGCAAAAGTGCATGTATAAGGGCAGCAAGTAATGCTCTATCTCCAATCAAGGAAAAGAAGAAGAAGGAAGTGGCCAGAATGAACAACCAACAAGCAAAAGTGCAGCAAGTAATGCTGCATCTCCAATCAAGGAAAAGCAGAAGAGAGTAAGCAGCCAGTGTGAACAACCAGCATGCAAAAGTACGAGTAATGTTCTATCACCAATCAAGGGAAAGCAGAAGAGCTTAAGCAGCCAGAATGAACACTCAACACTCAAAAGTACAGCAAGTAATGTTCTATTCCCAGTCAAGGAAAAGCAGAAGACAGTTAACAGCCAGAATGAACACCCAACATGCAAAAGTAAAGAGATTAACATTCTTTCTCCGATCGAGAAAAAGCAGAAGAGCATAAGCTGCCAGAGTGAACAACCGACATGCAAAAGTACGGCGTGTAATGTTCTTTCTCCAATCAATGGAAAGCAGAAGAGAGATAACGGCCAAAATGAGCAACCAACATGTAGAAGTACAGAGAGCAATGTTCCATCTCCAATTGAGAAAAAGCAGAAGAGCATGAGCCGCCAGAGTGAGTCTCTTTGGAAGAACGAGAGTGACAGTGTCCTTGTGGACATAGATGAGAGTGGCTTAGTGTCAAGACTTCGCCATTTCCCAAACATGAAATTGAAGAACAAGTTTTCTATGACGTTGAGCCAACGACATGCCTCAGAAGTTGACTCCTTAAGGAAGGCTCTGAGTCCTCGTGGCAGCCCCCGATTCGTCAGCCGTCGGCCACCTTGTCAACGTGACGCGCCTGCATCAGCAGCTTTCCTTCCCATCCAGCCCTTCCCGATGCCCTCAAGACGCTCGTTCCAAGCACGCGGGATCTTCAGATCCCAAACATTTTCGTCACGCCCTCCTTCGCTCGTGTCAATGCTCAAACCAGGCTTGTCTGCCACGTCAGGCCGTGGCTCAGATTTTCTCCCTAGGTGCCAACCCAGTCCAGCCTTCATCCAATATTCTTATGACACGTGGTAGATTAATTAAATGAGCAATGATAAGGTACTTCTACTCGCTGTATGACACGTGTAACTTGTTACTTTATTTTCTGTTTAAGTATTATGTTAATGCACTGTATGTGTCATGTTTTCATAGAAAGAGTGGAAAAAAGACTGTTATTAATTTTACTCATGAGTAATTGCTCCAACCTCCTTCAAAAAGGTGACCAAAAATTTTTCATCTGGCAACAAAAAAAATGAAATCCATTTCTAATCATAATTTGACAGTTTTAAACTTAAAATTCTCGCTAAATCTGAAAATATTTGTTGTTTTTGTTTTTAAAATTTTAAACCAATTTTCACACTATAATTTTTTTAGAGAGATTTATATATTATGCAACTTTTTTATAAGTTGTATTTATTTATATCATACTTAAAAAATTTTTTACCATACTATCATTTATATTATATATTAAATTTTATCATAAACAAATATATATAACATTCATAAAAAAATTTAAATATAAAAAAATAACACTTATAAAAATACTAAGGGGGTGTTTGGCAGTGGTGGAAACCACTCAGTTTCCACCACAATCTCAATTATAAACAGTGTAAAACTCTCACATGCTATAATAACAATAAAAAAAAATATTATAATATAAAACTCTCACATGCTACAATAAAAATGATTCTCATAATTGATTTTCATCACTTTTTTAAACACCCCATGGTTATTTCAAACGAGAAAGAGGCTTTTGGACCAAAGGACAGCAATCTGGGCCCCTCCCGTAAGTGGGACTCACCCTCTATGATAGGCCGGGTCCTGTCTCCGTCAGGCTGAATATTGCCGTTGTTAAAACAATCGAGTCAACGATGCAAAGAGCCCGTAATAATTTTTACCTGCTAGGTTTGACTTTGCATCGAGATTTTTCTCCCACATCCAACCCAGCACTGCTTATAAATAAGTGGCCGTAATCAGCCACCGACCCTTTTGCTTTCTTTCTTCAACATTTCACTTTAGATATTGTCGTTTATTGCTCTCTTTTATTTAAGTGGGCCAAGTTTAGCTTAATAGGCCTGTAAAATTTGACGCGAATTTTTTTTTTCTTTAATAAAATCTTTATGCTGCAAGTATTTGAAAGATAGGGACTTTCTCTTCTCTCTTGACGTGGTAAGGTATTCAGAGATCTTTAATTTCTAAAAATCTCTTATGCAAATTCGAGGAAGAAGCTAGATACATAGAGGTAAGCCAAAATTCAATATTTGAACACAAATATTTTTTTTTTGTTTCTTTTTGTTGATTCCTAAAAATGTTTGAGGTTATACATATTTTGGCTTTAATCGATTGTTTTTGTGTGGAACTGAAATGAGAAATTTTAAATATGGTGATCTTTTCTTTTAAATGTGTCATTTCCTTGTCAACTGGGTTCCTTTTTTTTTTTTTTTTTTGGGGAATTCCAAGGTCGCAATCTGGGAGGATGTTTATGATTTGAATTTGGTTTGAATTTTGGATGTCTTCTGAACTGTTGAAATAAACGGAAAAAAGAGAGAAAGAAAGAAAGAGGAAAAAAAGAAAGGAAATCTGTATTTTTTTCTTCTTCTTTTTATCTTTCTTTCTTTTCTTCATTTACTTTCAAACTTTACCACACATTATAGGGTGTTTGGGGTTTGAACCAATTTTGACAAAACTATTCAAGGATGTAGGAGTTTAGGCTATAGTTTATTTTTTGTTAACATTATACCATGTGATAACTTTAGACTATAGTAACAAAAATTTTTTGTTGAAGTTGATATGGCCAAAAATACCTTATTGGTAAAGGTTTCCACCTTCCAAGAAGATTTATAGGGTGTTTGAAAGCATTAACCATTGTTAAACATGATAACACATGAGAGATTTATACGATGGCTTATTTTTACCTTATACTATAATATGCGAGGGCTTTACACTGTTCTACAAACACCATACTAAAGAACTTGTCAAAGAAAAAAAATAGGCCGGAAAATCTTCGGAGTAATGTTTAAGTGGCTCAATGCGATATGACTTCATAAAGGGTCTTGTTTGTGGTTTTGGTAAACTTTAAATTTAACTTTATCTTATGGTTTTGATGAAGACAACAAATAGGGGCTCTTTGGTTCTCAACCATTAAAGGAAGAACCCCTTTGGCGAATGGCATGTGGGTTATCATGATATGATACTTGATTTCATTTTGCAAAAGTTATTTTTATTCTGTGTGTTTTCTTTCTATACTGGATAGTGGAAACATGTAATAGTGCATGTCATGGAGTCACCTAAAAATCCTCATGTAAGGTGAAATTATTGGAGCAGTTAGCATGTATTTTGTTTTGGACTCATATACAGTCATGCTACAATGAGTATTATAAACAACTGGAAACATATCATCTACAATAAGATTGCATCTTAAGGCTTTATAAAAGTGCGTAAGATAGGATTGCATTGTATAAAATAGTTTTTGAGATTGGATTACAATGTATAGAAAAAAAGATAGGATTAAAATTTAGATAATCTGATCTTATGTTTGGTATTGTGTTATTAAGATAGGCTTTATTTATTTAAATAAAAAGAGGTGACATTGTAATTTTTTAAAATTTAAGAGGCAAAAATATAATTATTAAAAGTATTTATGTAGACGTAAACACTATTAATTCTTGAAAAATTATAGTTTGACTCAAGTTTTGTAAATTTTTGCAAATAAACCCTTGAAAAAAATGCACCATATATAAATGTTGTCTAATTTTACGCTTTAACAAAGATAACATAATTTCTTTATAACAGGATTCAAACATCCACAAGATAAGAGGGGTCCTTTAAATTTTTCCACCAAATAAATAATTAATGGTTCCCACCACTTAGTTCGCACTACAAACTTATTTATAAATAGTATAAAATTCTCGTATATTATAATAACAATAAAAAAATACTACAATATAAAAATCTCACATGCTACAGTAAAAATGACCCTCACCACCCTTCTAAAATGCCTTATAAAATTAAATCCAGTCTCATCATATTCCTATGCACTGAAAAACTTTTCTGTGGTCCCCTGTATTTTTAAACTAACATTGGACTTTCTTCATATAACCATGGCGCCGAGCGAAATTTCAGTATTTTATTTCTACTTTCTTAATATAATTTTCAGGTGCTTAGCAACTAGCTTACTTTTACCAATAAAATAAAACACGCAACTCTTGTTGGTCGGTTTTGCTTTGGGCACCTCTTGCAGACTCCTGTGCTTCTCTCTCAGCCGCTTTGGACGCCATTTCTGTGTAAGAGGCTCTCTCCGTCTCTTGAAATACTCTTTCGATTATTTATTTATTTATTTATTTGTTGTGGTGAGGTCAAACTGGTTTACATAGCTTTCAAAGTGAAAAACCAAAGGAAAAAATTTCTCTGTTTCAGTTGTAGACAGACTAGGGTTTTCGGAAAGGAAAAAAATGAATATTTGCGCCATTATTTACTCATTTTTCTTTACATAATGAATATTTGCTGTTTGAATATGAAAGAAAAAAGGGGAAATGTATGAATAATTTTGGTAAATTGATAGAAAATGACCAAAACCATTTAAAGCTTGTTTGGTAGAGTAGGAGCGATGAGGGTAATGGTGGAAGGATTTTGGGGTTATTGTTGTTTGGTAGGAGAGATTTGAGGATGAAATGAATTGATGAGAGATTTAAATACTTTACTAAATCCCAATTTAATATGTTTGGTTCATAGGTTTGAATAGACATTTTGAAGTGAAATTTGAGAGAAAAATACTGTAGGAAAAAGGTTTGAATTGTGGTTGAACCTATGAAACAAACTAATATGAGATAAACTTTGCACAAAGCTCCGCCACAATTAATGGGTGGCTCTGCGATTTCTTATAGGCACAGGCATCCAAGGTAATTTAGTCCATGGAAGGTTTAGAGGAGGGCCATGCCAAACACTATAAGGAAAACCCATTTTTATTTTACTCAATAATATTAACCAACTGAACTGCAAATGTCATATAGTCACTCTTTTTTAATTCCAAGTCCTATTCTTTTTTAGAGAAGCATCGTTTATTTTATGAAGGGTACAGTGTTCTTCTACATATCTAATTTTGACTAAAGCTAAACTTGGGGCTGGGTTTTGTGTGATTAAAAAAACACCTTTGTGGATTTGTGTAATTGAAAAAATGCAAGGCGAACATCTAAGATTAAAAACACAAGGTATATGCATGCATTCGATTAAACACATGGGAAACTTTTGTTATTATCCCTTTGGCTATGATGTTCCTCAAGCAAATACTTCCTATGTTTTCAGTATTTCTTTTCCTTGTTGTGTTAAACGTGCTAACAAGATAACTTTATATATGATTTTGATCCTTTAGTACAGTTGATTGAGCAAACCTAGAATTATAATAATATTTTTTTTTCTTTTCTTTTCTTTCTTTTTGTTGGTTGCTCGGTTCGGAATTAAAATGATGGTTTTGCTTATTGCTTATGAATTATGGAAGTGAGACTATTGATCAATGGGTTGCTTGCGATATGACAAAAGATTGATCGACAAGCTATTACTAAAGGGCGATTCAATGTTTCCACCTCTGCCTCCTACGATGATACTGCACAATTATGGCACTAAGCAACCAACACAAAAAAATGCATCAAGTACAATTCTATCTCCAATCACGAAAAAGCAGAAAAGAGTAAGCAGCCAGAACGGACAACCAACAAGTAACAGTGCAGGCAAGTAATGTTCTATCTCCAATCAAGGAAAAGCAGAAGAGAGTAAGCAACCAGAGTGAACAATCAACACGCAAACGTATGGCAATTAATGTTCTGTCTCCAGTTAAGAAAAAGCAGGAGAGAGTAAGTAGCCAGAGTGAACAGCTAACAACCAAGAGTATGGTGAGTAATGTTCTGACTCCTATCAAAGAAAAACAGAATAGCGTAAGCAGCCAGAATGAACAACCAACCAACAAATATACAACGAGTTACGTTCCATCTGCATTCAAGAAACAAAAGAAGTTCATAAAGAAAATCAAGGAAAAACAGAAGATAGTAAAGAGCCAGAGTGAACAACCAGCACGCCAAAGTACAATGAGTAATGTTCTATCTCCAATCAAGGAACTCAGGAACAAGCAGAAGAGAATAAGCAGCCAGAGTGAACAGCCAGCACACAGAAGTACAATGTGTAATGTTCTTTCTCCACTCAAGAAAAAGCAGAAGACAGTAAGCAGTCAGAGTGAACAGCCAGCACACAGAAGTACAACGTGTAATGTTCTATCTCCAGTGGAGGAAAAGCAGAAGAGAGTAAGCAGTCAGAATGAACAGCCAGCGCACAAAAATACAATGTGTAATGTTCTTTCTCTATTCCAGGAAAAGCAGAAGAGAGTAAGTAGTCAGAGTGAACAGCCAGCACACAGAAGTACAACGTGTAATGTTCTATCTCCACTCGAGGAAAAGCAGAAGAGAGTAAGCAGTCAGAGTGAACAGCCAGCACACAAAAGTACAACGTGTAATGTTCTTTCTGCACTCCAGGAAAAGCAGAAGAGAGTAAGCAGCCAGAGTAAACAGCCAACGCACATAAGTACAACGTGTAATGTTCTATCTTCAACCGAGGAAAAGCAGAAGAGAGTAAGCAGTCAGAGTGAACAGCCAGCACACAAAAGTACAATGTATAATGTTCTTTCTCCACTCCAGGAAAAGCAGAAGAGAGTAAGCAACCAGGGTGAACAGCCAGCACACAAAAGTACAACGTGTAACGTTCTTTCTCCACTGGAGGAAAAGCAGAAGAGAGTAAGCAGCCAGAGTGAACAGCTATCACACAAAAGTACAACATCTAATGTTCTTTCTTCACTCAAGGAAAAGCAAAAAAGGGTAAGCAGCCAAAGTGAACAGCCAGCACACAAAAGTACAACGTGTAACGTTCTTTCTTCACTCGAGGAAAAGCAGAAGAGAGTAAGCAGCCAGAGTGAACAGC
The DNA here is from genome assembly GCA_025403435.1 of Artocarpus heterophyllus. NCBI lineage: Eukaryota > Viridiplantae > Streptophyta > Magnoliopsida > Rosales > Moraceae > Artocarpus > Artocarpus heterophyllus. The sequence goes on along the minus strand of CM046332.1, from coordinate 25,826,108 downwards.
CAACACATAGAAGTACGTGTAATGTTCTATCTCCACTCGAGGAAATGCAGAAGAGAGTAAGCAGCCAGGGTGAACAACCAGCGCACAGAACTACAGATAGTAATGTTCTATCTCCTATCAAGGAAAGGCAGAAGAGAGTAAGCAGTCAAAGTGAACAACCAACATGCAAAAGTACAAATAGTAATGCTTTATCTCCAATCAAGGGAAAGCAAAATAGAGATAACGGCCAGAATGAACAACCAACATGCAAAAGTACAGATGGTAATGCTCTATCTCCAATCAAGGAAAAGCAAAAGCGAGAGAGCAGCCAGAATGAACAACCGACATGCAAAAGTTCAGAGAGTAATGTTCTATCTCCAATCGAGAAAAAGCAGACGAGTGTCAATAGCCAGAGTGAGTCTCTTTGGAAGAATGAGAGTGACATTGTCCTTGTGGACTTAGATGAGAGTGGCTTACTGTCTAGACTTCGCTATTTCCCAAACATGAAATTGATGAACAAGTTTTTGATGACGTTGAGCCAACAACATGCCTCAGAAGTTGACTCCTTAAGGAAGGCTTTGATTTCAGATCTCATATCTCAGGAAAGCGTAGAGGTGGAATCAATGATAGACAAGGCAAACACGGCTTTTGCATCATTGAGCTTGCTTCATAATGATTTTAGTGATTTGTATGATGCGGTTAGAGCTTTCATTGCACACCATTGCCAACTCTTGGAAGCAAGTAAAGAGCTCAAAAGTCTGCAGGAGATGATAGATCGTCAGACAAATCTTCGTGCTTGGTCAAATGGAAAAGCCAAAGCTTTAAGTAGTTGCCAAACTGCCCTTAATGAAGCTTGGGAAAATGTCTTTGTGCTCTTGGATCGGATTCAAGAGTCTCCGGCGTTGTTGAAGGAGCTCGAGGAGAAATTGGCAGAAGGAGATTTGGAGATTGATGCTCTGAAAGAAGAATGTGACAAACTCGAGAAGATTTGTGAGAGTATCAAGGCTGAGCATGAAAGTGTTTCCAAGGAAGTAAAAGAAAAGCAAAAGTTTGTTGAACAGATCAGCAGTCGGCGTGTCGAGGCCCAAGCTGGCATTGAGAAAACCAAGGCTTTATTATCTTCTCTTTGCTAGTTTTCTTAATTGCAAAGGGAATTTACAGTGTGAACTAACCGGTTGACGACTATATTTTGTAGGGTTGGGAAATGGAGTTGGATTTACAGCTAACTATGATGTAAATGGAAAATTTTAAATCAATATTTTGTTGATCATTACTAATGAGAGAAATCTCGTCTATGAAATGACAATAGTTATTAGATTGGCGTTTGGAGCTTTTCCCAATTCATGTTTTGCTTGTTGGTTGTATGTTTGACTCAGGCACCGTCCATCAAAAAAAAAAAAAAAACTAGTGCAGATTTTTTGATCTTTGTTGGAAAAACATAGTTTAATCATATTGTGTGGCCATTTTGAGGCTTGAATTTAAGTGGGTCCTCCTTGGTTCTTGTATAACATCAAGTGAGTTTGAGTTCTCCTCGTATATTTTGTGCTTAAAATAACTAATCAGTGAATGAAGTTTTAATACATAAAGAGTGCCCAATGAAGTTAGGAATTAGTTGGTGAAACAGGGGAGTCCCACATGGTACACGAGCCTCAACTTTCTCTTTGTCGTAACTTCGTTTGTTTTTATGTATTGTAATTGTGCTTATTTTATTTTCTATTTACATAATCACAATATAATTGGTGGTTTTGTTTTTAGTAATCTTGTTTGTTTATTGTACTGCGCTTACTAACAACTTTTGATTTCAATAAATGGTTGGATTTACTATTGGGCGCATCAATTTGACTTGGAGAGAGTGGTTTAGTACTATTGAGCCACAATGTTGCTTTGTAACAAATTCCATATTTTTTTTAGGGGACATCTCCATATTTTTTTATCCATCACATTCAGACATTTTACTATTCATGTGAGATATTGATACTTTTAAAGGTGTTCTATTTGCTCGTAACTAACGTTTAACACGAGTAAAGCAAATCTTAGTTTTTGTTTTACTTGCGATGGACCCCGAAGAGGGATACATGTCTCTAATATTTTTTAAAGAGATGATAGTAAAAAATTTATTTCTCTTTTTGTTCTAATAAATCACATAATTACTGTTAAAAAATGACATAATGGAAAAAATTGCATGAGTAAGCATGAGAATTGTTAATTATTTTAATTAGTAAAGAAAATCTTTGTTTTTAGGAAAATTGGGTTGGATGGCATGTTTTATGGCTTTTTTAAAATAAATGGCTATTTATTAGTAAACTAATAAACTCCTCTAGTTTATTAGTGTTAAACTCGATAAACTCAAGTTTATCAGTGATAAACTGAGTTTAAGTTTATCAGTGTATAAACTCAAGTTTATTACTAATAAACTCCTACTTGCCTAATTTTAAACAGTTATAATCGTTTATTTTAAAAGTATTTTAAAAAGACCATTTACCTCTATTGTGACACCCGTTATTCTTCTAACGGGTATTGAGGTAATTAAATTAATTTTTAATGTATAAAAAAAAATTGCTTCATTTAAATTTATTTTATAATATTTATTTTTATCTATTTTTAAATTTTTTAAAATTCTCCTATATTTATTTAGTATGATTACTAAAAAGCCTTAGAACTTCTAATAAATATCAAAAATGTCATATTGACATTATGTGTGTTAAAGTCTTTAGATGAGACATAAGGATATCTTTTCCAACTACTCTCGACCCTCATTTTCTTTATTTCCTCCGTGACATGCTTCAACATGTCTCCTCTATAATTGTTTCTATCACTTCTCTTCAAAGACTTCATCTTTTCTTCCTTTCTCTTCCACGGTTCCCACACTCTTCTTCTTATTTCTTTGCTGAAGCAAAATACTTAGAGAACTTCTTCAAGGCAGCCATAAAAATCAGCCACCATCACCTCCATTTGAGCAAGAATTTCAGTCATACCGAAGTAAAGGAACCTGTTTTGAAGCCATTTCAAGCTTCCAACTAACCATAATCCGAGGTTAGAATCTTATGAACAAATTTAGTCTTTCATTTATAAATTTTCTTTTATACTAAAGGATTATTCAAATTTGCGTTCTTAAACCTAAGTATATGTTTGTTACTATTTTGGAGCATATGTATGAAGTCTAAGTGTATATGCCCTAGACAGAAAATTTATATTGTTAAACTTTATAATACCTCTATGGGCAGTGGTTATTTCTTGAAATTCTAAGATTAAATTAAAATAAATTTTATGAATGTAGTTGTATGTTGTGCTTTAGTTTTAATTGTCCTTATGCACGCCTTAGGATCAAGGGAGTATGGAGCTAACGTTAATTGATTCCAGGATTAAGAGACTGTTGATAAGCTTAAAAGGTAGGGATTCTATTACTCATCTTTTGTGAGGTTTTTATAGAATTAAAATTGATTGTTTTACCGCAATATATATATATCTATGTTGAACTGATATTATATGAGTATCACATATGAAACTATGACATGGACTCGTCTTGTATTGTACGGCGAGGAACATAATGAATTGACACATGTTATAAATTGAGAAGCATGGTTAGGAAAACTAACTCTATTGATAATGATTCAATATAGAGAAATTGTGAGACATGAAGAGGGCGACGGTTACGTCCTTGGGCATGAATACCCTAAAAGGTAAAATAGGGGGAAGGCGATGACGCTTCCTTGGGTTGAAAGTCCCAGAACACACTGTACAGGAATCGATTTGGTGAGGACTCGGGGCTTGATGTCCCCTCACCGGAACACCCTTGGAATGTTTATAGGGTGATCAAGTGCGCCCATTTGGGTCTCGATGAGTTGAGTGATACTCAATTTAACATGGATACCTAGGAACAATGATGATTGGTAATATTTGTATAAATGTGTAATTATGACACTTGGTAATGATTAACTACGGTATCCATAAGATGTGATCATAATAAACCTCATAATCTGAAATATGATGTGACTTACTAACCATGCAGATTTTAATGTGGTAATGATAAAAACCTAAAGGTGGGTAATGGCTTTCTCTACTGAGCATAGTGTTGCTCATTCCCTTATGTTTATATCTTTTCAGGACTCACTAAGTGTGAGGTGGCTACGAGAAATATAGTTGAGGAAGTGATGTAGCTATATTACATTGGGACTGCTTCAATTGTTGAGAATGTTCTTCATGATAATGTAAGCATCAATTGTTACTTTCTGTGACTGTATTACAATGTGTTGAGGGTTAAAATGATGATGACAACAGTTTATATTATTAAATTTAAGGTGCTACATTAAAACTGTGGTTTAATTGTCGTTTATATTTTTATTTTTGAGTTAAGAGTTTTCATTTAAGTCCCGGGCAAATTTTATTTTTAAGGTTTTACTTTTATTATTTATTTTTATTTTATCTCATTAAAAACTGTTAACCCCCATATAGGGGTGTTACAGAATTTTTGGTATCAGAGCCTAGGTTCGGTTAACCTAGGGAGTGTAGCACCACTTTAAAAAAAATATATTTTTGAGATGGTTTTGAAGCTGAATTTTTATTGTCATCATCAAAATGAACCTTCACATTGATTTATACAGACTAGAAGGATGTAAGATGGAAAGGCCATAGAATGAAAATACTAATGGTTATATGAGTACAATAATTACATAGAAGGAAAGTATTAATAGTTATGAGGGAATGATAATTATATGGAATGAGTTTATAAGTAGAATGCTTATGAGAGATTCGTATAATATTTGGATCTATAAGCATATCTAATTCGTATAAACGATGAGAAATTCGTATAGATACGAGGATTTAAGAGCCTTTTGTCTCGTGAAAAACAATAAGAAATATAAGGCTTGATTTATTGATTTTAAAGTTTGACATAGATATGCCAAATTTTTCGTAATTGATTCAAACCTAAGTAATGATTATGTGTGGATTCAATGGAGCACATAAGTGTCAATGTCTTTTCTTAAAAGTTCTATATATTCGAGGAATATGATATAAGTTGGGAATCATGGTATTGAATCTTGAGAGAGATAAATGTTAGACTTTTGGTCTGTTGAGACTATGTAAAGTCTAGAATGCATGAATCTCAAAATTGGAATATTTTGTTACGTACATTGTATTTAAGTGTATCAGTGAATCTTTTGGTTACCTAAGGTTTTGTTATATGAGGAAATTATATATTGTATAAGTAGAATTGTGGGGATTGTAGATGTTCTTAAGTAGTAACATCTAGTGTCTTTGTTCATTGATATGGTCTACGTTGAAAGACGTAAATCGTATTGATTTCAAGGTTAGTCGCATTCTAAACCCTTGGTAGTAATGATGATGAATCCATTGATAGATGTTGAGTATTAGGAATAACATATGGGTGTATGCATTGTTCAATAAGGTTTTGATTAAAACAAAATATTTGAGTTGCTGGAAGATTATGTTGTTATGAAATGATTTTAAATATCATTCAGGAAGATCCTTGTTGTCGTTAAATTAGATTTGTTGTTCATAGTTAACTTTATCTATAGTGGGCTTTAAATTGGGTTTAAGATTTATACAAATTGGTTTTCAATTTTATGTTTGTTATTTAACTCGTTCTAAATGTGTTAAGGCCCGAAACAACCTGACCATTTTCAACTAAGAACATTTGGGCCTAGTTTAAATCCTAAATCAGTTTGATTCACACTGTCTCTCCCACGTGGTCTCTATACGTGTCATATACAGTGGTTTAATCATTGTTTACATATACGTTTACTGTGCATAGGAGCTTATTTCTCCGAGTTCACTTTTTCTCTCTTAATTTGTTATTTTCTCTCTAAATCGCAAATCCTCTTCTTTTTCATTAGAAATTCTTCTTTTCCTCTAAAAGAAGAAAATAACTGAGAAAGTATTTCCCATCACTCTCCCAAAAGATTCTCAGAAAGAAATACAAGGCTAGAATTACTCGGTTGTGGATTCTTATGCGTTTTGGTATCCCTTGTGATGTGAGAATGTTAATAGAGGGGAAGATCCGTCCGAGTGACTTTAGTCAAGATGTCGGTTTACCAGGAACAGGTACCAGTCGTAGTGCAATGAAAAGAAGAGCTCGTGTCATCGTGGTCACTTGTAACAAATGTGGAAGACAAAATTGTAACGGTAAATGTACTTCACCTGGTTATATGTCTACGAATAGAGAGGATAAAATAAGGTTTTGTAGGGATGGACTTTCAAAGGAGAACTTGGATAGCATCCATCCTCCTCTCCACGGTCACCCTAGTGGATATGTTCAAGGAGCTATTTTTAAACTCTGGCCTAAATTTTATACAGAAAGACAACGCCTCAGGAATATGGTATTTCTAGATCCTGTTTGCCAAGCCATAAGAAAACTGGATGGGGAATAAGTCATCGCACTATAAAGGTTATTTAGTCTTTGCTTATTTGAAGCAGTTTTAGTTGATGTTCAACAGTTTGTGTTTTTCTTTTACTCAGAATATTTGCTTTTGTGTTTGAAATAATTGTGATTATTAGATTGATACAGTAAGTGTTAATATCTTATTTAATTTATGATTTTCTTAAATATATATATAATAAAATATATTATCTTATCAGACACATTACATACGGTACAGTAATATGTTTGAATTTTGAAAAACTTATCCAGATATTTCAAGATTTGTGTCTCAAATTTCAAAAGTTCTACAGTATTTGTCGTTTATATTAAATTTCTAGACTTGGTGTATATTTGTCAAAAAGTCTACAGTTGTGTCAAGAGGGTCTTCTGTCAAATTGTTCTCAATTGTCAAAAGTTATACAATTAGAGTCTAATCTTTTTCAAAAAGTGAATCAGATTTTCTGTAAACTATCAATCACCTTATCTTACTTTCTTATCCGCACAAGATTTTGTTTAAATCTTTGGATTACCTTTTCATTACCTACTCGTCTATCTCTTTAGCCCTTTTTGTATATTTCTCATCTTTAAAATCTCATGTAGAACCCGAAGTCTAAGTGGAGCAGACATTAAGCAACCACTTCTATAAACCAAATATGTCTACCTCCTAGTCCACGAAGAAAATAAAGAATGTCTGTGTCTTTTGTGGTTCCAGCCTTGGAAAAGATAAAGCTTATTTAGAAGCTGCAAATCACTTAGGGCAAGTCCTAGCACACAAGAAGATTAACATAATCTATGGGGGTGGTAGTATAAAAATGATGGAAAATATGGCACTAGCAGCTAGGTCTAGCGACGCTACTGATGTAAGAATTTGGCCTCATATTTCAGTTGAAGGAAACCTTTGTAAGGAAGCCATAGGTAAGGGAGAAGGAGTCAGGAGTATCCCTAGAAATTTTAAAGACATAATCTATAATTCTGATGCTTTTATAGCATTACCTGGTGGTCTAGGTACTCTTGAGGAAATATTTATAGTTGCTTGTGGGCAATTGTTGGGCTTTTATTCCAAACCTTTGGGACTGCTGAATGTAAATGGTTTTTATGACGGTCTTTTGAAATTTCTAGATTACGCTGTGGAAGAAAACATCACTACAGAATCGGAGAGACAAATCTTTGTTACTGCTTCAACAGCTGAGGAATTGATAGATAAAATGCAAATCATACATCCAAAATCCGACACTGCAACATCCAAGCTTGAATGGGAAAGGGAAAGCCGGGAGCGGCCAATTGATTTGAATCTCCATCTGTAATCTTTTTGTTTTATCTTTGGCATATAGGCATGTGTGTCCGTATTTCGTGTGTTGCGAATAACCGTTTGTCTTGTATTCTGTGTTTCTTGTGGTACGTTGTTGTTCAATCTTTTAGATTCATTGAGCCTAATGCCGGGATGGCTGGATACGAAGTACTTGATGCTCTCGAAACGCATCCTTCTTAAGGTCCGATCTTTTGTTTATCGATGTTTTTGTATCCTCTAAGCATGCATGATATGGATAGCTGGTATACGGAGTGCCTTGTACTCTCGAAACGTATCCGTATTATGTTTGTAATGTGTAATATTCTGTTAATATTATGTGGAAGTACCAAAGTCAGTTATGGGGATATTCCATATGAAATATGAGTATATTATTTGGATTGAATGTTTGTGTCATGAGGATAGCTGTTTAATGAAAAATATGTCGGGTATGTTTGCAACCAGAGATTCCGTTTAATATCTCTATGAATAAGTTTAATGTATGGTTTTGAATATAAGTGTTTGTGATATATGTTTTATGATTATGTTTTAGTTTATTAGTTGAGGTATGAAATCAAATATATTTGACTTTTCCTTACTCAAAAAGGAAAAGGAACCTAAAGATGAAGTATATAAAATTTCTCTGGCAATCTCCTTAAATGTGATTGTAAATCACAGTCCATGGACAATGAAGGACTGGAATCATGATATGGTCAATATGTATGCCTGATCAGATTCTTAGACTATTATACGGTGTTATAAGTTGAAACTTGTCAGAAATACTCTTATTGAGGGATTTAGGAGTAAGATTTATTATGCAAGTAAATAAGTGGAAATACGATAACTTAAATTTGGAGGACAAACAACATTAACGGTTTAGACTCAGAATTGGAATCATAGTGGAATCATAATTTTTACTAGTATTGCTAGAATTGAAATTTCGAGGACGAAATTTCTTTAAGGGGGGTAGAGCTGTGACACCCGTTATTCTTCTAACGGGTATTGAGGTAATTAAATTAATTTTTAATGTATAAAAAAAAATTGCTTCATTTAAATTTATTTTATAATATTTATTTTTATCTATTTTTAAATTTTTTAAAATTCTCCTATATTTATTTAGTATGATTACTAAAAAGCCTTAGAACTTCTAATAAATATCAAAAATGTCATATTGACATTATGTGTGTTAAAGTCTTTAGATGAGACATAAGGATATCTTTTCCAACTACTCTCGACCCTCATTTTCTTTATTTCCTCCGTGACATGCTTCAACATGTCTCCTCTATAATTGTTTCTATCACTTCTCTTCAAAGACTTCATCTTTTCTTCCTTTCTCTTCCACGGTTCCCACACTCTTCTTCTTATTTCTTTGCTGAAGCAAAATACTTAGAGAACTTCTTCAAGGCAGCCATAAAAATCAGCCACCATCACCTCCATTTGAGCAAGAATTTCAGTCATACCGAAGTAAAGGAACCTGTTTTGAAGCCATTTCAAGCTTCCAACTAACCATAATCCGAGGTTAGAATCTTATGAACAAATTTAGTCTTTCATTTATAAATTTTCTTTTATACTAAAGGATTATTCAAATTTGCGTTCTTAAACCTAAGTATATGTTTGTTACTATTTTGGAGCATATGTATGAAGTCTAAGTGTATATGCCCTAGACAGAAAATTTATATTGTTAAACTTTATAATACCTCTATGGGCAGTGGTTATTTCTTGAAATTCTAAGATTAAATTAAAATAAATTTTATGAATGTAGTTGTATGTTGTGCTTTAGTTTTAATTGTCCTTATGCACGCCTTAGGATCAAGGGAGTATGGAGCTAACGTTAATTGATTCCAGGATTAAGAGACTGTTGATAAGCTTAAAAGGTAGGGATTCTATTACTCATCTTTTGTGAGGTTTTTATAGAATTAAAATTGATTGTTTTACCGCAATATATATATATCTATGTTGAACTGATATTATATGAGTATCACATATGAAACTATGACATGGACTCGTCTTGTATTGTACGGCGAGGAACATAATGAATTGACACATGTTATAAATTGAGAAGCATGGTTAGGAAAACTAACTCTATTGATAATGATTCAATATAGAGAAATTGTGAGACATGAAGAGGGCGACGGTTACGTCCTTGGGCATGAATACCCTAAAAGGTAAAATAGGGGGAAGGCGATGACGCTTCCTTGGGTTGAAAGTCCCAGAACACACTGTACAGGAATCGATTTGGTGAGGACTCGGGGCTTGATGTCCCCTCACCGGAACACCCTTGGAATGTTTATAGGGTGATCAAGTGCGCCCATTTGGGTCTCGATGAGTTGAGTGATACTCAATTTAACATGGATACCTAGGAACAATGATGATTGGTAATATTTGTATAAATGTGTAATTATGACACTTGGTAATGATTAACTACGGTATCCATAAGATGTGATCATAATAAACCTCATAATCTGAAATATGATGTGACTTACTAACCATGCAGATTTTAATGTGGTAATGATAAAAACCTAAAGGTGGGTAATGGCTTTCTCTACTGAGCATAGTGTTGCTCATTCCCTTATGTTTATATCTTTTCAGGACTCACTAAGTGTGAGGTGGCTACGAGAAATATAGTTGAGGAAGTGATGTAGCTATATTACATTGGGACTGCTTCAATTGTTGAGAATGTTCTTCATGATAATGTAAGCATCAATTGTTACTTTCTGTGACTGTATTACAATGTGTTGAGGGTTAAAATGATGATGACAACAGTTTATATTATTAAATTTAAGGTGCTACATTAAAACTGTGGTTTAATTGTCGTTTATATTTTTATTTTTGAGTTAAGAGTTTTCATTTAAGTCCCGGGCAAATTTTATTTTTAAGGTTTTACTTTTATTATTTATTTTTATTTTATCTCATTAAAAACTGTTAACCCCCATATAGGGGTGTTACCTCTATATCGTCAGTTTTTATTTCAGTTGCGATGGACATGTTTCTAACTTTTTTTAAATTATAGTATAGAGTCTATTTTTCCTTTGTTTTAATTAATGATGTAATTACTTAAAAAATGGCATAACGGAATTATTAATTATTTTAATCAGTAATTATGAGATTTACCAAAAAGGTTAATTTTTCCTGCTCGAGAAATTTGGTCAATTTCCTTAAATCACCATTACTTTTATGAGATGAAGACATGAAGGGTAGATTCGAGAAAGCAACGTTATCGCAGAGTACATTCATCAAAATACAAGAAACTTTCGAGGTGGATAAGTAATATCTTTAAATAAATCAAAAACTGCGAAGATTATCAACAAAACGCCGTCGTTTAAGGTTGCCCAAAACCCGACTTAGACTCCGCTGTGTCCTTTCTTCCAAACTTCGCCTTCCTTTGATCTAGCTTTGAAAAATTGAAATCTCTCTCTATCTCCTCAACACTTTCTCTCTCTAGGCACAGAGAACGCCACTGATGGCGAGCGAAACGGAGCCGGCCAAGCTCCTCTTGCCCTACCTCCAACGAGCCGATGAGCTACAGAAACACGAGCCTCTCGTCGCTTATTACTGTAACTCTCTCTCTCTCCCCCTCTTTCTCTCTCTACTAACCCTTGAAAGATCATCAAATTTTTCCGATAATCACTTCTAAAACCCTCGCTAGATTCTTCGATCTCTCCCTTAATCTGATTGGTTGATGTTGTTTTTCAGATTAATTGTTAATTATTGGATTTTGATGTTTATAGGTCGGTTATATGCAATGGAAAGAGGGTTAAGGATTCCTCAGAACGAGCGTACCAAGACTACCAATTCCTTGCTTATTTCCCTCATGAATCAGCTCGAGAAGGTCCTTTAATTTTTCTTCTGTTTCTTTTCTTTTTAATTGTATTTTAGAATCCAGTGATGAATTTTTGACTTCTATTTTTGGTTTTTGAAGATTGGATTTAGTTTTAGTTTGTTTGCTGAGGTAACTGTGGAAAGGATACGAAAGATACTGTAAAGTTTGAATCTTTTATTGTTATTGGGGAAAATTTGGTTAAAAAAATGAATAAATTGTTTTTGAATTTTCAAAGTAATGCCAGGGGTCCCAAATTTTTAATACCAACTCATAAGTTGTCATTCTTTTATTAGTAAGTATTTAAAAGTTGTTGTGCTGATTTATATTAAGGTGCATCTTTCCATTGGTAAAGATGTTTATTGTTGCTCGAGTTGGTATCAAGAAGTTGTGACTTTTGGTACTACTCCTAGAAGCACTAGTACTGAGGCGCTGTGTGATCATCAGTTCACCGGTTGCCTAATCTCTCTGTGCAAAATGATTGTTGGGATCCGCTTTGCAGCCAAAACTGTAAATGTTTTCGCTGCCTGTAATGCCCGCACATTGTTTGTATTTAGGAAATTCTTTTGTCCTATGGAATCGGGCATTATTAACTCTTCATTAATTTCTACCCAAAATGGTGCTTTATAGGATAAGAAGTCGCTGAAGTTGGGGCCTGAGGACAACCTATATTTGGAGGGATTTGCCTTAAATGTCTTTGCGAAAGCAGATAAACAAGATCGTGCCGGTCGAGCGGATTTGTACGTATTTGATATTTATGGGGTTGTATTTTATGTCCTAATTCATGCATTGTACACGCTGATGCCTTCGATGTTGTCTTTAGAAGTTTATCTTTGTTTCTGAGCGCAAGTCTTGTTCTTTATTTTGCAGGAATACTGCAAAAACATTCTACGCTGCAAGCATTTTCTTTGAGATTATTAACCAGTTTGGTGTACTTCAACCTGATGTAAGTTTCTGGTTTGTCGATTTAGATGTTTAAGTTTGTGGATTTTGCATGCATATTCTTGTTTGATATGTTATTTCTAACATGGAGCTCTACAATTAGTTAGGAGTTGGGCTGCCTTTTTTAGCTCTTCTCTGATTTTGTTTTCATTTTTTTGAGGAAATCTCTTCCTCCATTGTTGTACTCTTTTCTGAAATTCAATATATTCAGTTTCTTGTTTGGGAAAAAAAAATCGAGTTCTACAATTATATTTTTGAGTTTCTTGTGTTGTTTGCAATCAAATTGCAGCTTGAGCAGAAACAGAAGTATGCAGCTTGGAAGGCAGCTGATATAAGAAAAGCTTTAAAAGAAGGAAGGAAGCCCAATCCAGGCCCTCCTGGTGAAGACGATCTGTCAATTCCATCAAGTGAAGCTGATGGTGCATATGTATTTTTCTAAACTTGAAAGTAGTTTATTTTCATTCTGATGACTAAATCATGTACACATGCACGTGTAAGCGAGTATGCATATTTCTTTCTTTTTCTAACTATCTGCTTCAAACATGCTAATTTTTGGTCTGGTGATATGGTTATTGCAAAGCATCTTGAAGAAGGGCCTTTATGTTCTGGGTATTGCTATAACTAGTCTGAAGTAGTTTGTGTGTCTCTATTTGAAACTGATGCACAAGAATGCATAAGAAAACACGACCTCTCTGAGGCACTGCTTTTTACAACAGTTTTGTTGTCCTAGTTTTGTATGCAAGACAACTGATAAAGTCCTCACATACATGTCTTTGCAGGATAATGGGCCTAGTGAATCTACATCCGTTAATCCCAGACAGCAATCTGATCTGTCTCAGTTCTATGATTCAGTTAATGATCAGCAGTCTACAAATATTCCACCGTTGGCTAAGTTTCATGATAAAGTGAACGACGAACATTCTACAAATACTCCACCATCATTTCAGTATCATGACAATAATCAACATCCGCCACACCATTTCCATGATGAAGTCAACAATCAGCATTCCACAAACGTCCCGACTGCTCCTCAAACTTACACAACTGCCGGTTATGCTTCACATGATTTCCCTTCCCCTCCGTTGCACAGACCCGAAGCTTCCAATTATCCTCAGCAATACCACCATCAATCCTATTCCCAAGAACCCCAGCAGCATTTGCCTCCAAATTATCCTCCTGAAAGCAACCCATACTCCTATCCCCATTTCCAATCTTATCCAAGTTTTTCAGATAGCAGTATTCCCGCGGTCTCATCCCACTATCCATCGTACTATCAAGGCGCTGATGCTTCCTATGCTTCCCAATTAGCTCCCCCAACAGCAAGCCACCAACCGACTGCCCAGTTCCAGTCAAGTAGCAGAAATGGGTCTGTTTCGGAACTTGCCCCACCTTCAGCAAAGGCATACGAGTATGACAGCAACTACCAGCCGCCACCAGAAAAAGTTGCAGAAGCACAAAAGGCAGCGAGATTTGCGGTTGGTGCACTGGCATTTGATGATGTGTCAGTTGCGGTGGACTACTTGAGGAAATCACTTGAATTGTTGACTAATCCATCAGCTAGAGCTGGTCAATAAGATACTTTTTGTTGAGAGAGGTTGGAGGTCTTTCTACCCTGCACAGTTGGTTTGTAAATGTCAAAAGATGCATGCATGAACACTTGTTTGTCTTTAACCTCGATGCACTTGCTGACTTGTGTGAATGAAAATTTGTTGATTCATGTCTCGCTAGCCATCATTTTGTTCTTTTCAAACCTTGCATATCACACAAAAAAAAAGAAAAAAAGGTGTGGATATAGTCGAATGGGAAATTTTCTCGGAGAGGATGCGGGTTTGATTCCCGCTATCTGCCCATTCCCTAATGAGATGGACATGCCTTGCCAAAGTGGATGCTGTTCTGTCTTCCTCCTGTATCTGGACTGGGAGGCATGGCGTCGGGTTATTCTTTGGAAAGTACTTGGAGCCGAAGGCGCTATTAACAAACAAACATCAAAGATGAAGGTTATATTGGCATCCAAGAGGATGTTGCCAAGGAAAGGTGAGCAAACGAATGACCAAATAGATTGGTGTAAGATCACAGATAAACCTACAAGGGTGCCTTTAACACAAAATTGTCTACACCATTGAGGCCGCCTGTAAGAAGACTTGGTGCAAGAAGAGAGAGAGGTCTTCAATTGCAGCTATGTACTGAGAAGAACAAGCAGGCAAGAAATACGAGGAGGCGCAAAATGTCCATGCCCAAAGAGCATGGGAACCGACCAGGTCGAGGACACAAGGCTACATCATTGACGGATCATACTGAGGGGGCCAAGGACATTTCAAACATAGGTGGGAGAGAGTGTTATAATCCACATGTATCTTGCACTAGAGGCCATATGGAACCTTTAGAACATTCCAAAACTCTGAAGAAGGCTCTGCCATGTTATAGTACTCCATTGGATCTTCCACCAAGAATTTTCTAGAACACCCTTAAGGTTTTGCTAGTCTTAGGAACTTTGTCTCTAAATCTTCCTCGTATGTATTTTTATATAACATTCTAGATTATTGTTACATTAATGTAGAGTTGTGTATATACCTTGTTCTTTGTACATGCAAGGCCCTTTGTGAGGGGAGGCACTCTTGACATATAATCATATTCCTAAGAAATATAAATAACAGAATTATTTTTTTTTTTTTGTCTCAAACTCTCTAGCTATCTAACTTCTCTTATGGGTGATCAATCATGGAAAAAAGGCTTGTTTGGCAAACTTGGTTCAAACTATTTGGTTTCAAATATTATAACATGCGAGAGCTTTATATGTAGCTTACTTTCGCTTTGCACTGTAATATGTTAGAGTTTTGCAATGTTCAAGTTCAAACCATTGGATTGAATCAAGTTGTCCAAACATCATATTATTTGACCGAGTGTGCTAAGAGCTACATGGGTGCCTTAGAAAAGTTTTCCTACCTAGGGTTTTTCTTCTACATTATGAATTTGTGGCTCTTTAGTTTGGAGATTGAAAATTTTATCTCATTTAAAGGCCTGAAAATTTTAACTTATTTAAACGGCTTGGAATTTGCTGGTTTATCAAGTTAAAATTTGCTACCCTAATTTATATTTAATTATCTCATTCTTTTCTTTGTTAGAAAAATATATTGATAATAAAATAACAAAAAGGAATAAACAAATGAATTTTTTGATGTGTATTGAAAAAAGGAATAAGGTCCTTTTTATAGAGCTTAGTAGAGACTATGATTACTCCCTTTTCTACGTGGAACGAGATTTTAACACTTTATTGTCCAACTTCACATTATACATGTACGCTTTAAGTGTCAATTTCTTATTTACCCATTCATCAATTTGAGCATATGAATATACCGTTATGATCTCTTCGTAGAGAAGAACAATTTTTTGCTTTGACCTGTCACTAACACTTAGGAGATCCTACTTAAAATTGAGCCTTGAAGTAGCACTTTAAAATGACATTTTAAAACCATTTGCCAACACACTTGGCTTTTCTTTCAAAGGTTATTTAATTGGAAATTAGAACTTTTCTGACTACTTTTTCCCATTAAGAATTAGCGAAATTAATTGATGGCATTTAGAATCTTATCCGCTTCAAGTACAATATTTCATTTGGTATCATGTTTTTACATTTGCAAATGTTAACGCTCTAAACAAGGACGTATCACATAATCAGGAAAATCCTGTTCTATTGTGCGAATCAGATCAGGAAAACATTTAGTATTATGTTTTTCTTCTTTGTCTTTTTATTTTATGTTGTGCTTGAAATAAGTCTTATCTTTGTTAATTAAAAACCATAAGGTGTACATTATTAGAACCAACTTTTTAGTTTAAAACACTGAAGCATGTGAGAGCTTTACACTATAGCAACTTTTTGCTTTTACTGTAGCATGTAAAAACTTTACACTATTTAGTAACTAAAAAGTTGGTTTTAACAATGCTTTCTAAATACTTTTTGTTAGGGAGAGCGGTTGAAATTGTTTCATGCTTGGAACGGTATTTTGATTTGAATTTTGTGAGAGAAAAACTATAACAAAAGTGGTTGAAATAGTAAAAAATGGTGGAAACTGTTTTTGCCCGAGGCTATGTTTGTAGGATGGTAACAAAATTGAAAATGCTGATACTGATGGCAAGCATAACAACCATTTCTTTTTCAGTTTTCGCTGACTTTTCCTTTGTTAAACTTGTTTGAAAACTGATTATTTATTAGATAATAGAAATGTCAAATGGGGTGGCCTAGTTCAACCCAACTCATTTAATTTAGGCCCAAGCATGTCTTGTGTTTTTTTTTGAGCTTGTCTATTTATTTATCGTATAGTGCTAAGCCTGATCCAATTAATTTTTATGACGTCAAACCCAGTCCATTGCCAATTTATACATGGGCCGTGCCCATAAAGTGCTTAAGTCGTGCTCGTGCTTGTATCGATATTCGTGCCTTTTGTTGTACTTTTTGCTCTCAATGTGTCTTTCTCCTGTCTAATGTTAAATTTACAAAAAAAAAATGAAAAAAATTAAATTATAACAAAAGAAAGTGAATTATTGATAAAAAAAATCTTTTTCTAAGGACAACAACAATGTAGAATCTTGTATAGTGTGATTTCCATTATTTAGTTTTTCATATAAATCAAAGAGGGTAAATATATATTAGCAATTGACAATTTATAAATAAAAAAGAATATATTTGAACTTTTTTCTTTTTTAATCAAATCTATTAGAAATTTAGAACTTTTTTATAAAAAAAAATCTTTATAAAAATATAAAATATATTAGTAAAATTAGTTTTAAATTGTATATTTTAATCATGCTTATAATTGGACTCCAATCATGCTTTTAACACTCTCAAGTTCGTGCTCGTGCCGGGCCCTTACCGTGCTGTACCCTTAACATACTTCATGCTCAAAAGTTGCACTAAGCTTAGCCTATTTAATAAGCGGAATAGTTTAGACCTGTTACATAATCATATCGTGCCATGCCATGCTAGCTTTTTAACGTGCCGTGCTCGTGCTGGCCTACTAGACCCGGCCCGTTTTGACATCTTTATTAGACAACATCAGTTTAAAACAATAATAACATATAAACGACACTAGATGAAACTACAAAAATTTTGAAAACGACAGATCCTGATAAAACGACTATGAGTAACAAGAACTTGATTCAAAAGTGACAATAATGAAAAATGATATTAGCTTAAAGAAGAGAACAAGAAGCATAAAAGGACAAGACAAAAAATCTAGAAAATTTTGAGGAAAGGATACCCAAAATACCCTGTGTGTTTTACCTAAATATATTCCACTTCTTCCCAACCTATATTAAATGTTATTTTAAATGTCACCTAACTAAAAACTTAAATATATATTTTTAAAATGCTAACCTAAATATTTCAATCACGCAAATACTTCAATCATTTTGAGAGTTAATTTTAAAAATTGATTCTATTTAATATTATGATTAATAAGGTTTTAAGTTGTATGAGTATCTAATAAAGATTGAGAGGGTTAATTTTGTAATTTTAAAAAATTTAATTACTTTAGTAGGTGTTTTGAGTTTTAATTCGTAAACATAGAGGTGTATTGGATATGTAGATAACAAAAGATAAAAATGATATACAAGCAAAACATGGGGATGTTTTTACTGTTTTTCCATATTTGGAAACAATTAGACTGAAACGACGCAAGACTAGAGATGTCAAAACGGGTCGGACCTAATAGGATGACACGAGCACGGCACGCTAAAAAGTAAGTATGGTGCGGTACGACACAACATGATTATTAAATGGGCTTAGCTCATCCTGCTTATTAAATGGGTTGGACTTGGTGCAACTTTTGAGCACAGAATATGTTAAGGGCACAATGCGGTAAGGGCACGACACAAGCACATGGACGTTAAAAGCACAATTGGGTCCCATTATAAGCGCAATTAAAAGATGCAATTTAAAACTAATTTTACTAATATATTTTATATTTTTATCATATTTTTTTATAAAGAAGTTCTAAATTTCTAATAGATTTGACTAAAAAAAAGATCAAATAGATTTTTTGTTGTTGGTAAATTGTCAATTGCCAGTATATACTTACCTTTTTTGATTTATATGAAAAACTAAATAATAAAAACTACACTGTATAAGATTCTAAAATGTTGTTGTCTTTAGAAAAAGATTTTTTTTTTTTTTATCAATAATACACTTTCTTTAGTTATGGTTTAGTGTTTTTTTTTTTTTTTTGTAAATTTGACATTAGATATGAGAACAACATATTAAGAGCTAAAAGTACAATAAAAAACATGAACATTGATACTTTATGGGCATGAGCATGGCCCAAGGACTTTATGGGTATGACCCATTAATAAATAGGTCATGGGCTAGGTTTCACGCCACAAAAATTAACTTAGTCATGTCCAGCACCATATGATAAATAAATAAGCAGGCCTAAGCATGACACAAGACAAGCTTGAACTTAAATTAAATTGACAGGGCCCGGCCGGGCCAGCCCATCCTCGGCAGTTGGGTTTATCATTCATGTGCATTAATTTTGGCAAGGATTATGTAGCCGTTGGAAGGCAGGACGTCTATGGGATTTGCATCTATAGGAATAAGGTGTGCATGTCATGATCCCGACCATCTAATAAAATCGTCTAATGTTGTTACCTTTCCATGTCTCCATTGTTCCGTCCCTTTTGCAAGTGGATTCGCGCGGGATAACCCGGCAAATGGTATGTAGACTAGTGTTTTACATGCTATACTGGTTCTCATTTTGTAATGTTTTCATGATATAGACTATGGGACCATTATCTCTATTGTCATGATTTGTTTAGTTTGCTTTAACATTTGATGCTTAGTAATAAGTCGATGGCAATGACAACCATTTTTTTTTTTCAGTTTTGGATGAAAAAAATTCACATACTGATCATGGTTTGGAGTAGTGAAATTAGTCAACATGAAATTCAAAATTGCAAATTGCAGATGGCTCTACAGTACGTGTATCACAGATTGGTGCTGCTGCGATCAACCAAACCCATCACTACATGTTGAAATTCAATTTTATGTCAGTTTCACAAATGAAATTGTTCGGTTTGCCTTTTTCCCTGATCGTTGCAATATTTTCCATGACCTCAACTCTAGGAAGAAGATTGGAGACTTGATGATTGTTTTTACTGATATGCTATTGCTTCTGTACTGTTTGTGATGCCTTAATGTTAATTTACGACATATTATTGCCTCTATGTGTTAAATGATAAGGTTTTGCATAGTCATGATCATAATAGCTTGCTTACTATAATAAAGAGGTTATAGCAAATGAAAGATAATTCTAGTACCAATCCTCGCTAGGTAGGGTAATAATGAATGATCTAGATTATGATCTTGGGTATTGTTGGATTAATATATTTAAGGTCATTGTCTCAACACCTCATTGGTCGCATGCACCGGACGCGTACACAGGGCCTATAAAATGTAAGGTCAATAATTGGACTACTAATCCGTCATGCCTTACAAATGCTATTTGAGCATTTTGTAATGTTAAGTTTGTAGCGAAAGCTCACTCATATGTGTTCGTGTTGTAGGTAATCCAGGCAAAAAGCCTGCAACTTGACCTGTGATGGTGGACTGAAGGAATGGAGCGTGCGCGATGAGCGTAACGGAGTAATGGATTTCACACGCTGTTTATTCGCAATTAATATGCTTTCTGTCATGTTTAAATTCGTGTTGCCTAATCCCTTGTCTGGTGGTACAAGTCACTTGTAATTAGTACCTAGACAACGACTGCACTTTATTATTCTTAACTGCATGCATGGCTTATATAACTCTATCCTGTAGCATCAATTAAACACTTCCAGTTGTATTGTCAATTTAGCTTATATTTTTGTTCGAGCACGTTAGTGCTTGTCTTTTTTTTTTTTAATGCATGGTTCTCTTATCTTAAAGCTTATAAAGGGAAAAAAATGGATAATATAATATATAGAGATACACATATTTGTATGCATCTTGTTTCGACAATATGTGTTGTTGTTGGATTACTGAGTTAGGCCTGGAGAGATATTGGGCCTAGAAACGCCCGAGGTTGATCTCAGCCCATATTGCCTTGGTATGTTCTGGAAGCTTCTTTCTTGATGATACCTGAGAAGGGTAAAAATCTAACTAGAAGATCTCCAAGATGCAATCAGCACTCAAGCTGATCGTGTTCTACCGAATCTAAGATACTCGTAAGGGATAAGTCCTACAAGAGATCATGATGATGAGGTTTAACCAATAGGAGATGAGATTATCTTGTATTTGAATTTAAATTAGGCTTAAGGGGTAAGGCATTAACCATCTCAAAGTACCATAAATAGAGGCTAATTCTAAAGAACAGTCCAATTCTTGGCAACAAATCCTTTGTATTCATATTTTCTCATAGTAAAACCCTACCATCCCAGATAACTCATAGTGGACTAGCCTTCAGTTAAGGTAAACCACTCTAAATTCTTGTGTTCTTGCTATTAATTACTTTACAACTTTATCTACTTCATTCTCACGTGACTATTTCGGCGATGAATTTGAGAGAATCTTATTAGATGAGTTTTGCCCGTTAACATTTGGCCCGACAAGGAGGGCATAAGAATTTTCTAGCTTTTTTTCCTTAAAAAATTCTCTTACTTGTTCCAATGGTGAGAACACCTACTGAAACCAATAACCAGAACCAAAATAATTATCGTGGTCAGAATGACGAAAACAACGGCGTTGCCCAAGGCAGAAGGACAAGAACTGCCTCTGCCACCTCTTCCAGCTGACAACAAAATTGGATGCCCCCACTCTAAGATGCACCTCTTAGCCCGAGTATGGCTTTAAAGGCTCAAATTAGGACGCTGACTCATAATTGCGTGCACTTGATGCAATCCTTTTAGCAGATGGAGAATGTCCTAAACAATCTTGTTCAGCCTGCAAGCCATAATAATGGTCCCACACTAGCTCCAAGAGATGAAGTGAATCCGCAGGAAGGGATTGGTGATTCTGACGACATGTAGTCACATCGAGCAAGGGCATCAGGATCACAGGGAAATAGACAGAGAAGGGCGTAAAGAAGACGTGCAACTTGAAAAGGTGCAGGGACGATGGAAAACCAAAATCGTGAAAGGTTACTACCTTTGGCACTAAGACAGGGAGCGCCTTTAGGTTCAGTGAATAATGAGAGAAACAGAGGCCAAGGACAAAAAGAACTTATAAATCAGATCTAGTCTTGACAGGCAGGAAGCCAAGATACTGATGGGTCAGTGGTAAGTCTTCAAGAACATCTGAGGCTTGTAAAAAGAATCAACAAATAGGAAGCAAGGCAAGGTTATCAAGCCTTTAATCTCAATAACCCAGATGGACACATTCACTGAAGAAGTGATGGTTGAGCTCTTGCCACCCAAACTCAAGTTCCTAAACATTCCCTTGTTTGATGGGAAGGGAGACCTTGTCGATCATGCTTAGCTCTTCAATTCTCACATGAGCCTACACGGAGCCCTAGACGCAATAAAGTGTTGAGCTTTTGATGCAACATTTAGTGCAGAATTAGAATGAAGGAAAAAACAGTAGAAAGAGGAAGAACAGAAACGATAGAAATAATAATTAGAATTATCCTCCCCCAGCACATGCACTGGTCTTATTGCCAGCTTCGCCTGTACCACAACCAAAACATGCTCTGGATCAGGGAAACAAAAGGCCAAGGCGCCCATATCAAAGGTATGAGATGTACATAGAGCTCAATACAGATATTGAGGAAATTTATAACCAAGTCCAGAATCACAACATACTGAGAAGGCTAATTCCAATAAGGAAGGACCCTGGCCAAAAGAAACCGGAATAATTATTGTAGGTTCCATGGAGAGGTCAACATAACACTGCACATTGCAGCGACCTAAAGAATGAGATAGAAGACCTCATCAGGAGAGATTACTTATAAGAATATATATGAGAGAATCGCCTAGGCGGAAATTAGAACTTTGAATTTCTGAGTACTTCATGCTCTGTTTCCCGTCAAGAATTAGCAGATCAAATTCTGGTAATTAATTGATTACATTTATAATTTTGTGCGCTTCCATTACTATATTTCATTTGGTATTATGTTTATTAAAACTTACATTTGCTCTCAGACTCAACTAGAGGGATATGCAAATGCTAACGCTCCAAACAAAGACGTATCATATAAGGAGGAAAATCCTATTCCATTGCAGGAATCGGATCACGAAATAGTATTATATGTTTTTCTTCTTTGTCTAGTATTATATGTTTTTCTTCTTTGTCTTTTTACAAGTCTTATTTTTGTATGCAAAAACCAAAAGTCGTATATTATTAGTCTGCTAGTCTGTTTGTGAGATCGATTGGAACCATTTTTTATTTAAATTTTGTGAGTGAAAACATTATAGCAAAAATGATTAGAACCATTTTTGCCAAACAGGGACTATGTTTGTAGGATTGTAAAAGAGTCCAAAAATGCTAATACTGATATCAGGCATAACAACCATTTCTTTTTCAGTTTTCCCTGGCTTTTCCTCCTATTATACTTGTTTGAAAACTAATTATTTGTTAGACAACATCAGTTTGAAACGACACTAACATATAAACGACACTATAAGGGTGTTTGGTAAAATTCGTCTAAACCACTTTCTCAGTTACAAATAATGTAAAGCTCTTAAATGCTACAATAACAATAAAAAAAAATTATTACAGTATAAAGCTTTCACATATTACAGTAAAAACAATTCTAACTAACAGTTCTAACCACCCTACCAACCACCTTATATATAAAACTACAAAAATTTTAGAAAATGATGGATCTCAAGAAGACGACAATGAGTAAAAAGTGTTAGAATAAAATTGTGATGAAAACCATCATCACCCAGGATCGTTCATGTCAAATCATCAAGAATATTAATAAGATGCGGAAGCTAACCTGAATCCATTGATAGAATGTGATTCTGAGTCTTTTGGTTGAGGATCTTCCAAGTCTGGTACGTAAATCCTCCCTATCAGAATGCTCTATAATCTCTCTGTAGATGGGTAACAGAAAAAATAATGTACGTACTGACTTGGGGACCACAATCCCTTTATATAATTGTTAAACCCTAGTAATTAACCTTAATTACCAATTTAGCCCATCATAAAATTAGTAATTATATTTTGGTCTCTACACATAGGAGGCCCACACTTAATGATGCATTAAAAGCTCAAAACCTAAATTGATCACTTTTAATTGGGCAACCTTATTGATAGCCTTTAATTCACATTTATTTAATATATTGGCCCATAATTGGATTTTGATCCAACAATCTCCCACTGGGGCTATATATGAAACTTTATAAATGTAAATTATACCTTATGAGCTCATAAATTTTGCTATCAAAACCTTATACACCTCAACAATCTTGTCCATTAACCATATCAATATAGGACCAAAACGACCTTCGTTACATATGTCGTAACTAGACCCATCAATGATCACATATACCAATACAACTAATAACTAGATCAAGCATGAATGTGTAGCATGGAAATTCCATGCAATGTGATCTTAACATGCCTATTTCTAACTGGTCCACCTGAAAACTTTAGTGAGATCAAACCATACCAAAATCAGAGTGTGAATAAATTGAAAACTTTATTTCTGCAGAAAATAACCTCAAAATATCTATAAACTGAAATAACTGAAAAATGTCTATATCATAAGAGCATTTAAAATTACAAACTCCCACTAAAACTAAATATCCTGAAATGATACGACACCCATACGAGCAGTGTGCTCATGAAACATTTTTGGGTGGCAATCCCTTAGTAAGCGGATCCGCAATCATGGAGTTTGTGCTGATATGCTCTATAGACAACTGTTCACTCTGAACTCTTTCTTTCACAACTAGGAACTTGATCTCTATATGCTTTGACTTCGTCGAGCTCCTGTTGTTGTTGGAATACAAAACTGCTGACTTATTGTCACAAAATATCTTGAGTGGTCTTTGAATACTGTCCACTATACGCAGCCCTGTGACAAAATTTTACAGCCATATTCCATGATTGGACGCCTCATAACACGCCATGAACTCTGCCGCCATTGTAGAAGATGCTATAAGAGACTGTTTAGCACTCTTCCAAGAGACAACACCTCCAGCCATAAGATAGACATAGCTCGATGTAGATTTCATACTATCTTGGCATCCAGCAAAATCAGAGTCAGTATACCCAATGATCTCAAGCTGTTCTGACCTCTGATACGTGAGCATGTAATCCTTTGTTCTCTGAAAATACCTCAAGACTCGTTTGGCTGCTACCCAGTGATCCTTTCCAGGATTGCTTAAGTACCTGCCCAACATCCTTATAACGTACGCAATATCCGGACGCGTACAAACCTGAGCATACATTAGACTCCCTACTACTGACGCATAAGGAATCTTTTGCATTTCCTTAACCTCAAAATCATTCTTAGGGCACTGATTGAGACTAAACTTGTCTCTCTTAGCCACAGGGGTATCACCTGGTTTACAGTCCTGCATGTCATATCTCTTAAGAATCTTTTCGATATAGCCCTTATGTGATAATCCTAAAATACCCCGAGAGCGATCCCGGTGTATCTGTATACCCAACACAAAAGAGGCGTCACCAAGATCCTTCATCTCAAATTTCTTTGATAGAAATCTCTTGGTTTCATGCAACAAGTCTATATCGTTGCTGGCAAGCAAAATGTCATCGACATATAAAACTAGGAAAATATACTTACTCCCACTGAACTTGTGGTATATACAATTATCGACCAAATTCATCTCAAAACCGAACGAGATAATAACCTAATGAAATTTGTAATACCATTGACGAAAAGCTTGCTTGAGCCTATAGATAGATTTCTTTAATTTGCAAACCATCTTCTTTGCATCTCCTGACACAAAGTTTTTCGGTTGCACCACATAGATTGTTTCATCAATGTCACCATTGAAGAACGCAGTCTTAACATCCATCTGATAAAGCTCAAGATCAAAATGTACCACTAATGCCATTATAATCCTAAAAGAGTCTTTCGAAGAAACCGGAGAGAAAGTCTCTTTATAATCAATGCCTTCTTTCTGTGTAAAGCCTTTAGCGACAAGACGAGCCTTATACCTCTCCACATTGCCTTTCGAATCCCTTTTGGTCTTAAATATCCATTTTGCAACCAATGGGTTTCGCACCTTCAGGCAATGGGACAAGATCCCAAACATCATTGTCTTTCATAGACTTTATCTCTTCATTCATGGCATCAATCCACTCTTGAGATCTAGAACTTTCCATGGCTTGACGGAAGTTGATTGGACCATCTTCCACCATACCAATGTCATACTCATGTTCTTGGAGAAATACAATGTAATCATCTGGCACCGCACTTCTCTTTTCTCTAGTGGATCTCCTTAATGGCATAGGTTCTTGAGATGGTTGAGTTTGTTCTTCTGAAACAATTTTAGGAATGGGAGGTTCTCCGACATTGTCTTGATTTGGGTATGCTTCTTGAACGATGTCAGGAGTAGAAACCTGATCAATGTCAATAACAGCTGTGGGAATATCAACATATTCCTCTTCAAAGACAAAGTCCGTAACCATATCTCCCCCCGCAAACTCGACATCCTCAAAGAACCTGGCATTTCCCGTCTCAAATATCGATTTGGTCGTGGGATCATAAAACTTGTACCCCCTGGATCTTTCAGAGTATCCAATAAAATAACAACTAACCGTCCTTGAGTCCAGTTTCTTTTCATTAGGCCTATAAGGCCTTGCCTCAGCTAGGCATCCGCAAACATGCAAATGCTTTGGACTAGGCTTGTTGCCCGTCCAAAGTTCGTAAGGGGTCTTGGTAGTTGCTTTAGTTGGAATCCTGTTAAGGATATACGCTGCAGTCTTAAGTGCTTCTCCCCAGAGTGATTCTAGTAAGGTAGAATGAGAAATCATACTCCTCACCATGCCCTTAAGCGTTTTGCTTCGTCTTTCAGCAACACCATTCATAGTGGGCGAACCCAGCATAGTGTACTGTGGGATGATACCGCTTTCCTCTAGGAACTTAGCAAACGGTCCTGAACGTTGTTCACCTGAACCGTCATATCTATCATAGTATTCACCACCACGGTCAAATTTGACGCTTTTAATCCTTTTGCTGAGTTGATTTTCAACTTCAGCCTTAGAATTTTTGAACACATCCAGCGACTATGACTTTTCATGAATGAGATATATGTAGCCATATCTGGAAAAATCGTCTATGAACGTTATAAAATATTGTTGACCATTCCAAGAAGCCGTAGGGAATGGCCCACAAATGTCTGTATGTATAAGTTCTAAGACGTCTAAAGTCCTGTTGGCCTTAAATCTCCTTTTGTTGGTTTGTTTCCCCTTAATACAGTTAACACAAATATCAAAATCTGTAAAGTCTAAGGGGTCGAGAATTTCGTCTGACACAAATCTCTCTATTCTCCTTCTAGAGATATGACCCAATCTCTTGTGCCATAACGCAGCTGAATTCTCATTGGTTAATTTTCTCTTTATACCTCGGGTACTTAATTGCAAGGATTCATTAAATGAAGCAATTGTATCAAGTAAATAAAGATTGTCGTAACCTGATAAAGAACCGGAACCAACTAATTTTAAATCATGAAACAAACTAAATTTTTCATTTCCAAATGAACAAGAATAACCAGATTTGTCCAAAGCTGAAATAGAAATCAAATTCCGTCTAAAAAACGGTACAATAAATGTTTCATCAAGATCCAAATAAAATCCAGTCTTTAACAATAATCTAAATTTTCCTATTGCTTCAACTTCAACTTTCTTGCCATCGCCCACATAGATGTATCTTTCACAATCAATTGGCTTTCGACATCTCAAGCATCCCTGCATGGACACACTAATGTGAGTGGTTGCACCAGAATCCATCCACCAATTGTGTTCAGGTACCGAAGTTAAATTAACCTCAGAACAAACCAAATTAAGAAGCATACCTTTTCTAGCACGCCAAGCGTGATAATTGGTGCAATACTTCTTCTTATGTCCTACAGCTCCACAGAAGAAACAACCTGTACCTTCCGGATCAACCGGTCTCTTTTGTTGCTTCTTTTGAGGTGCCGTAACTGCAGCTTCCTTATCCTTCTTCCTTTTCTTCCCTTTTTCCTTGGACGTATTAGCCAAGTGAGCATTTTCTGTCTTTTCTTGCTTCAACCTTTCCTCTTCTTGCACACAATGTGAGATGAGCTCATTAAGAGACCAAGTCTCCTTTTGGCAGTTGTAGCTCACCTTAAACTGACTGAAATGTGCAGGAAGAGATATAAGAACCAAATGCACTAACAAGTCCTCAAAAAGGTCAAGGTTAAGTGCTCTTAATTTTGAAGCAAGATGAGACATCTCCATGATGTACTCCCTAATGTTCCCCTTACTTTTGTATCTCATTGAGATGAGGTTTACCAAAAGTGTACTTGTTTCAGCCTTTTCATTTTTGGCAAATCTCTTCTCAATGTCCTCAAAGAACTCTTTGGCTGTCTTTATCGTTTCCGATATAGTGCCCCTGAATGCTTCTGGAATGGCCTTCTTCATGATCATCATACACATGCGATTTGACTTTTTCCACCTTTCCATGTCCTTCTTTTGATCAGAGGAACTTTTATCTGTAAGAGGTGCGGGAGAAGGAACCCTTAACGCAAGGTCGAGATCCATGACTCCGAGAACTATTAGGAGGTTCTCTTGCCATGATTTGAAGTTGCTACCATTCAGCATAGGAATTGAATTGATGTTGGCAGTAATATTAGAGGCAGAACTAGTAGCTGAAACAGAGAACAAAATAAACAAAACCAAAACAAGCTCACATAAGAATCCATGATAACAATAATAAATCCAAATAAAGGTAACCCCATCTCAAGATATCAGGCACTCCATTAATATTTAGTCTTTGGACAGAAATATTAACTTGTAAGTGATATCTTGATGTAGTAATCAAACACTGACAATAAGAACATGTCAAACAATAAATCTTCCTTTGGGTTGATTTATTGCTTACATGTAAAATTGAATAATCATCACGTGTTTATCACCACAGGTGTACATGCAATTCTGTAAAATATTGCCTTCCTTTAGGCCGGTCAATATTCACATAAATTACATAAACACAACCTTTTATATTTCAAAACAAATTAATTTCCACAAGAGAGGCCACTTTGGTGACATGTTGCTTCAATTAATTCATCTCAATTTATATATAAAATACCAATATTTGAATTTAAAATTGCACCAAAAATGACCAAAAATAAAAAATAAAAATAAAAAAAAAATTTGGTCAAGGTCAACATTGACTAGGTTGGGGCTGGACCGGGTCGGGAGAACCCTACCCGGATCCTAAACCAGGCCCCCCTTTATTTGTTCTTTTTTTTTTTTTTGGGTCACCCAGGGGTTGAACCCCTGGGGACTGACCGGTCACGGGCCCAGCCCGTGTAGAAATGTCCAGTCACGGGCCCAGCCCGTGTATCCCTTTTTTTTTTTTGGTAACCCAGGGTTTGAATCCCTGGGTTGGAACTGATCACGAGCCCAATCGGGCCTGTGTAAAAAACCTCAGGTCTAGGCCGAAGCCCAGACCTTTCCCCAATCAACCCTAGGGGTCTTTCGACCCCTGGGTGAAGAACGGGCGGCCTAACGGCCGCCGCCCCTATACTGCGGCCAGACGGCCGCAGCTTCTCTACTCCTGCGCGACCAGACACGGCCGACGTCGGCTGTCGTAGGTCCTGCCGCCGGCGAAAATAACCACCTCTTTTTTTTTTTTTTTATATATGCGGCGGCCACAGCTTTCTTGCTCCGGCCGCGGCGCTGTCTTTCCGGTGCAGCCTCACAGCTGCGCAAGGAGTGCTTCGCCGGCGACGGTAATGATGCCGCCGGCTTTCCTTATACAACTCAGGTCCAAAAATCCATATATATATATATATATATATATATATGCATATATCCATAAAACAAAATCAACCAATTATATATATATAACCAACAATCTGAATGTATTCAAACAATACATAACATTTTATTTTTCCTTTTTCACATCTTTTCTCGGCAACAGAGGTTGAAAACGTTGAAAGCAATTGATGTAACTTTTTCTTTTCGGCAGACGTGCCGTATAAACGCATAAAGAAACCGAATTGTATTCAACCAGAAATTCAAACAATTGTTCTCAAATTCAACAATTTTATAAAACCATAGATTGTTAAATTTGAGAATTTTTAATGAGAATCACATATAGAAAATTATTGATTTTCAATGATTCAACATGAAGAGGCTCTAGATACCACTGGTAGAATAAAATTGTGATGAAAACCATCATCACCCAGGATCGTTCATGTCGAATCATCAAGAATATTAATAAGATGCGGAAGCTAACCTGAATCCATTGATAGAATGTGATTCTGAGTCTTTTGGTTGAGGATCTTTCAAGTCTGGTGCGTAAATCCTCCCTATCAGAATGCTCTGTAATCTTTCTGTAGATGGGTAACAAAAAAAATAATGTACGTACTGACTTGGGGACCACAACCCCTTTATATAATTGCTAAACCCTAGCAATTACCTTAATTATCAATTTAGCCTATCATAAAATTAGTAATTATATTTTGGTCTCTACACATAGGATGCCCACACTTAATGATGTATTAAAAGCCTAAAACCTAAATTGATCACTTTTAATTGGACAACCTTATTGATAGCCTTTAATTCATATTTATTTAATATATTGGCCCATAATTGGATTTTGATCCAACAAAAAGAACATGATTCGAAAGCAAAAGTAATGAAAAATGACATTAGCTTAAAGAAGAGAACAAGAAGCATAAAGGACCAAAAAATATAGAAAATTTTGAAGAAAAAAAAAAACCCAAAATACCTATGTGTTTTTGTGTAAATACTATTGCAATGCCTAAAACACTCCGGCACTGATAAAAATCACACACAAAAACTAAATGTTATAGTGTACCTAGACTATCTTTCTCAATCTATATGAAATGTTATGGTATATATTAAATATGACTTAACTAAAAACTTAAATATTTTTGCAAAATGTTCAAACAAATATTTCAATTACTTAAATACTTCAATTGCATTTTGACAGTTTTAATTTTTTTTAAGAGTGATTTTATTTAATATTGTGATTTAACAAGATTTTGATTTGATTTAACAAATGTTGGGAAAAGTAGTTTTGTCATTTTAAAAAATCTAATTACTCCAGGGAATGTTTTGACTCTGATTTCATAAACCCAATGGTGTTTTAGGCACACGGATAACAAAAGAGAAAAGGTGGTACTTAAGCAAAAATATAGGTTGTTTTTGTGTTGTTCCACATTTAAAAGACGCCAGTTTGGAAACGGTAATGGACTAAAACGACGCAAAACTAAAACATAGACCTTTGGAAAACGACGGCAAACTAAAACTACATTTTCTCAAGGAACGACATCAATTGTTAAAGAGGGATAGACCTTGCATTCGATTTACACTATGCTCTATCTATTGCGTCGATAATGTCTTTAGCAAGAAATTTACCGAGTAAACCTTTTTCCTGGAAAATCAAAGAAATGGATAATCCTAAGACTAAGACATTTGTTTTCATACATGGCATAATTTAACTTTATATTCAGTGACTGCAATTTTCTAATCCTAGGTATATCGATTACTTCTCTAATTACCATTTTGCCCTTTCTTCTCTACTTTGATCATCATGTGGATATTATCAATAACAAAGCATTTAAGTTCTTTCCTGCTATGAAGATCTTTTCTCTTGAAAAATCCGTCAAATAAGAGCATTATGTATTACATAAGTATATTTGTGTGTGTGTGTGTGTGTGAGAGTGTATATAACATTTTTACGCAGTTGCTTTAACCATATTGTACATTGGTCCTCCAGTTTTGAAGTCGTTTATGCCTTGTAAGAAATTATGAGGCTATGTCTGTCTTGTTTAGGATGTTCAAGTCCGAAAAATTGCGGAAAGAAGACTCTGATCCTCACAATGTCGGTTTTGTGAGATCGATTGTCGAGTTTGTGAAGCCGACATGCTCGTGGAAAGACAAGACTAAGTGGAAAGTGCAACAGAATGAGCATCTATATCATCAGCTGAAAGTGGTGATCAAGAAAGATCTCTAGAGGAATTGCTCTTTGCTGATTCACCAGGCAAGAATGATGACAACATTTGGCCCAGTGGTGGAGAGTACAACTTTTTCGGACAATTCTTGAAGAGAATTTGTCCACCTTTCCACGAAGATTGCGAAGATTTTACCCCTAAAGCTAGGGAGAGTGTCTCTATGGAGAAGCTTTTGAAAGTTCACAGTGGAGAAACTGATGTTTCTTCAATTAGCACAAGTCAAAGCGGGAAAGTAAGGAAAAGGGTTAGCTTTAGATTTCCATCAGAAGCTGATATAATCATATTCTATTTATCTGATATAGAATTTGATCAAGATTGAGAATTCAGTAAAATAATAACGCTACGGACATCCTAGTATCGTAACTTTTTTTTTAATATCAACTGATGTGACATGTGAATTGTCTTTTTTTATTTAAAGTTGTTTAAAAAGTTGTCGCGTCAATCAATGTTAAAGTATTGTATCTATTAGTGAAACAATGACAATCATAATCACATGAGTTGGGATAAATGTTGCGATCCTACTTCTATGCTTTGATATAAAATACTTAAGAATTTGGATATACGGCTGTTTGGCTCCTTGATGTTTGGTGCTTTTACAGTATATCTAAAAACTATGAATGTAAATTTTTGGGCTCAGAGAATAATGATCTTAACAAATGATCATTTATGTTAGATGAAGCATGGACATTGTTTTTCTTATATATCAACTGAGATCTGTCTATATATATAATATGGCTAACAACTTAGAAGAAATTAGAAACATGTGGGAGTATAATTAAAAGTCTACTAAGAAAAAGAAGACAACAAATAGTCTAAAAACTTTTGAAAAGAAAGATTAAAAAAATATGTTGAGCTTTAACCGAATAACTACTGCTTTAATAATATATATTAAGCAGGTCAAAGGAAGAATAATAAAGGTAAAGAATCAAGAAAGAAAGAAAAAAAAGAAATAAAGGCATTAATTCACAAGTCTTTAACTAGGTACAAAAGCAAACCCTTCATTAATACAACTTAATTTCACATATAGACATCATGATAAGCTACAAAGAAAAAGGGGTTTACCACGTAGCTAACTTTATTTACCTAGTTTACAATCAAGGGAACACAAAGTCACAAAAGCACTTCAAGAAATAAAGGTAACTACAGTCAGTAATAAAATTAACACCTCCAATAGAAAACACTCACAAAAAAAAAAAAAAAAAGAAAAAGCAAAAAAGGGATATCACTGAGAAAAAAGCCTTACAAGTTTCTCCTCTCTTTTTGTGTGTTGGACTCTCATTTTCTATGCAAATGGAGACCATAACAAACAAAAAGAGAGGAAAAAGGTCAAAAAAAAAAAGGTTCTGAGGTAAAAAGAAGAAGCAGATTTATATCCCTCTCTTTATGGAATGCCCTTTTTTTGCCATCACTTTTTTCTTTCTCTAAGAAAAAGAAAGAGAGGCAACTATGTGAAAGAATTGTAGCTGGTCAAGTAGCTCCTTGGCTTGGCTTGTGGCTCTTTTTTCAACTCTTGAAAAGAGCTCTTCACTAAGGTGGTCACCAATGTGGGCATCAACAAGGACACCTGCCACACTTCTACAGCTATTGGCAAGGGCTCTTCCTATTTCACCAGCATCGTCAGGTTGGTTCACCACAAGAGGACTTCCTCCTTTGAAAACCTCAAGCTTGTTTATGGCAAATGATCCATCCGTGTCCACCACTTCCTTGAAATCTTGTAGACTTGGTGCATACACTGGAATGTTGAAATTGTCCCTTTTCTCACAACTAATAAGTCCCTGCAAGCAGTAGGGACCATCATCGTTTACAAACAACTTATTTTATAAGTTTTGGACCACTTATGCATATACGTGAAAAGGGAGAGGCTTTCTATGATAAGATATTCTTACTGACAGTGCATGTTTTTAAATGTTAGATTTGATTAAAATACATTAAAATAGAAAAGTAGTATAAATTAATAGACAGAACCTGATGAAAATTTGACAGTTTAAAACAATGTTATATCAGTAAGTTTTTTTTCATAACCTAATAAAGAATTCTCTGCAAAAAGTAATATCATAGATTACACTTAATAATAGGTTTATACTCTCTCCCTTAAGATTGAACTAAATTTGTTATGCATAAATTATCGGGATTATTACCACATGATTTGAAAAAGGTTCTATGAGTTTAACATTTGTGGACTATTCTGACATAGTCATCTAACAAAGTATATTATTAAGCTTGCCATATAAATAAATATATGTGTATATCTATTATAGTATTCTAAGTCAAACGCAGAAACCAAACCAATGGATCTTGTCTAATTGATGGGTTAAATGAAGAATCCAATTTTGTTTTCTTTTTTCCATGGCCAAATGAAAAGGGTATATTTCTCAAGCGATATATAATATATTTGTAGTTCTTTTTCATTTAGATAAACTTCACCAAAACTATGAAAACCTAATCATAACTACTGAGATCAGAATAGTTTTATATTGATCGGCAAAAGGATGATAATTCTCTATGTACGTACTCACTTCACCATAAAAAGACAATATATCAATTTTATTTTTTTATTAACTTTTTTTATCATCATCTGATCAAACAATGATCTGATGAATCAAAATGTTCTCCTTGTCTAGCTACACTAGATATGATTGTGTTTTTCTAATTACATTGTATGAAAATTCCCATCGTCATGAGGAACATATGGACCACTCATCAGCTGCCAATAGTCATTATTCTGCCGACACAATGAGGACAAAAAAATAAAAAATGGAGGACTAGATTCATTTTGAGGGGATAATCCGACGGCCAGAACCAATGGAGTTTAATCATGACCAGGAGAATTTCATAATGTGAGAGCAACTACAGCTAATCATACCTCTTTTTTTTTGCCTTTTTTTAATACAAATTTTTTTTTTGCTTTTTTGTCTGCCTTGTGGTTGAAATGGTATACACTGTTGACACACAAGAGCACATTAATTAGAATGCTTTCTTTTTGGTATAATTACCTCTTGGATAAGATCATCCCAGGCATCCTGAAAATGGGTCCCAAAGAGCAAGCCAGCCCCACCTTGGTCTGTGGGGTCCACTGACGTCCTCCCCAAGCAGACTAGGAACATGGACCCACCTCTCTTCATCTCCTTTGATCTTGATCTGAGGAAGCCTGCCAAGTCCGTTTGGAATTGTTTCTTGTATGCTTTTGCTGTGCTCTCGTTAGCTCCATGGATAAACACCCTTCCTTTGTTATATGCTGATGATCTCTTGTCTACCACACAATCTGGCACCTGGGTCCCACACAATCAAAATTATTCTTTTTAATTTCATGGCTTCTCGAAATAACCCTATACTAATTGAACCAGAAACTACACATGAAATTGTGATAGAAAAATTTTGTTTTAGTAGTGTAAATTTGCGAATAGTACAGTAGTAGTACCTATTCGAGCATGAAACAAGGCATGAAAAATAGACAGAGGATTACAGTCGTAATTATAATTGTCTTTTATCTGCATGATATTAAAGTGTTATCCTTTGAATTTTGTGTGAAAATTCAATGTCTTTGACCAAGGTGCATTTTTTTCTCCGTTATTTTTTGGATGAAATTCATATTGGCTGACTTGTATACAATGTTACTATCAACTAGTACTTGATTAGTAAACAGAAAGACTCACTAAGCTAAGCTTTGTGTCTTGTATACCAACTTTTAAATGTATATAAGTCAAGATTAGGACTTAGCCAATTATACTTTGTGACTTTAATTTCAGCAACTTTAACCTAAAAGTCAAGGGTGGGGCTTTGTTATTAGAAAGGTTGTTGATTTTCTTCTGAAATATGTGCTAGTTTATCTCCATAAAAATATTCTCACGAACTGTATAATCATTAATCAGCTGTGATAAATTTTATACAGGTCTTAAAAAATGAAGGACCCTCTCTCCCTAATTTCTAGATCTTTCTCTCTCTATCACACAGACATACACAAGTGTATGAAATCTCAACTCATATATACTTATAAATGTCCAAATTTGATGTGCAAACTTTAAACCAATTTATTTTTTAAACATATGTGAAATACGAATAAGACACCAAAATTTATATGTTCTAGACAAGATCATGAAGATAATTAGCTAAAAACACAAAATTCCCTTTTCTCTATCTCCCCTTATAATAGTATGTGTGTGTGTGTGTGTCTAACTGCACATAAATTTGTTTGATCTCTCCAATTAATATCATAGTACAACAAGAAATATATCAATATCTTAAATTTGTCTTCCATATGTTCTCCAAATAATTAAGCACAATTGTAACTTTTGACATCATCAAAACGCACGTTTGAGTGAAATTCTAAATCAATAAGAGGAAAAAATTTAATACCAATATATTATGTTTTGTCTTATATTTGTATTATTTTCTCTTACAACATTGACAACATTAGTTTTTGTTGCATTAACTTTTTGACCCTCTTCCATCCGGCAAGAATTCAAATATTTAAGATATTTCAACGTCTTGATGTTTTTAATTTTCTAAGGTCTACTTAAAGCACTGCATACTAATATGTAATAATATTGCGCCTTGGGAACGAACTTGTATAGAGATAAAATATCACATATATAGCTAGAAAGACTATTCTTGCATGTAGTATGTATAGAAATATATGTAGACACGTAATGAAGAGGACATTTAATGAAAAACAAACCTGGGAGAGCCAATGCAAGGAAAAGGCCGAGTAGAAAACATCAATGGAATTGGCTGGAAAAAGACGCCGGTAAAATGAGCCGGGGACTCCGGCGGCAAAGTAGGAGCGGTGGTTATCGGAGGCTAGGCACTCCTCCATGCTGCCGCCGTCTTTGGCTAGAGGAGGGAGGATCTGGAATAGGGTGTTGAAGTCATTGCTAGGGAGGTCGGAGAAGAAGGCCGAGAACTCCGGTGGCTCGTATCCCAAAGCCTCGTAACGCTTGATCATGTGCTTGATGATCACGTCGACGATGTAGATTGTGTTGTTGCCACAGGAGCATCCGAGGTCCACAACCACAAATGGAACCTCAGGGGAGTTTAGTTGAACACCATCTAGGGTTTCTTCAAGGAGGTGAAGCATGGATTTAGCATGTAATGCCTGCATGGAAAACAAGAATATGATAATTATATATGTAAAGAACTGACATGAATCATAGACAGTTCTATGCAAAAGACTGAAAAAAAAAAGTTTGAGGTTGTTTGGTTGCTTAATAAGTGTTAAATTTGTATCATGAAATATTTTTTGTGTTTTTTAGGGTAGTATCATGAAATATACTACACACACTATATGCACAAACAGTATACTAATTTACTATAACAAAGCAAAAAATACACTGACTTATTTGAAAACTTGCTTCCTAAATCTGTATCCATATTTGATATAGTAATATGTAATATCAATTGTGGATTCATATGAAAAAGCAAAGACTTTGTTAAAGAGTATTAAGTGTGCAAAAAAGAAGAAGCTAAAATAATACATTAATTAACAAGAGAAGAAATGAAATGGGCAATTAAATGATAAAGTATGCGTGTAAAAAGGAAATTCATGTGGGAATGCAAATATTAATGTAAAGCTATAGATTAAACCATTACCTGGGCTTGGGAATTGTTGGCATAGCTAGCTTCTCCTTTGCCACCTTTCATGCTAAACATCTTCTCAAGCTTCATGTTGGAAACGACAACATTATCTCCCTTGGGAGCCATTTTAGTTAGGAATATTGAGTGATTGTATTTTCTATATATATGTGGCTGCAGTTTGAAAGAGAGCCTAACCAATGTTGACTATATATAGACAGGGAGAGAGAGAGAGAGAGATTTTATCTATGTTATTTTATTTTATTTTATTTTTTGTTGTTATTCTTTTTGGCAATGGAGTGAGAAGAAGTTATATTGTTTGCATTGCCGAGGACATGAATAATTATAAATTTAATCTTGGAGTGGTGGGGGACTAAGGGCTGCTTTCTGAAAATTCTCTAATTGCCCCATGTGGTGGTACTATTTCTTTTGAAGTTTTTAGTGGCACCACAAGAAATGTCACCTCTGCTCTCCTGGGACGCATTGAAAGTCCTTTTTGGTATAATTAATCAACTGTCTTCCTTTATAATATATATCTATATATTTGTGAAAAATATAATTATGAATTACTTTTATTTTTATTTGCGTCATGCTTTTTATTATGTTTGATTAGAAAGATTCTTTTATATGTGATAGTATATAGTAGGGCATGATCACTAAAAAGGCTTGTCAAGAACAAATATATTCGTACTTTTGAGGAAGTGTAGTTATTAAGAGTTACATGACTAACTCGGAAAGTTTATAATTTTATTCATTGATCTTACCAAATAACCTTTTTCTGATTAAGTGAAATAGTATACATTTTTTTAATACAAGGTGAGATTGGACCCACAAACTTCTCGAAAAACCCGCCTCCCAGGGTGAAACGGTCTTAGCCAAGTGAATAGTATATTTAATTATATTCTATGTATATGTATTGTATGTAATATATTGTATCTATATAATAGTACATTTAAATATATTGTATCTGTATGTATGTGTGTGTGTGTATATATATATATATATAGAATTTACCAGTGCCACATAAAAGAATGATCATGACCTAAAAAAATTTACCATTTTATTCATGATGATCACATGCATTCGCATGTCTCACGAAAGGACTTCTCACATTTCCAAGGTGCCGACTACATTATTTGAAAACTTAGTGGGTGAGAAAGCAGATTAGAATAAAGAAAAAAATATTAATAGTGATGAAAAGTAGTATGAAAAGAGACATGTTTACACATAAAAAAAAAAAAAAAAATTCAACCTGCCGTTGGAAATTGTTGGCGTATTTCGCTGGCCTCTTTGTTTTGTTTCCTTCCACGAAAAAACATCCTCTTTAGATCATGTCGAGAACTTTATCGCCATCTTATGTTCATATTAGTCAGAAATCTTAATGGCATTTTAAATGGTTGGCTTGGAGAAAAGGAGAACAATATTGTTGAGTCAGTTGCCAAAATGCATAAATGATTATCTATGTATAGCAAAATTATAGTAGGCGCCGGCATAAATATCTAGTGTTAAGAACTTAAAAATTTTAAACCCCAAATGGTACGTGTGTGTGTGTGTCTATATAATATAGCAAAAAAAAAAAAAGGTTTCACTCAAAAATAGTCCCCAACTTTAAACAGAATTCAAATTGGTCCTTGAGACTTGAAATTTCTCAAAATTGACCTCGATTTTATCTTAAGAGTGATAAAATTAATCCTTTTATCTTAAGAGTGACAAGAATAATCCTTTTATTTTAATAGTGATAGAAAATACAAAACTTGTGTCGTGAGTGGTGGCTAGTTGGGTTAAATGAAGTGGGTTATGAATGCTTTAGAAGCCTAACCAAACATTTTATAACATATATTAGAAGGAAAGCCCAACAAAATATACCAATTAAAAACAGAATATGAACACCACACAAAAACTCTTCTTTAAT
This sequence comes from Artocarpus heterophyllus, assembly GCA_025403435.1. Classification (NCBI taxonomy): domain Eukaryota; kingdom Viridiplantae; phylum Streptophyta; class Magnoliopsida; order Rosales; family Moraceae; genus Artocarpus; species Artocarpus heterophyllus. The sequence goes on along the minus strand of CM046332.1, from coordinate 25,787,113 downwards.
TAGGTAATTGCCTTGAAAGTTACCAAAATATCCAATGTTTTACCCTCACTTAAATTGCACCTTTGGGTCGCACATGACTTTGTTACGTAAGTTCAAAATTTTGAGGTAGATGTAACTAAAGAACTAATTTTTTTTCTTCAAGTAGCCAGTCTCTCATACAACAAAGCAGCAGCAAGTGCTAACTATACCAACCGTACCAACTGATCAGCTCTTCAACAATGTAAAGAAAATCTATATATGTACAAAAATCATGAATATTTGTATAAAACCCATCAAAAGTCTTAATTGCTTTGTTTGTTGAAAGCCAGTCTTAATAGTTATCCATTTAATTTATATTATATTGATCACCTTTTTAGCTAGTTGTAAAGTATAGTCATCATAAATGGAGTGGCCTGCGTGAGATATGAAGCATAAATATTGGAGTGCCAAAATGCCATGCCAGTCCAACCAACTACGTCTAAGATTATATGCAAAAATGTATTATGTGTGTGTGTGTGTGTGTATATATATGAGGCAAAACAAAACAAAATATTTTTGAAGCACACAAAACACAAGCCGGAAAAAGAGAAAAAAAAAAAAAAAGCCATCATGTAGCACATAAGTAGCTTCCAATTAGGGAAGCAATACAGTGCATTTCATGCATATATAATAATAATATGGTTCACAGTGTTTGGCCAGCAATAATGAAACATAAACTTTTGTTTAATTGGATGACATGACTAATTTAATTACTAGATTAATTATATATGTTTCCTGCTTTTCTGCTATGTATTATATAAACAAAGTTTTGCATATAATTATTAACTAATTATCCTCTAAAAAATACGTATAATGACAATGACAAATTAATAAACACGTAGCAAATAGCAATTATTCCTAATTTTGTGCATTCAGAGGCTATGGTCCCAAAAATTCAACCTACTTCTGAGATATATAAATGTTTCTAATTTTTCTCTTCTTTTTGTTATTATATTTTTTGTTCTAAGTGTAGTTTTAATGTCGGCTAGGGAGGGGACCTTATAAGATAATTAATGGGTTTCTAAGGAAATCTATCAAAATCCATATCATGATTAATTATTTTATGATTAATTAAAACCATCAACCCAGAAATCAAGGTTTAATTTGCATACCTCACTTTCTACTAACTCTCAAATCTTAATCGTCTTTGTTGGATTAGTATTGGTCGGTCACGCAAAGCCATGAAAGATCCAAACAAAACGTTCTTTTCAAGTGTTTATAATATCTAGCATCCAAACTTAACGAACTTTAAAAATTTTAAAAAAGAAGGGTGGAAAGTAATAAAATAGAGAAAAATATTGTATTATATACATTATTCTTATCGCTTTCTACTTAGCGAACTTTCAATTTTGTTAGCCTCAAAAGCAACGTTCTTGCTTAAAAAGAGACGTTTGTGCCGCTTTCAGAATCTATCGGGCCACATGAGACGTAGAGGATTAGTTTATGATATTTCCAATAATCTTAGAGGTTCATCACACAATATCACTATTAATTCCAGAAAATAAAGTACGGCCGCTCGAAATTATATCTCATGATGGAAGATAGAGTCATAAAATAATCGTCCCTTATCGCTATGCCACCACAACGAGTGTTAGGCCTAAAAAGCAATTGGTTGAAATGGTTGTTCTGTGTCCAAATTGACAACAAAAAGACTCATCATTTCAAGTTTGAAATCTCAACACATATACAACCTCTCTAAGAAATATTAGCAAGACTTGTAGATGATTTCATAGTCTTTTATTTTCTCTGCTATGTAAACTTTTATGATTATAACTCCCCACTACATGAGAAAAAAAAAAAAAAAGAGCAAAGGGCCAGCAAAGTTTCTTAAATGAATCTAATAGTAATTCATACGACCCTTTTTAGTCGGTCCAAAATAATAAGAACACAAAACGAATCTTGTTTCTCCAAATTTTCTCCTCTCTCTCTCTCTCTCTCTTGTTGCAGGTCTCCTCTTTGTCGGCCTAGCTCTTTCAAGTTTTTCAAAGTCTAAACCGCCGTGATAGTCGCCGGTTCACGTGAAACTAGGCCATGACCATTTTCTTTCTTTATATAATCTTGTTATTACCTTTATCTTTAACGTCCTAACTACCCTATAGTTATGTAGGTGTTTGCTTCATATTCAGCTTTCATTTTGATAATACCTCTAAAAGAAAAGCCCTGCAAAGACTTATATAAAAGCGATATTATGTTATTACATGATCTTCTTCCTTTTCATTATAATACTAAGTCTGGCCAACCTTTGAATTGATCATCACCCTTGGATTTGTGGGCCAGGATTGTTATTTTAATGGGGTTAGATTAATTTTTTGTATTGTTATGGTTATGGGGTTTAAATTTGTTGAAAAATTAAAAAAGGGCGGTGGAAAATGTTTGGATTAGCTGAAAAGATAAGAAGTGGTGGAATATTTTCAAAAAAAAAAAAAAAAGTAGTGGTGGAATAGTAAAAAAAGAGAGTTATTTTTCTTTTTATGCTTGCGGGCATGAGTAGTTTTTGTGTGGTATTTTTATCATTGTCATGTCCCCTTTAGATATTGCTTGAGTCCTTGGTCAAAAACTAGATGGCTTGGTTGAATCCTAACAACTAGTTAGAGATGAACTAGCTAGCTAGTATGACAATATATATAATATTTCATTTTGTGAACTTTTGAATGCTTAGTCATAAAGGGTCGTTAGATACACAACCTCTAGATTTTAAGGGAAAAAAGAGGAGGCATTATTAGGCATGCAACTTGTTTAGATTTATATGATTATGTCTTTGATCCCTACTAAAACCCATCTAGGATCTGTTTAGGATAAGATTTCAATACGTAACCAATGTATTAGCGACATCAATGCTACCAAATCATGCAATGATCCTTCGCTTAAGAGTTTTCATTATCTTTTTAAGGAAAAAAAAAATCATGAATAAGTCTCAAATTTGGCATCCAGACCAGTCCCACATTTATTGGTAATATTTCTGGTTCAATATGGTAACATCGTGTAGGTAAGTTTGCATTAAAACTTAATTTGCTTTAGTGTAATATCTAATTTTGCCAGTGTCGACCTACATTTATTGACTCATATACTAAATCAAATTGAGTATTATACAAATATGATAACAATGTTATCATATTGAATGAAAAATATTTCCAATACTGGACTGGTTCGGATGCTGGACCGGATACATATCCAAAAGTATCCCTTAATCCTAGAGGTCTACGTATTAAACGGTCTAAAGACATGTATACATGTAATAAAAAGGGAAAAAAAAAAGGATCCTATGTTAGTTAAGAATAAATTTTTGGAAGGTTTTGCATGTGGACCACGCGTTTAGCTTCATTAATGAAAACCCAACTCTCAAAACACAAATCCCTTTAATTACTAATAAAGAAGTTCATTTGATGTTGCCTATAAATGGGATCTTTGCATGCCATGACTAGGTACTTGTAGACAAGATCTCTTAGCCTCTTTAAGATTTACATAGTAGACCAATAGACTATGTAACATTCACATGGAACGCCTAATCTAAAGTATGGTTTTGTAACTCATTTGAGGAACAACATCCCCAAAAATGTTCAAACGAAACAACATTTGAGTTTTGGTGCTATATTTATCGGGTAAAATGAAAACATAGGTTGGGTTCTTAGACGACAAAGGGTTAAGTATTAACAAGTGAAGATTTTCACGAGAAAGTTAAAACCCTTTAAAACCCTAGTATTTAGCCTCCTAGCTATATATTCTTTATTCATCAAGACTTATCTTTTGTGATTTGTCTATGAATCTGTCTGAGGAAATGGGAGAAATAGGAGTAAGCCCTATTAATATTTCTACGGTTGCTTGGTCTACAAGGTTCTATAATTATACTCCCTATACGCCAGATTTTCCTATGAATGAGTGTCAAAAACAGTATGGAAGAAAATGAGGCGCATGGTATCTAGATATCACACATTAATTTGTTGCTTTGCTTTGTCTTTATCTTTGTGTGAGAAGTTACTTCAAGCAATGGTAAGACTAAGGTGCCAATAATGATGGGATTCTTCCATTTTCTTCAAGATTTCTGGTCATAAATGGCAATGCATCTATAAGAAGAAACCATAAAATATAACTACGGAAAAAAAAGAAAGAGAAAGAAGAAACCATAAAATATAAGGGGTATAGACCATCTAGCTATAGAAACTTAATATAAGGGTTATCAGGAATAGATCTGCATGAAATTTAGGAATTTGAACTTCTCTAATGAGATGAAGTGATTGGGTCACGAGCACCAAGCAAATCATTTTAATTCGGCTTTATGCATGTTACTTCAACTGTAGATATAGGTATAGGTTTTCATTTTCTCCGGAAATTAATGGGCTTGCAAGTTTAGACCATGAGCGAAGGGTAACAACAATTATCTATGCCATGTGTGTGTTTCATTTTCATTACTTCTACTTATCTTTTCTCAATCTTCAATTCAGCCAATATAGAAAAGTGTTGAATTCGATTAAAACACATTATATGTGTCCACATTCTCCTAAATCACAGTAAGGCTTCTTTGCATAGACAGCGGAACTTTTTGCATTTTGTAATTGCCCCTCCAATTACAAAATCTAATTACACAATTGATCCTTTTGTAATAAGGTTAAAGTTTTGGACGGTTTTATCTCATATGACTCGCACGTGAGCATCTTACGAGGATAAGGTAATCTTTTTGCTCGCAAAAAAACCAAGAATAAAGAGAGAATTATGAGGAAGAAAAGGAGCAGCCTTTAGAAGTAGATCATCATTGCCACACCACCATCACCCCCTTGCACCGCCCACTACCCTTGTCACCTTGCCTCGCTCCCTCCATGACCCAGATCCGCCCTAATCTATCGCCCCTTCATGAGAGGTCGCTACGACATTGGGCAATTGAGAGAGTGAAGGGGTGGGGGCTAGGGTTTTTTCTTATATGTTTTTTTTTTAATTTTATTTTTTAGGGGTTCAATATCCAATTTGAGTAAAAAGATAGACAATGCCCTAATTAGAAGTTCACTGCAAGTCAAGGGCAAAAACCATCCAAAAAGTTCAATATTTAATGAACATTATTGAAAGGACCACTAAAGCAACATACTTTTAAATTCTTGGAATCAATTTGGCAACAATTTAGCTCGGGAACTAACTGTCAAAGACAAAAAGTCTAAAGTGTGCCCGTGCAAAAACTAATGCAATAGCTGAGATAAAGGTAAAGCGGTTGTTAAAACACTAAAGGGTTTGGTTTGCAGGATCGAATCACAATTCAAACATTTTTATTATAATATTCTCTTCCAAGAATTTGCATTTCTATTTAAATCTACGAACCAAAAAAGCCATAAAATCTTAAAAGCTATAGGAGTGAAATATGAAATTTATCAAGTTTCAATGGTTTTCTTATTCATTTTTTTCTTTTGCATCTTGCAAAAACATTTTCACTTTCTTGTACAATATTATGATCAACTGCACACGGGTATGGTGTGCCTTCTAATTGTTGCCGACCTTTTTTCGTAAATAGGAGTTTCAGTTGCCGAAATCTACTTGAAAATAGAACAAATTGGTATGAATTGACAAGACAACTAACCAGATGTTTATACAAATATTGAATGACCACATATATTGCTATAGTTCAAGACAAAAGGGCAAACATAGAAGGGGCTTAAAAAATTACAGCTTGAATTGCTATTGGTAAGATGACGCAAACTTAGCAACTATATATATCTTACAAATCACTATAGATGAAAAATGTCACTCTTTCTTACTTGGGGCAGGCCCAATCTGGTGCGGGCTACCTATAGTTACATAAATAACTAGAAAAGTTAGAGATTTGTCAAGGAGCTATAATTTAAACAACAAATAAATAATATTTCCCAATTAGTTGGGGAAAAAACAAAAGCAAATACTGGTGGCTAAGACCTAATATTACCAGTTGAAAGCTAGGGTCTCTACACCAATGAGAAAGACGAATATCAAGTCAGCAAAGTATGCATTATGACTGGATCAACCGGAAATAGGTTGGAATGACCTTTTAAACTCGTCGTAAAGCCACCTGTAAAACAAAACTGTCCTCTCATCAAAAAGAGCCGGCTCTGTCAAAATATTTTCTGCTTCGCAAATAGATTAGGTTGACAAGAAACAGGTAAAAAGAAATACATATTTCATGTCCTCGGTACTGTGATTAAGCTCACTAACTATAGTTGTTTCCTCGCTCCAAAACAAGTTAGCATGGATAATACTCTTTCTTTTTATTTTCTACTCCAGTCCGGTGAAACATGGATATCTCAATAATGTAAGTTTCAATGTTCACATGCATAAAGGGCCATACGAACAAAAATCCAGGAACTAGAAAAGCAAAACATCTAAAGATGTATCCTCAGTGCCCTAAAACAACTGCACAAAATGGAAAGCAATCACTAATTAGTACGATGTTTGTGAAAGAAGACACACATACTTGCAAAGGAAAACTGGCTGAAGTCCACTACTAGGCTCAAGACCCGACTGATTCTGTCTCTCAGTTTCTTCTTTAAATTTGCTGGGAGGAAGGACTTCACAGTGGCCATGAACATATCCAGCATTTACAGTAACACAACGATCGGTTTCAAAAACCTACACCAGAATCATCAAAGTTTATATGAACTTCCACATGGCTAATTGCACACAGAAAAAACCAACACAAAACAAAACAAAGGGACAAGGGGACCATGAACGATACAAATGCCAAATTCTAATGCAAGCAAAAGGAGCATGCTGTGGATAAGAGAACATACAGTATGCAAGTCAGTATGCTAGACAGACATGAAACCCCAGTTGGTCCCTTCCACTTCTCAACTGACAATGTTATAAAATGTGCCATTCTATAAATAAGAAATAAAGGTTTCAGGTGGGATCAAACCCACAATCCCCACGCAAAGCCTTCCCCAACCTCCTTCTCCATGCCACTAGACCAAAGGGCCTTAGGCAACATTGCAAGTACATCCTAGAAACTGTAGAAATGCAGAAAAGAAATAAACAAAAAGATACTCTACCTCATTGCAGTCAGTGGTACAAGGGCGACCGACATTCTCTGGTAAGTCACCAGGAAAATAGTATCTTCTGAGGAGAAACCACTTTAACCTAGTTTTGCTTTCCTCATACATGGACTGCAGAATATTAAAAAAAAACGTATAAGAACATTTAAAAGCTATAGGAAATGGAAAAAGAAAAAAAATACCCTCAAACAACTAAAAGAAGATTTAGACAATTTAATTTCAAAATAAAACAACATGTTCAAATGTCTCATAGGTAAAAAATCCACAAGCAATCCCGGTAGTTGGCGCCTGCTTGCCTGAAGTTTTGCGGGGAACAATTTGCCACTAGATGACGGATAAACGACATGATCCTGGAGTTTGTATGTTACTCCATCAATGAGACAACTCTGGTAAAATACTCTACTGTCATCAACCTCAATTGCATCACCAACCCATTCAACAGGACGCATGCCATCTATAGAACCTCCTGAATACTCAACCTCATTGCCAGTTGCAGAACTTTCAACAGTATTTGCCTGGGCACCATCTTGCTCATCTCGCTTAATATCATGCTTTAGACTATACTCTAAACCTTCACTTAGATGAGATTTATCTGGCTCTTTCACCACGAAAATATCTTCTCGACATTCACAGGATGCAACTTCAGCAGAATTAGGCTGCCCTGATTGGTCAACAACATGTGAGTCACGAGAGGGTTGGAATGACCTTTTAAACTCATCGTAAAGCCATCTGTAAAACAAAATTGTTTTCTCATAAAAAAAGAGCCAAGTCTACCAAATCATTTTCAGCTTGGATTGGAAAGAAATAAATAACATGATCAGGAGATACTATCTAAAGTCAAACAGATCAGATTGACAAAGAACATGCAAGAGGAAATGCATATTTCACATCTGGAATACAATTATTCGCTCATTCAGCAGCACAGTTGTTTCCTCACTCTAAACTGTCTTAGAATGCAGAAGATATAAGATGTTTATTCCCCTCATTTTCTTCTCTCTCTGCCCGTAAACTGGAGATCACAAATCATATTAGTTTCCAAATCACATGCATAGAAGGCCATACGAACATAAATCACTTCAAAATTTGTAGCATGAGTGCGTGTGTGTAGTGTATAGAAACAAAACCAAAAGAGAAAGGAAAACATCAAAAGATGCATCTCGATGCCCTAAAAGAACTGCACAAAATACTACATAATAGCTAACTAGTACGGCATTTATGAAAGACGATATGATACCTGCATAGGAAAACCGATCGAATTCCATGGCTAGGCTCAAGACCCAACAAATTCTGTCTTTCTTTTTCTTCTTTATACTTGTTAGGAGAAAGAACTTTGCAGGGGCCGTGAATGTATCCAGCAGTTACAGTAACACAGCGATCAGTTTCAAAAACCTACACCCAATGACCCAAATAATCAAAGTTGATATGAACTGCCACATGGATAATTGCACAGGGCAAAAAAGCAACACAACAAAACATGGGGATGAGGTGAAAGCTCCGCCAATCCCTTCCACTTCTCAAGTTACATGCCCACCCCCATTATTTAATCTCTCAATAGAACATGTTTAAAAATTGTAAAAGTGCAGAAAAGAAAACATTCTACCTCATTGCTGTCAGTGGTACAAGGGCGGCCAACATTCTCTGGTAAGTCACCCGGAAAATAGTATCTACCAAGACGGAACCACCTTAATTTAGTTTTGCTATCCTCATACATGGACTGTAGTAAATGAAAATTAGACCATATTAGAACACTTATAAGCTCTCAGGAAGATGAAATAAGATATAAAAAATCCCCTCAAACAACTAAAAGAACATCTATACATCTTGGTGCAGTTGTCAAGTAATCTATGCTAATAGGTTGTATCCAAAATAAAACAAATTTAAGATATCTCCTAGGTAAAAATTCCATGAGCAATCCTGTTAGTTGGCATTTGCTTGCCTGAAGTTTTGCGGGTAACAATTTTCCACTAGAAGACCGAAAAACAACATGATCCTGCAGTTTGTACGTTACTCCGTCGAAGCAGCAACTTTGGTAAAAAGTTTTCCTGTCATCAACCTCAGTTGCATCACCAACCCATTTAATCGGATGTGATCCATCAATAGAATCTCCTGAATGTTGCACAATCCCACTGCCAGTTGCATAACTTCCAACAGTGTGTGCCTGGGGGCCATCTTGCTCCTCTCGCTTAATATCATGCTTTAAACAGTCTGTATTTTCATCAATATGCGATTTTTCAGGCCCTTTCACCGTTGAGAGATCCTCTTGACATTTCTGGGATGCAACTTCAGCAACATTTGCATGCCCTGACTGATCAACAACACTTGAGTCATGAGAAGGTGGCAAAGAAGATTCAGCCTTAATACCCATAGTCTCAGGTAAATGATTATGAGGCGGTGGTTCAAATTTAACAGGTTCCTCTTGACATGTAGATGATTCTGGTCCCCCTTGACTTGTAGATGGCTCTGAATTCTTAACAAGTTGAGAGGAGCCTGCACTCAAACCATCAAGGGAAGAACCAGAAGCTGCTTCAGAGGATTTCATTGAAATGTTTGCACAACTTCCTATAACAGGTTTTTCCTCTACATTCTTATTGATTGATGAAAAATCATTCTTTTGGAATTCTTTGGAGTCAACACTCTTCGACTCTGCTGCCAAGTTATGATTACTGCTGCTCCCCAAAGCCGTTCCACTAGCATGAGCGGAACTCTGTAAGTCAGAGCTTCCATTTGCAATCATCTTCTGTTCATTGGCCTTTGGATCTAAAGTTCCTACTTTCTTTTCTGAAGGTGATTGAACTCCAGCCATATTGGGAGGAATTTTTGCTGGTGTATTACTTCTCATTACACGGCCATATTTAGGCGGCAATGTCTTTCCATTGCTTAATGCCAAGCATCTTGAACAATGCCACTCACCTCTAGGAATTCCCCTTTGATTAGATGACTGTGTGCACCTAGTATGATAGCCTTTTTCACAAGCATCACATATTAGCACATTATCCACTTCATTGATGGTAAGATGGCAAATTTGGCAAGTCAAAGCCTTGTTCATATAATCCCTTGATGGAGGAATCCATGTGGGATGATCAGGAAGCTTGGGTTGTACAAACTTTTGAACCAGCTTTGCAATTTCATTGTGACTGTTAGAAAGTGAAGGTTGAACATAGTTCGTGGGTTGCAATGGCTGATGCGTACCAGCCAAATTTCCAGGGGTAGGTTGAGTAATGAACGACCTAAAGTTTTGATTACTTGAAGCTAGAGGAGTCACCCGTGATACATTTGTTTGAGCAGTTCCATCAACCTTGGCTGAAGTTTGATTTGGCGGTTTGATTTGTTCTGGTCCACTTTTTGTGGCTTGAGTTTGTACGGACCATGTTGGAGCATTTACTAGTTGATGATTTGAAGATGAACTTACTGAAAGCAAATAACATATAGGGTTAGTTTGGACGGACCATCTTTTACATGAGAAATACAAGGTTTATTAAAGTAAGCTACCATGTAATACGTATACGAAATACAATTCAAGTTTTCTTTTATATGAGAAGTACAAGGCATTTGTATTGACGTTACCTTGTCCTTGTGATGCATAAGAAGGTGCATTTGGACCTCCATCTGCTTTAATTTGGGCCCTTTCAACTCGAGGCAAAATGGAGGAAGATGAATCCCTTCCTAAATTACCACTGGTGGCAAAGGCACTAGAAACTGCAGATGGTTTCACATCATTGGTTGGCAGCTGATACTGGATAGATGGAGGAGTTGATGTAGGAACATGACCTAGTGGCAAAGATGCGGAATTAACCCCAGAAGAAGTTGGTGGGTGACTTTGTTTATCTGATGGAATCATCCTCACAGTATTTGATGTTCCACGGGTTTCAACTGCTGAGTTAAGGCTTGTTTGGATTGGGTGAGTATAGGGAGAAGATTGTGCAACATATTTCCTGGATTCTTCCATCTAAAAAAAAATACAATTAAATGTCAACAAGAATTTATTGTGGAAGTACAATTAAATCCTAGAAAGTGTTGGGTAGTACAGAAAGTTACCCATATAATGTCAAAATATCATTCTTGCTCGTTAGAATTCAATTCGCCAGGCCAACTACTAGTTAGTCTTAGTTTAAGAATAAAAACAAACAAACAAATAACTGCTTATGCAACAGCTATGGCGATTTGGCAATACACAAAGGCCATAAAAGATAAAATCAAAACACAAACTACACTTTTTTCTGTAAAAGCCAAGTTTCTCTTGCAAATCCATAATGCCTGATTTCCAAAACTATTAAGAACCAAATTGTTGCTCATTAAAGATTTTCCAAATAATTAGCTTCCTAGCTACTAGTTTTAGATCAACAAGAAGCTAATTTTAATCTTAACATGAAAAAAAAAAAATCCTGGAGTTTACTCACATCCCCACCTTTTTAAGCCACCCCTTCAAAACTAAAATCTCATATCCTAAAATACTATCTCCAAGACCAAAATTTTCTTAGTAATTAACAAAACACACAAGTCTCACTCCACGATATCAAATTATTACTGCTCGCAAAAAATTCAGCCAATTATGCACCAATCTATAACCTTTTCTTTCAAATAGTACAACACTTTCTCTAGGGGGAAAAAGCAAATCTTTTTCCAATCTCATTAAGCTAAACTTGAAACAAATTGCAAGAGTAACGAAATTGACGCCATACCTTCTTCTTCGCCAGCGAAAACCTCTCCGCAATTGTCAACCTTGGACCTCTAAACCCTAATTTCTGATCCCTAGCCTTATCAGTCAGCCCCAAATTCTCAATCACAGCCCCAATCGATTCCCTGGTGACAATATCCTTCGGCGCCAAGCCTTCGCACAACTCCACCAACTTCGCCCTCGCCTCCGCCATGAGCTCAACCTCCAGCTCCGTCGGCTTCTTTCCTCCCCGAATATTCGCCATCGCCGACAACACCAACACAATCTCCGCCACTCTCTTCAGTCCCCCACCGTTTCCGTCCCCAATTCTCGGCTTCTTCGTCGACCTAATCTCCGAATCGCCATTCTCCACCGGCCTCTTCTCCGCCACCGGCTCGGACTGCTCAGTGACGTCTTGAGTCACCGTCGAATCCATGAGAATGGAGCTCTAGAGCAACGCCGTTTTGGGGAAGGTGAAGAGAGAGAGACCTTGCAAGAAAGGGAGAGAGAAACCCTAGAGGAAGGTCCGGTACTCCGTTTGGCGGAAGGGAAAATATGAAACTTTGGATTGAGAAAATTGAAGTATTTTTTTGGCGGGTAATTGGGAGAGAGAAATTTTACAGGTGCAATTTTTAAGAGAGAGAGAGAGAGGGGGGATGGAATTGGCTGAGCAGGACGATTTTTAGAGAGAGAAAGAGGGGAGAGAGAGGGGGGGGTTGGGGTTTGGTGATAATTGCCATGAACCGGTTCCGTTTATGTTGAACCGGATTATATAAGAAGTTATGGGCCAACCATTTAGGCCTGGTTTCTGGGACCCTAATTAAGGCCCAACTTGAACTCGGTTGGCTCAGGCCGGCTCACTAGGTTAGCCTGTCGACATCCCAAACAGCAAGAGAAACAGAAAGTCAATTTGAGAGCCTTCCGGCCCCAAGTATGAGATGGCTTCTGACGGCCGTCAACTTATTTGGGTTTAGGACCCCCCGATCCAATAACTGTTTGATGACTTTTGTCCAGAATCATGACACCCCAAGGGCCCAGCGCGCACAATCCTATCCTATCCGAGTCCGAGTTTGCCCCTTGCACTTCGGACAGCCGTCCGTAGGATCACAAGGAGGAACCCCTTTCGAGGTAAAAAATGGCACTGTACCACTTTTATGGTATTGCTTTTCATCTAGAGCTTGAGAAAATTTAAAACATAACACTTTTAAAAAATATAAATATATATATTTTAAATATTTTAGATAAAAATTAGACATATATGTATTATCTAAGGTTATTTTAACATTTTTAGTAAGAGAAATAATATGAATCAAAAAAAGGCCCAAAAAAGAGAATAAAAAAAATGGTATAACACAATAATAATAGCAAAAAAGAGATACACCGCCTAATTTACTCAAAAAGAGAAGCATTAGGTCATGTTTGACATAGTTTTTGCTAATGCTTTTAATTAGTAGGGAAAGAAAAATAAAACTTAAGGTTTTTCAGTAAGTATTTAGAACCACATTTTTTAAAAGAGTTTAAATAAGTCAAAATGATTTTAAAATTTTTCAATGAATGATAAAAATGTTATAATGAAATTTGCAATGTCTTATTTAAATTTCGGTATAAGTTTTAAAGTCTATTTTAGAAGAAGTCATATTTTGTAATTTTGACTTTAAACACTTTTGACACAACATTCAAACACTTTCATGAACAACTTTTAGATCCAAAAGGCCTAAAGCAGCTTCTAATAAGACCTTTCAAACAAGCCTATAATGTTGAGGATTTTGGGAAGACGTCTCATGTTCATCAACATGCTGAGAAAAGGATTCTGCATAGACTAGCTCGATATAAAATGCATATGTTGAACTAGTTTTTGTGATATGACAATTTTATTCAATTTGTGAGCTTGCAGTAGAGAGTTGAGGCATCTAGTGTGTTAATAGATTGTTGAGATTATCTTCTCCGACATAAAGAGTTTTCCTCTATCTTTAGTTCGACAATAAGCATCTCAACATTTGGCAAATGAAGGACGGCCACCTTGTCGACATGGATGAGGTTAGCCATATAGCTAATGATGAGGTCAGTAGCCAAGATGACGTAGATGAGATCGGCCACATAGCTGACGTCGTTCACCTAGCCGACGTAAACTAGGTCCGCCACATAGTTGATAGATGACACAGATGAGGTTGGCCACATAGCTGATACCGTTGACCTAGCCGACACAAACTAGATGGGCCATGTAGTTGACAACTTCTTTCCTTTGTCGCTCTTGCCACAAATAATTGCTTTAAGAAGATTGTTATCTATTGTAAGTAACTATTATAATTAAAGAAATGTATTGTAGGGATAGTTCTATACCACATGTATGTCATGACATTTCCTTCACCCATTGGAGTAAAAGTTGGTGAACCAATCAATATCCTCGATAGTTTGAAAAAGATGAACATTTGAGATGTGGGTCACGTCACTAGACATATTAATTGTAATGTTCCACAGGCAGCCATGTATTATTTGGAGTATCTCAACAAGTTTGTCATATTTGGGGTAATCCTTGGCAACTAATTGTTGTATTACCTCCATTGTATCATTGTTTGCTTGTCTCTTGCCCCAACACAACCCCACCCCGCCCCCCCTCCCCCCCCTCCCCTCTCTCCCCGCAGCTCATCCATAGGTGCTTTGCCTAGCTTTTGATATTGGTCAATCGGAGTTTTGCTATATTGACTTAACTCCCCAATTTGAATCTATGACTTAGGCCAAGCCACAAATTCCTCCAAAAGTGTCGCTCACGACCTTATTTTCCTCCGTCCGGAAAGGTATAAACGCATCCCTCATATAACAGGTACTAATTATGACGTCCACATTACGTTCCCAGGTGCCCTACCATGAAGGATGTTCATGGGTAGAGTATCCATCCATGCCCCTTCCTACAGCAACAAGTATAAAATGCATAACCCCGTCTCCCTCGGCTAGCGACGGAGTTAGAAGAAGGCAAATGACACCCTAAGTTTCTACATCCATGGCTCTGCGCGATATTTGTATGTAGTAGCAGACAACAACCCAAGTTTCTCAGAATTGGAGGAGTCCTGTGGTATAGACCAAATGGCTTTAATTTTGACGAGGAAGAAGAAGTTCAGTCCCGCAAAGACATTCGCGATGAGCTTGCCAACGGGTTTGAGATTTCACGGTTGAACATTGCTGGATTTGGACGGGAAAAAGTTTCCTATGGCAGGACATTTACGACAGCTATATGCAGATGGAAATCTTACTTGCTTTGTTGATGAAGATTCTAACAACGTTCAATGCAATGTTGATGAGGATCTCTATCCAGATGGAGTAATGTGCGATCATCCTTGCGGTAAGAATACCTGAAATATTTGCGTGTACATAAATACATACATATATATATATATATGTGCAGCGCCAAGTCTATTATCATCTTTCTCCACAAACTAATATGTGTGTGTAAAATCTAAGCCATATTAAGTATTACTTTTGTTGTTTTTTTTTCTAATAAAAACTTCTCAATATTTTTTTTAATTTCTTTGATTTTGCATATATATTATCTGCACCACGAATATTATGTGTTATAATTCTGATGACTCTTTTAATCTATAAATGGCAAAAGCGGCATTTGCCAATGTAGGATGGCATTGAAGAATTTCTTCAAACTCATAACAACCTCATGCCTATAAGTTACTCTTATTGGGAAATTAGAATAATGCAACCAGAGGCCTCAAGGAAAAATTGGGTGAGAGAGGCTTTGGTTCCGTGTATTACAGAACCCTTTCTAGTGGCCGCTTCGTAGCCATCAAAGTTTTGGGTAAAATCAAAGGCTAATGGGCAAGATTTCATCAATGAAGTTACCACCATTGAAAGGATTCACTGGTGCAACTGGTTGGCTTCTGTGTTAGCCGGTCAAAACGAGGCTCTTGTGTATGATCTTATGGAAAATGGATCTCTTGGGAAGGAACAAGTAGCTCCTTAAGTTTTACAGAAATATTTGAGATCTCGCTTGAAGTTGCTTGTGGTATCGAGTATCTTCATCAAGGATGTGAAATGCAAATTCTGCATTTTGATATCAAGCCGCACAACATTCTTTTGGATGAGAATTTTATTCCAAGTTTTTGGTCTAGCAAGACTATGCCCGTTGGATAATAGTGTATTATATTTGACCGCAGCAAGAGGAACAACAGGATACATAACTCCGGAATTGTTTTACAAACATATTGGAGGAGTCTCTTACAAAGGGAACTTCCATAGTTTTGAAAAGTTGTTGATGGAAATGGCCAACAAAAGGAAAAATTCAAATGTAAATACAAATGCTGAAAATTCAAGCGAAACCTACCTTCCTTTATGGATATATGACCAATTTAGTGAAGGAAATGAAATAAAAATACAAGATGCAGCTAAGGAGGAATCGAAAACGGTAATTGGTGCAAGCAATTGAAGCCTTGTGATCGCCCTTCAATGAGCAGAGTCATAGAAATTCTGCAGGAGCGAAAACACGAGAAGTGCAATGTTGAGGATGCTGGGGAGATGTCGTGTTCATCAACATTATCAAAAGAGGACTCTGAAGAGTCTAGTTTGATCTCAAATGCGTGTTAATAACGTTAAACATTTGTACAATAATTATCAACTAAGACTCCCGTGTATTAGAGTGCAATATTTATAATCTTCTATATTTTTAGCAAAACAAATATATTCCTTTGTGTTTTTAGTTTTCTTTGTCTATGCTTATCATTTTTTTTTTTTGATGACTTCTCAACTTACAAATTCCCAATACATTAACATTTGGACCCATAAGAAAGAGTTTTGAGTATTTCTATGTTGATGCTTAATTTAATTTTGTACCGTGAGTTTTTTTTAATAAAAAAGCCATTTACCTTGAGTAATTAAAGTGCTATCATAAGCCTTACAATTTGAAATATTATTTGACACAATAGGGAGTGCTAGATGCAGAGGAACCAAGAAAAACGTATATTCCAAATTTAAAGACCATTCATCATCTAGGTTACACTTCAATTAGAGCATCAAATAGAAATACCATATGTTAACTAGAACCAAAAAAACATTACTGTGGTGTTTATGGAGACCCGTATAATGCTCATACTTTGGTAGTAAATATTACATATCCAACGCTCCTTCGGCAATAGTTTCCAACTCCAGAGCCTTAGGCCTTGTTGGCGTCTTGTCCTTCGGGTTTGTTGGACGTATGGAGGCGAAAGGATTTGGTGGCACGGTCAGTTCTTCTCCTGCTTCCAACATTTGTACAACAGATTTCATGGTGGGACGACTCACGGGATGCCACTGGATACACCAAAGTCCGACCATTGCAAGTTTCTTTGCAATTTTATCATCTCCCTCTTCTTTAATTCTGATCAAAATATCTTCCCCTTCTTCTAGCATGTTATAGATCCACTCTGGATGGTATATTTCAATAGCATTCTCCATTTTCCCATGATTATACTTCTTCCTTCCTCCTACCATTTCAAGCAATAACATACCAAAGCTATAAACATCGGACTTGTAAGACACATTTCCAAAGTTTCTTGAGAACACTTCCGGCGCAATATAGCCAACTGTGCCCCTTGCTGTAGTCATCGATACAATACTCATGTCCTTACAGCACAACTTTGCAAGGCCAAAATCAGCAATTTTTGGATTGAAGTGTCGGTCCAGCAAAATGTTGTGCGGTTTGATATCAAAATGAAGGATCCGTTGATCGCAGCCTTGGTGGAGATACTCAATGCCCTTGGCTATCCCTAAGGCAATCTGCTGCAATTTCTCCCAACTTAGAGAGCACTTTTTATTTCTGGCCTTGGGTGATAAATACTTCTCTAGTGAACCATTTGGTAAGAACTCATAAACAAGAGCTCTTCTTAATCCGTCAGCACAATAGCCAACCAAGCGAGCCACATTGACATGGTGAATTCGGCCCATTATTGCAACTTCATTGATGAATTCCATCCCTCTTCCTTTTGTATTATTGTCTAGGACCTTGACTGCTACAAAAATGTCATTGGAAAGCTTCCCTTTAAACACTGTCCCATAAGCTCCTCGCCCTAACTTGTTCTGGAACTTATTTGTGATTCTTTTAATGTCCGCATAGGCATATCTTGATGGCTGAAACGCTTTGTAATCCTCTAGAAACTTCTCAATTCTCTGTCGATTTTCTGTATCCTTGTCCGAAGGATACACATAAAGAATTGCAATAATAACCGTTAGCAGAAATGTAAATGACCCTGCTATTGAACCTGCATAGATTATAAAAGCCTGACTCAATTAAGAACCATTGATGTACTCTGTAGCATAACTACTTACATACACAATCATGAAAGGCTTAAATACGAAGACAACTCACCTGCAATCGCTATTAATTTTTTGGATGGGCCTGGAAATTGAGGCAATAGACACTAGTTAATTAACACATAACATAAGATTTTCTCAAAATAATGGAGTTTGGTGTTGTATTCAAAATGAATCCTCACGTTTTCTTATAAAGGTGTTTTGCAAAAAGTTCGGAAATAGAATTTTGTTTGTATTTAGCAAGGGAATAAAACAAAATAAAAACTGTTTTCATATTTGTTAAGGAAATGGGAAAACATTCTGGAGTTGTTTTCCTTTTCCGTTTTCTTTTTTTCAAAAGCTTATATGCTCAACCAAACACAGTTTCACGTTTCTTCATATTCAAAACTATCTGAAAAAACAACCAAATACAATTTTAGAAACCATTCCAATACCAGTCCCAAAAATTCTCATGTTCATATACATACTCTAATCAAAGCCATTTTAGAAATGCTCCCAAGTGGATACAGAGCAGATTTATAAATTTCATACCGAGTCATTTCTTGATTCCGTAATTTCCTGAGCCCTTTCAAATATCAACTTTTTTTACCATGATCAAATGTTTAGATGTGAAAAAACTTTATAGTTCATCAAGGAGCAGAGTTGTTACCTTTTCTTTGCTGGAATCTCTCTGCACATTCAAATTTATGTCCAGTGCCATTTTCTTCTTGTATTGTTCTTCACAATAAGTGCATCTTGGTTGTGACCATGTTAGTGAAAATGGACCCATAAGTGTGCTCATGTCATCACGATCAACTGGTGCATGGAAGTCTAAAATCTTGGTACAAGAAATGATCTGCCGATAGCCCTCTATGCGGCTGTTGGAATAAATGGCACAAATTTTATAGCCATTCCAACCAAGACAGGGTATTTCTGAGTGAGATAATTGAGCAGGACAGTTCAGTAGCGTAACGCGAGAGAAATTATGAGTGAATCGAAAAGGAGAATTCGATAGATTGACAGATTCAAAACTTGGTTTTTTCCAAGACCATAGATCATCTGGAATATATACGCTAACATTTTGCGAATGATAATCTATACTAGCTACATACAAATTTATCGAAGTAAATGGCAACCAAAGCACCGTCTGATTCTCACTAGTGCATGATAGATCGAAACCGGTGCAGCCACAGTGGTTAGGCTGGTTCTCTCTGAGTCTGAAAGGGAATCTAATGGGTATCAACTGTTCCCCACACCATGATGATTTTTCGCAATCATCTTGGCTTGCTACTATTACTTTGGCAATATTGACTATCAAGAAAAAGAGGTGAAGAGAAAATATGGCCATTTTTGGCGCACCAGAAATCTAGATTTCAGACTGTTTTTTACATGTAATGTTATAATCGAGTTAATTATCTAAACTGGCAAGGGGTTCTTTGGTTAAAATTAAACAAGATGAAGGCAAAAAAGAAACAAAAAATAAATAAATTGGTGTAGACTACGGGGCTTGAGAAGTACTTGTATTGATTTTTATTCCAAAATGGATTATGACTTCTGTGGTCATTACAACGCGGAAATTATAGATAACTAGTCAGAAGCAACCATCAAATCATTGCTGAATTATGTTTCTCTTCAATCCCCTTTCCCCACCACACGCACCAAAAAAAAAAAACGTTGAAACTTTCAAAAGCAACTTGCAATGAGTTTTGACTGCATTCAATAGTTAGGACCACTATCAACTTGCAGGGACGAAGCCAGAAAAAATTAGTGAGAAAGGCAGAGACGTGATTGAATAAATGAGCGAGGGGTGAAATTGATTTTACAGGGCGAAATACATATATGTTTCCCAATACATGTGCTTATAATTGATTAAAAAAAAAAAAACCAGAGAAAGACTTATATCTAGGAGACCATTTACAGCTTCATACTGTAGGAAGCTGTAGGAAGCTGCAGTTGTGTGGCAGGAAAAGTACGAAATGGCGTTGAGTGGAAGAGTACCCTTATTTATCCGATTCATAGCCCATCTAGTTGATGTGATCATCATACTCCACAAAACAAGCTACGCTGGCCATAATAAGCCACATTGTCCACCTTCTTCCTGTGGTAATCTCAGCAGCATTAGTTTCCCTTTCCGACTCAAAACCGATCCTCAAGACTGCGGAGATCCAAGGTACGAGCTCTCTTGCGAGAACAACCTTCCATTCTTATACTTGCATACGCCTTACACGAATCAAAACGGATACTACAAGTCCTACGTACAAGCAATCAATTACAATAACTCTACAATTAGAGTTGTTGATCCTGATCTTCGAAAAGATGATTACTCCATCATCCCTAAATTTTCCATTACCAAAGATGACATTTTGTTTGAGAATATTGGATTTGAAACAACAATCAAGCATAATCGCGACGCTAATGGTTGTTGGTCGATGGAGTTGTTACGCTATTCCGATCTTATAGAGACAGCACTATTTTTGACTTGCGAAAAGCCGATAAATAGTAATAGATCTCATCTTTATAATTATATATACATAGCTTCTTTCAACAACAATAACTCTGCTTTTTCACAATCCAAAAGGGTATACTCCTATGTTGTTGTCAATGGAAATCTAAGTTTTTCAGATTTGGACAACTCGTGCCGAATCGATACGATGACTCTGATAAGGAAAGGACAGAATCTCAACACAAGTTCCTACAGAGACATTCACAATGAACTTGTTTATGGGTTTGAGCTTTCATGGTTACTGGGCTTCGAATTGGAATACACATACTTGAGGACTTGCGTTGGTAAAGATCTCCACAAGGCTCAATGCCGCACTCATTGCGGTAAGGCTTTACTGCTACTAATGTCATTATTATTATTATTATTATTATTATTAGGATTAAAAAAACCCTGCTCTTTCAATCGTCCTAATTTTTCTATTAACAGTCATGAAAAAATTCAGTAACTTTTTGGTTGGTTTGTTTTTTTGTTTTTTTCAGTGGCAGGTTCCACCGTGAAAGTAGGACAATTCCTTGGTAAGAAGAAGATGATTTGAGAAAGCACAGGCTTTAATTTAGACTACTATTCTTGATTTCATTTTATCCACCACTATTAAAAATAAAACAAAACAAAAAAAAAAAAAATTCCCGGGTTTAACTAGGAAAGGAAAAAAAAGGAAAAAACAATTAAGCACTGGCTTTTAGAAACGTTTACTTCAATGAAAGTGATGTTAATTTTGAAAGACTTGAAATAGATATACAATATCACGTCCACTATAATATATATATATATATGTATGTATGTATGCATGTAATTGTTTTTACGGATTCTTAAACAAATAGTTGACGATTGTTTTTGTAAAATTACAGAGATACTAGTACCACTGAGAATGGTAGGTACTGTTCTTGTGATTGCCTTTCTGATCTATAAGTGGCAAAGGCGGCATCTATCGGCATATGATGGCATTGAAGAATTTCTCCAAAGTTATAGTGATCTGATGCCTGTAAGATACTCTTCATGGGACATTAGAAAGATGTCCGGAGGCTTCAAGGATAAATTAGGTGAGGGAGGCTTTGGTTCCGTATACAAGGGAAAGCTTTCTGATGGTCGCCTTGTAGCAATCAAAGTGTTGGGTAAATCCAAGGCAAACGGGCAAGATTTCATCAATGAGGTTTCTACTATCGGAAGGATTCACCATGTCAATGTCGTGCAACTAATCGGTTTCTATGTTGAGGGGTCAAAGCGAGCTGTTGTTTACGACTTCATGCCTCATGGATCTCTTGACAAGTATATTTTCCCAGAACCAAGAATGACTAATTCCTTAAATTGTAAGGTAATATTTGAGATTTCGCTTGGCATTGCTCGTGGTATTGAGTATCTCCATCGAGGTTGTAACATGCAAATTCTACATTTTGATATCAAGCCTCACAACATTCTTTTAGATGTGAACTTTATTCCCAAGATTTCAGACTTTGGACTAGCAAGAATGTGCCCACCAGAAGATAGTCTAGTGTCTTTAACTGCAGCAAGAGGAACTTTTGGATACATAGCTCCGGAGTTGTTTTACAAAAACATTGGAGGAGTCTCCTACAAAGCTGATGTTTATAGTTTTGGAATGTTGTTGATGGAAATGGCAAATAAAAGAAAAAATTTAAACGCACATGCTGAGAAATCGAGCCAAATCTACTTTCCGTTATGGATATATGATCAATTCAGAGAAGGAAAATATATGGAAATAGAAGATGCCACAGAGGAAGAATCGAAAACAGTAAAGAAGATGATCATAGTAGCATTGTGGTGTATACAATTGAAGCCCTGTGATCGCCCTTCCATGAACAAAGTCATCGAAATGCTCGAAGGAGAAGTTGAATCCCTACAAATGCCTCCAAAGCCTTACCTATATCCGCAAGAGCAAGAACACCAGAAGCATAACTTTGAGGATCATGCTGGGGAGACATCATGTTCATCAACAATATCAGAAGATCAATGTCTGGTCTAAAGAGTCTAGTCTGACCTCTTGTGCGTGCTAAGACTATATATGTATCATGTAAAGATCAATTTATGTGTTTGCAGGGGAAAATAATCAAGACCCCCCCATCTATTGTTGCAATTGTAGTCCTTCTGTGTATTTAGTTATCTTTCTCTATGTTTATCAATTACTTCTTATTTTGAATTTTAACTTGTACAATTATTTTGTCTATGTTTATCATTTAATTACTTCTGTTTATTTACTTCTTATTTTGATTAACTTGTACAATTTATGTGTTTGAAGAAGGAAGCGATGCTTGTGAAATTTGAGATCCTATCGTTTTGGAAAGGTTTTTTTTTTCTTTTTCTTCTCTCTGGAAGGGATCGTTTTGGGAGTTCCATTCTACAGAATATATTAAAAAAAGTTAAAAAAGAAAACATTTCATTTAATACGGGTCGGTTCAGGCAAGCTTTTTATGTATCTCTACGATCATAATCGTTTAATTTTAATCTCTATGGTAGCAAGTGTTTTGAAGACTTTTGTGAGTGGAAATTGATACTGCAAATACAAGAGGACTAATTTTGAAGACAGATATTAATTAAATATGGCAGTGACTCAAAAAGGATCAACAAGGTAACTTGATTTCCCAAAAATACATGAGCGAAGACATAAGCAATCAAAATATGATAGATCACAAACCGTTATTCTAAGAAATCAAGATCCAACTTATGATAACAACCTTTTTTTTTTTTTGTCTTTTTAAGTAACCACTCAAGATTTTTAAGCTGTATTGTATTGAAATATAAATCTTCTAAGAGTAAATTGTAATGTTGCACACAAAACTACTCATTTTTTGCATAATATATTTCAAACTTTTAATCTTGACAAAGTGCATCCTAAATTTTAAAATTATTGACAATTGAGATTTAATAACCAACAAGCATTAAAAAGCATGGACAATTTTAGTCATGAAATTCGAACGTGAGTTTTCTTATAGGTAAAGCTCATTATTTTAAGAAAAAAATTAAAGCTAAACACGTGAAAAATAATACTTTATAAAATTTTAAGTAGATATTAGACTTACGTTGTTAATGATTTTAAAGTTTAAAGAATATTATATGAAGATTAAAAATTTAAGATACATTATATAAAAAGTAAATAGTTCAGGCTCATCTTTTAATATTGACAAATAATCAAACCCTCAGTAAAAAAAAGTAACATGCTCAAGGTTTGTACTCCGTGGAATTATGTTGGCACCAATTGTCGCCTTATAATTTCGCCAGTCTTGTTCGTTGATAGATAAACGTACACATGTTTGATAGATAGACATGTGAAGACTTGGACTGCGAAGACTGAATGCACAAAACAAAAGCAAATTATTCTGTGAAAGAAAATTAAAAACGAAGACTAATCGAAAGAAAGTGCAACGGCGGATTTATAGCTGCCAAGCTAGAAAATTTTTTTAAGGAGGACGTTTTAAAGGAGGGCGGAGTGTATATTAAAATATTAAGAGATGTAAAATTTTAGAGGGGGAAAGGTAGAAAAGGTGAAATATATAATTTTTATAGAATTTTATATACATATTAAAAAAATAGTTTAAGAGTGACCCTATACCTTCGTCAAGTGATAACTTTGTCTTTATGTAGCAACATTTAGGGCTCGTTTGGTTCGAGTATTTGAATAAAGATTTAAATTTTTATGAGAGAAAATACTGTAGCAAAATGATTCAAACCGTGATTCGAGTATCGAAACAAACGGGCCCTTATACACTACGAAATAACTTTTATTTTTTGATATTAATAATTAACTAATAGAATGGCCATTGTTTTGTTCAAGCCTTGTTCATAAAATTGATAAAGGTATAAATCATCATAATTATTTGGAAGCCTTTTTTTTCATGTTTTTAACAAAAAAAAAGCTATGCTTGATAATAGGGATCAAATTGTAATTTTTAAATGTTTGAGAGCTAAGTGTATATTAAAAAAAAAAAAGTTAACCCGTAAAATTACATTTTATCTCTTATTTTTTAAATTACAGTTTAGCCCCAATTCAGGAATCTTTGCAAATGGGTTCCTAGAAAACTTCTCAACCCATTTTCAATTAACAAAAATTGAAGCAAATAGCATGTTTATTGAAATTAATTAAAGCAAATAGCGGATCCGAAAGCAATTAAAGAAACCATCTTTTTATTCTAGACTTTTTTTTTTTGGATTCTCGTTTCTACCCTTGGGCAGAAGTTACAGACTCAGTCATGTGATGTCGACGGAGTGGACCGTCAGGACCAGTGATGGAGATGGTCGTCGCGAGCACTAGCGATGGAGAAAAAAAAACGCAAGCAGTGACAGATGTAAACGTAGATTGAGGGGCTTAATTTTTTTCTTCCTCTTATATAATATAGGTGTATATTAGCAATATACGAAAAAAAAAATTACCAAAATTTGCATAAAGCGCGTCAAAAAAAAATGAATATATATAATCTTAAACATTATAAGATATTACTTAAAAAAGCCATTATAAGATGTTAACACCTTGCAAAAAAAAAAAAAAAAATCCGAACTCCGTTACTGGCCACAAGGACCAGTGTTCTTTGTTATCTTCTCCCTTTTTAATTTTTTTTTTTTTTTAAAAAAGAAGACTAGACTTTAGCTCTATGTGACTTGAGAAATAGACACGCATGACTAAATGACTTTATTGCAGTTTCCAAGAAGAAAGCTTTCAGCTATAGCAAGAAAAACTTGTTCAACGAAGAATTGCAAGAAAACGACATGGTCACATAATGTATTTCCAGACCAACTATTTTTGAAGTTTCATTTGTATCATCTGATGAAAAGACTGAGACTGAGGGTGAACTTTCAAGCAAGATAAGAGAAAATTATTTGAAAGAAGACTCAAAAGCGCAGACGCCATATCTTCTATTTCCTTTCCAACATTATTAATTTCTTTTTACGTACATCCCACGGCAGCACTTGCGGAACCCACAGCCTTGTTCTTGCTTGAAGATGTCTCGAAAGATTTTTTGAAGATTTCATCGTAGACTTGGAACTGTAGATGTGGTCTAATAGTCTCGTGGGGTCCATAGAAATTCCTTTTTCATCGACAAATACAAGACGACTTATAATGAAGACTTTGAAAAGTAAGGGAAGGGGCAAAGTTCTCAAAAACTGAAGATAACCATCCTCATCGTTTTAAACTTCTGCTACCCAAACGTCGATTTAAGTTGAATTCATAGGTTCAAATGGTTGAAACCCGAGTACCAAACACCACATACATACGATAGAAGGAAAAAAAATATATCGAAAGAGACATTTATTGTAGCTTCGATGATGCTAGGCAAAACACCAAGGAGGAAAAATTCCTTTTTAGGGCTAATTATACAGATCTACAAACATAATATCAACGAGTTCCTCACCTTTTAGAGCGCGAAGGAATGTAATAACAAATGTAACGGGACTGAAAAAGAAAGTATGTAATACATTTATTCCCTTTCTTTCGTTCATTTGCTTGCCTAATTGATGGGGTAATGAGAAACAATTCACTTACACTTCTAATGTTTATTATTAAACTTGGAGTAGTAATCTTATTAATATAATTACTTATTAAAAAATCATTTTACATAATTAAATAATCAATAAAATTACAACATGCATATTTGGATATCCAAGTAATTTGACATCCCTTCTATTTGATGGGAAATCAATATACCAAGCACAATGCAAGGATTAAAATTTCCTTTATCCACGCAAGTACCTATTATTCAATGAAGAATTGAAACAAAACGACATTGTCACCATTTATTTCAGAAGAGGACTCTGAGGAGTCTAGTTTGATCTCTAATGCATGTTAAGAATAAATTTATGTATGTGTGTGCGTGATAATGATCCATTCATGAGTATGGAGCAAAGAGTAATTTAGACCCCCTTCTATTTGAGTGCAATTTATGTTCCTCTGTATTTTTAGCAAATTATAAACAATACTTTTTTCTTGGTCTACGCTTATAATCGTCTCTGAAAGTAATGGCACATATAATGTGCTTGTTACAATAAATTCATAGTAAGTTTATACCATAGGATTCGTAATCTGTTCTCTCTAATCTGAGACCCAAATTTTTAAACCCAATATAACTAATTATACCAATTCCTGGGTGGATTGGTTTTTGATCTTTTTCTCATTCGGATATTGAATGCTTTCGGGTTAGTTGGAAAATAAAAGTTGGAAAGGTGGGAATAATTTTTATGATAAAGAAATTGACAATAAAGATAAGTATCCTAGAATCAAGTATATAGTAAAGACCTGAAATTATTGCAAATTTGATCATTATTAATGCATTCCAAAATAATTTATTACAAAACTAATTACAAGAGTAGATTTTGGTCCAATTATTACTTAGACACCAATTTATATTCTGTTCCCTTGTCATGATATTTTCAACACAGATGTAATTCAAGGAGGAAATTAGGCAAATAGACTATTTAAGGTCGCATTTGTAAATAAATGACTCAATTTTTTAAAAATTAAGAAATAGCTAAACTTCTTGGAAATTTAGAATGTTACACATCACTGTAGACACTAATACGTAGACACATCATTCCTTTTTTTTTTGGCTTTTCATTAATAGTTAGAGTTTGAATTTCGAGACGAGCCGCTTAGTGGGTGTAACTTTATTAGGATGTGTTTAGTTTCTAATTAGTTATCAATTACATTTATTTATATGTTTATTTTTTTAAAAAAAAAATTTCTGCCAAGCCTTTTATGTCACGCAAAACGTGACTTCGTGGAAGAAATTATAGATAGGAGCATATGGCTAATTGAAGACTTTTAGCAAGACCTGCAACTACTTTAGATCTGGTCCAATCTCTTGAGGGCCATGGAAATTGTAGTGAAGATACAAAGAAGACTTGCATGGTGAAGACTTTAAACTTAAATTGAGGTGAAGACGACAGAACTCAAAAGAGGATGTAATTTTCGTCCCAAAAATAGATGAATGAAGACTTACAAAAAAGTAATAGCTATGCAAAGATATTAAAATCAACAAGCCATTCCGCCCTTTAAAGTGACTGAACATTGATCACTCCGTGAGGCTATAATACCACTCCTCATAAAATATAAGGTTCTAGTACAATAAGTGTATTATTTATCAAACTATTGTTGAAACTCATTTTTTTTGGCCCACGTGAATTTTGGCAAAACTTCAACTGCCTCACGTGTAACGGTTAATACCAACCGTTAACTATGACCTATTGTTTTATGCATACGGGGCTTTGACCTCAAGAACATGAAAAGAATCTTTCAATATGATTTGTATACAATTTTAGGTATGCATGCAATCATATCAAGATTCTTTTATCATTCAAATGAGCAAAGCATCTACCTTAACAACCGAGTTAATACATAACGAAGAATAATCAATCCAAAACGTAGAAGTAGAAATAAGAAATAATTAGCTAAATAAAGGGCTAAAGAAACCATTTCTACACCAGTTTTTGACGTTTGTTTTGAGATTCATTATAAAAATTCTTCCCATAAATTAGAGCTTTTGAGCAGTATAACCTTAATATTCAAAACTTGACCTTCGTTCTTTCCAATTTTATGACATATTAACGAAAAAACCCCTTGGCATTGTTATTGCTATAATCTACACATATATGCTCTATCTTTAATCAAATTTTGATGTTCCTTTTAGTTGTTTTTGGATTTTAGGGTATTTATTTTTATAATAGGAAATTTCTAGATTTTAGTCTTGGATAACTTTTCTACTCTGTAATTGTAATTTTTATATTGAGTCCATACTCATTGTGCTCTTCACTAGTAAATTCTTCCGTCTTCTCTAGATTATGAACATATGCAAAATATCGAATCATGTTAAATCTTTCTTCTTTTCTCATTTCAAAATGAAAATAAAAGGAGAAGAGAAGACCTAAAGTATAAGGGTTCAAAAGATAAAAGATAAAAATGAACATAACCATCCTTCATACCATTGATATTCAAACCATTCCAGGATTCCATACGTGTAAAAGTATAAGATCGACATCTACAAGTAAATATAAAGAACTACATCAAAGTCAAAAATTTATTTAATTAAGTACATCTATATAAAATATGTATTTATGGAAATATTAAACATGTCTCTAGTGCTATTCAGCAATAGCTTCCAACTCGAGGGCCATACGCCTTGTGGGCACCTTGTTGTTTGTCTCTGATGGACCCATAGAGGCAAACGGATTAGGCGGCATGGTTAAATCTTCTTCCAGCATTCGAATCACGGCTTTCATGGTAGGACGACCCGTTGGATGCCACTGGATACACCAAAGTCCAACAATTGCAAGTTTCTTTGCAAGTTTAGCGTCGCCCTCTCCCTCAATATGAATTCGAAGATCTTCTCCTTCTTCTAAAAGATTATAGATCCATTCTGGGTAGTAAATTTCTTCGGTATTATCCACTGTCATATTTGTATTCTTTCTACCGCCTACCATTTCAAGCAACAACATTCCGAAACTATAAACATCTGACTTGTATGACACATTTCCAAAGTTCCGGGAGAATACTTCAGGAGCAATATACCCCATGGTTCCTCTAGCAGTACTCATCGACACCAAGCTTTGATCCTTCGAACACAACTTTGATAGACCAAAATCAGAAACTTTTGGAACAAAGTTAAGATCTAGCAAGATATTATGAGGCTTAATATCAAAATGAAGGATCCTTTGATCACAACCTTGGTGAAGATACTCAATTCCCTTGGCAATACCAAGAGCAATGCCTTGCAATGTTTCCCAGCTAAGCGAGCGGTTTGTGCCACCTGCTGTGGATGATAGGTACTTGTCTAGCGAATCATTTGGCAAGAACTCATAAACTAGAGCTCTTCTAAATCCTTCAGCACAGTAGCCGACCAGGCGAACCACATTTGCATGGTGAATTTGACCCATTGTTGCCACTTCATTGATGAACCCCTCTCCATTTCCTGTGGAATTGTTTAGGATCACAGCAACTAGGAATTCGTTGGAAAGCTTCCCTTTGAACACCGTTCCATAGGCTCCTTCACCTAACTTCTCCTTGAACTGACTCGTGATCTTCTTAATGTCTGCATAGGTAAATCTTGATGGCCGGAAAGCTTTGTAGTCCTCTAGAATCTTTTTAATCCTCAAATGGCTTTCTCTTTCATTTTTGTCTGTAGCATAGACAAGAAAAATTGCTGTGGCCACTAGTATAAGAACTAGAGAACCACATACTATACCTGCGAGCATAGAAAAATCACATTCAATCAGAACCGCATAATGTCTCACGGACAAGAGCCAAGAAGCCAACAGGATAAGTAACTCACCTGAAATCAATGCACCTGTTAAAAAAAAAAAGTAAGATTTTCTTGCATATTCAAGATATTGGCAACATCACCCATCGATATGAACATTTTATAAATTTTGAATTCTTGGATAAAATTTCTAATCTGATCACGTTAAAAGTGGCCTTGCCAACAGGATCTATAAAGTTTTTAAAATGCAAACCAGTTTGCACAAGAAGCACTCTTACCATTCCGACCTTTCCGCTCTTTGGGCATCTTGTAGCATTCAGTTTTGTCAATCCTAGTGTCATGTTTCTTCAATCTACATCTCTCGCCTCTTGCTTCAGAGTGGTCACTGCTTGTTTTCGACCATTTCAATAGAAAAGGATGATCTGTTGTGAATATTTCTGGTTGAAGTGTTGGAATTTCGAACATTTTCCTACAAGAAACAAACTCACGCAAGTTGAATATTGGTGTGGTGGAAGAATAGACACGAACAACGTGTCTATTGGAATTACTTAGACAGGGAATTATGAAAGATTTTTCAGTCGTAAGATTGGCCGAGCAATTGAAAAGTGTGGAGCCAATTCCCCAATCGGAGTCGAGCTGAAAAAGAGGAATCGAAAGACTCAGCGATTCCAAGTTCTGCTTCTGAAACTCACATGCATCATCTTGACTATAGACAAGCATAGCCCGATGTCTATAGTCTATACGGTTTACAAAGAACTTCATGATCTGAACTTCGGGCAGCACAAGTACAGTTTGATTAGAGCTAGTGCAGGTTAGGTCAAAGCCAGGGTGGCCACAGTGGGATGGCTGGCTGTCTTTGTGTCTGAAAGGAAATCTGATCGGCGGCTGATCATCCCCGCACCTTTTTTCTATGCATTTGTTTTGGCCGGCTTTAGCTTTCTGTGCAATAATAAGTTGTATCATAAAAAATAATCCAAAATATAAGATGATCATCAACTTTGCCATAGAAATTACAATATTCATCTCGGCAATTCCAGATAGTATTATTGCTTCTGATCAGGGCTTAGCCACATGGTATGTATAATTCGATAAATTATACTTTTATGAAAGAAAAAAAGAAAGTTACAATATTCAAAACATTTCGTGGAAACTGGATCAATGTAGTACTGAGAAGATTCTTTCATTTGACTGAATAATAACCACTATTAATATCACATATCACTAGACCACGCCAAATATATAGTTTTTATATGTATCAAAGCAATAAAAAGAAATACTAAACCTTTCGGATATATGCAAAGTTTAGTTCAAGGGTTAACATCAAATATATTAAAACTGCCTTTAACTAACTTTAAAAAACTTGAAACTACACTTAGGGCTGATTTTGCACAACTTATAATTTGCGAAAGTCGGTGAACAATAATTCCGGAAAGAAATCATAGGCCTGTGCATTTTTGTGCTCAACGGAGGAATCAATTTGGAAAAATATTTTGGGGAGATTATGAACTTTCCAACTTATTGTTTTGAGATTGGGAACCCCAGAATCACTTACTTGATTGTCATTTTGATTAAATTTTGACAATTCATTTAATTTTTATTTTGAATAAAAAGAGTGAGCAACTAATATCAACATCATGTTGAACATCTTTTGAGTACTCGTTTATTATTATGATTTTTTTGCACGGTTTGAGTACTCGTCTAATTGCTCAAATATTTTTCATATTTGATATTTTTTTTATGTGATCTTATTCTTAATTTTAAATGACATAAATTGAAAGATACAATTAATGATATAGAAAAATGGAGCAACCGACCTTTAAACTTGTTACTCTTTTTTTTTTTCAAAAGGATTTTAGAGAAGACTTTGTAGAGATCATTGAGCCCGATGTCCGGTCTAAGACGACTAGAAAGTCATGAAGACTTGCAGCAAACACTTCGAAAATGTTCGGAAGACTTGCGGTAATGACTTGGAATTTGCAATGAACATGATTGAACCAAAAAGCATATATGGCCAAAAGAAAAAATTTTGAGTTTCCAAGAAAGCTACAAAAGAATTAATAATTTGATATTGAATGAAGACTTCAAAAGTATACGTCCTGTAACTTTCTCTCAAATGATGGCTTATGAAAGATGACGACCAAGGAGCTTCATCGAAAAATTAAAAAAAAAAAAGAGATATGTATATGTAACGCCCCTAAATTTTAAAGTAAGGTTAGTTATGTTAAGTTTAATTTTAAGTGTGTCAAGTATGAATTTGTTGTCAATTTCAGTCATTTAAGATTTTATTACAATTGCTATATCTAAAAATTTGATTTTTAGTTCTTAAAATACCAAATGATATTTTTACCCCACATTTTCCCCATATTTATGAAAATGCCATTGGGCTTTTCTTTTTCTTTTCTTTTCCCTTTCCTTTTTCTTGCACACTCTCTCTCTCTTTCTTTTCTCTTCACCCGATGCTCCCTCTCTCTCTCTTTCTTTCCCTCAAAAATTTTGATTTCAAGCTTCATTCTCATGGATTTGAGCAAGGATTGAAGTTCAATCATCAAGTTTTTCATTCAAAAACGATGATTAAAGGTTAGCCCCTTTTTCTCTAAAACTTTTGATTTTTGTTCTGAATCTTTGATGTATTTCGCAATCTGAACTTTGGTGAGCTTAGATAATGTTTAATCTAAGCTTATAGGGCTTGTTTTACAATGACTCTAAGCTTTATTTGAACAAAATTTGATTTAATCAAGTTTTGACATTTTTCTTTGATTTTCAAATCAAAGGTGAAATTGAGTTTAAATTTGAGAAAAATGGTTTAAATTTGTTATACTATGATTTTTTATGCTTTTCGTATGATTTTCATGATCTGGGAATTGAAAAAACAGGTTTTAAATTTAAATTTTGAGCTTTGGGAGGTTGAGACTCGAAGTCCCGGGCCCCAGATTTTGCCAGTTCGGCAGGCCGAACTTGATCTTCGGCAGGCCCAATTCATAGGTTCAGCAGGCCGTATTCATCAGGTCGGCAGGCCGAATTTGGAAAAGTTTGACAAGCCGGTCTTGGTTGGTCGGTAGGCCAAACTGTGCAGTTCGGCAGGCCAACTATGAATTTGAAAATTTGTATTTTAACCGTAGTTTTCAGTGTTTAATGATTCCAAAATGTTTCAAAAAGGATTATGATTTTGGTTAATGATTATTTTTAATAAAAAAAGCATACTGATAATTAAATTAACATAATGATATTTGTTAAATATGATTTCTGATTTTAAATGCAGTTTTAAGCTCTTGAATATTGATTGGAGCTTACGTTGGATTTTATTTGGAGCTTATGGTATTGGATTTAAATGAGGTAGGATATACACATATCACTATCCCTTTCTTTGGTAGCCCTTTTTAAATTGTTTTGGTTAAAGTTTATTTCTTAGGTGTTTCCTTCAAGAATGATTTCTATGTTTGATTTTGAATAATTGTATTTTGATATTCCTTTCGGATTTTCAAAACCTGTACAGTGATGTTTTATCAAGTTGCTTTCTAGTAAGCGTTTTTATTAATTTGTTGAGACCTTGAGATTTATTTTAATTAGAATGAATTGTGAATAATTCTTTGTTCTTGATCACTATTTTTACATAATTTGTTTTTAACTAATTATCCTACTGAGCCTTTCGCTCACATTTTTTGTTTTCAAAATTCCCCTTCTAGGTTTGAGAATGAATGATGGGCCTAGGATCGAAACCTGGCTCTTTGGATTGAAATGGTATTTTCTTAGAATTGTGGTATGATGCGTGTATTGTATGACTTGTCCCGGTGTTGATTTCATTTTCTTCTATGTTAATTGTATATTTTTAATTTATCTTAGAGACGATGATTTTCAGTATTTTTTATTATTATCCTTGAGATTGTATTTTATTTACCAGCCCACCTTCGTGGTAAGCATCCACGTGATGGTAAATGAGAATAAGATCTTAGTACTACCTTCGTGGCATTCACGTGACGGTGACCGTCGAAAATATTTATTTATTTTTTATGATATTTATTTATTTTTTCTTTAATTACCTCGTTTATTTCATCTTATTTACCTAAAACTCCCTGACCCCCACCCCGAGGCGTCATAGTGTAAGAAAATTGTTATTATGCAACTAATAATTTTAGAGAAAATAATAATCCAGACTCTTAGAATATTATAATTTTTGGTAATCAAATGTTCAGATAATTTTCCAATCACTTCTTTCTCAACCTTGGGCAAACAAATATTAATGTGGTGTTTGGTAATGTGAGTTAGAACTAAAATGTTTGGTTGCTATAGTGTAAAGCACTCACATGCTATAGTGTCAAGAAACAATGTTCTATAGTGTAACACTCTCACATGCTACAGTATTTTTAAGCAAAATTAGTTCAAACGATTGGTTCTAGCTAATGCTCTCAAACACCTTATGAGATATATCATTTGCATACCATGATATGTGAGAGCAATGTGAGCACATAAAGGCCTCGTCTAATTCATGGGTTTGAAATATGTAGCTTTAAATCTTTTTGTTTGAACCATAAATTTTGAACTGTGTGGTTTGAACTGCAATCCAAACTGGCATTTGAAAGTATAAAACCTAATTATGAAATAAAATATGAATTGGATTGTTGTTTAGATAGTGTTGAAAACATTGAGAATGGTGAGAAATCAACAATGAGCCTGTGATTATATTTAGCAAATATCTTTAAACTGCTTGAATCATTTGTATGTGTATGTAGGGGGGCGGTAGTTATTGTGAATACTAAAATTGTAACACCCGTCTATTTTATGTAACGGACCACGTTAAGTTAGTAACATAATTAAGGAATTTTATTAATAAATTATGTTATATGATATGATATATGATGTGAATGTTACTAACTTTTTATGTCAAGTTTTGTGACAGGTGACGACCGCATGGAATCGTTGTGCTCTAGTGTTAATGTGAAATTTTGAATGTATGTTTATTTATGATGCAATAATGTATTAATGTTTTATTGTATGGCATTTAAGGACAGTTCGACAGGCCGAACATTCTACCCGAGATCGGCAGGCCGAAGAAATCAATCGGCAGGCCGAACTTGGTGGAACCAGTAGGCCGAACACGGCTGACGGGCAGTCAGCAGAAATCTCTCTAAAATTATGGCTGAGTTAATTATGTTAATTGGATGATTTAATGTGATTAATTGGCATAATAATAGAATATTTTATCAGTTAAGGAAATTAAAAGTTTGACTTCGCATTGATTTGTGTCAATTTAAATGGTTTCCCATTTAAATAGGGCAAAACATGGTAAGTGATGAATGAGAGTTTTGACTTTCCCTTTTTTCTCACCTTCCTCCACGCTCACATGCCCTCTAAACAGTCAGAAAATTCTGACTTAATGAAGAGTAATGAACCTTCATTATTCTCATTACGTTAAAAAAATTTTAACGTTCTTCTCCTCAGAATATTTCTCTCTCTCTCTCTCTTTGTTCTGAGACATTTTTTGTTTTTCCCTATCTCCCTCTTCTCTTCTCCGCAAAATTTCTCTCTCTATCTCGAGAATTCTCTGCAAGAAAATTGTAAGAAAAGTCATATTTCGTTGGTTAAAATTCAAGGATTTTGAGAAGAAATTTCAAGGTAAGAATTTAGTTTTCTAGTGTTTTTTGAAAAAGAATTCTCCTCCTCAATTCGTCTACAATATACTTCTTTAGGTATTGTATTTGTTTTGGATTTCAATATGATATGCATGTATGCGTTATGAAATGTTTTCCTAAGTTTCAAGTTGTTTCAACGTTTTTATGATAAATTATGGATTTTCTATCTTCTACTCTTCACGGTAAATATTATTGTTTAACCTTGATACATAAAAAAATGTAATGATTATTCTAGAGGTAAATGAATGATGTTTTCATAAAAAGTTGTTAAGAATATGCATATGTATGTATGATGAATGTATTTTATGTCATGAAATTTTTATGAGGTTACTATGAGAAAACTGTTTTAATAATGCTATTTCTGGATTTTTGTTTATGAAATGTTAAATATATATATATATTTAAATAATTTTATAATAATGAAATAATTTTATGCATGAAAATAAGATGTTTGTATGAATTATTAAATTAAAGTATACGTGTTTTAAATTATTAGAAAACGTTTTTTTTTAAGATTTTCATGTTTATAATGTATGAAATGTTTTGATGATGATTATGGGTTATGTATACATGAGTATTATATGAATGAATGTTATGTGAATGGATATTTCATGATATGTATTAATGTTATTGCATCTTTAAATGGATAATAGCATGAACACTCAAGGAATGAGCACTACAAGACCACGGCGTCGTCACCAAGGGCATTTTTTTTAAGGTTAAGTAAGCTAGCGTTAAAGTAAGTACATTCTCACCTGCAACATGACACGTTTTTACAAGATTTGATGTTATGTTTATAATGATATTCATGATGGTTTTATGGATATTTTCTTTAAGAAATTCTAAGAAAGACTTTCATGATTTTAAGTTATGCATGATGATTATGGCATGTTTCAAAGTGTGAAAATTATGTATATATGTATCACCTAATAAGTGTTGCACACAAATGTTATGAAATGAAATGTTATGATGTCATGTTTGGTTTTGGATTAGCTACCCTTCTCCTTTCATGACGGCGCGCCTATGATGATGTTTATGGTGCAACACTTGGGCCTTTATGTAACGCCCCTTAATTCGGACGTCACAGATATCGTTACATACTTATATTCATACATGCTTAAATAATTAAACTCATAGATAATATCAACTCAATCGTACTATAGATTTTAAAAGTACTTAAACTTACATTACCAGGATCCATTCATACAATTTTTTTTTTTTTTAAACTTACGTTGTTTCGAAGAACATAGTTTAATTTTATTCCATAACATAATTTATTCGTTTATACTTAAATTATTCATGAACTTATTTAATAATAATTGATAATCAATTAGTAAAATCAAGACTTATTAAAATCTCACATTAAATATCTTTGATCGTCACATCTTTGAAATCCACTTATTCCCACGGTTCGGCAGGCCGAACTTGGGACTTCGGCAAGCCGAACAACATCGGCAAGCCGGAGCGTCTTCCACCGGCAGGCCGGCAGAAGCTTTGTAATTCGGACCAAAAATTCATCCAGGTTCGGCAGGCCGAAAAATAGATCGGTCGGCCGATCTTCTGGTCTTCGGCAGGTCGGACACGGAGTTCGGCAGGCCGTCCGAGACCAAATTTACTTTAAAAAATTAAAATGTTCTAACTTTACGTAAAATATAGCGGAAGTTCATATTTCATAAAAAAATGATAAAATAACTTATAAAACCATAATATAAGTATTCTTAAAAAAACTCAACATATAATATGTTCAAAATATATAATTTTATTAAATCATAAATTCATTTCTTCTTGGCGTGCTTCCGGTTACAATTCATCGTTCATGTTGCTCACACGCCGTTCCATGTCCTCCACCTATTCCATGACTCTCTTACCCTTATCTGCAACATGACATATAAAACATGAATAAGCTAATGCTTAGTAAGTACATAAAATTCTCACAATTTAAAACATTTCATAAACATCATCATCATCGTATCATAAAAGTGCCTTTAACACAATTTCATAGAAACATATCTTTCATAATATTGACCATTTTAAAATTTATCCCATATATATATTTTTTATTCTTAAAGGCCCAAGTGTTGCACCATAAACGTCATCATTGGCGCGCCGTCATGAGAGGAGAAGGGTAGCTAATCCCAAACCAAACATGACATCATAACATATCATTTTATAACATTGGGTGTGCAACACTTATTAGGTGATACATATATACATAATTTTCATACTTTGAAACATACCATAATCATCATACATGCATAACTTTAAATCATGAAAAACTTTTCATAAGAAATCCTTTAAGAAAAATCATCATAAAATCATCAGGAAAATCCTTGTAAACATATCATTAAACCTTGAAAAAGTGTCATGTTGCAGGTGAGAATGTACTTACTTTATCGATAGCTTACTTAACCTTAATATTGCACTTGGTGACGACACCGCGGTCTCGTTGTGCTCGCTTCCTTAAGTGTCCATGCCATATATCCATTTTAAGATGCAATAAAAAAATCAATACTTATCATAAAATATCCATACACTCATCTCATATTTTAAATATTATTCAAAACCCTACATCTAAACATAATTATCTTTTAAATAAAACATTTTTGAACAATTAATATATTTATATTGTAATTCAAAACTTCATACAAGCATCATATTATCATGCATGAAATTATTTTTATTATCATAAAATCTTTTAAACATACATAACATTTTATAATCAAAAATCCAGAAATAACATTTATTAAAACATTTCATAATCATAAAATACATTCATCTTACATACTCATACATAAGCATAATTAACAACTTTTCACGAAAAACATCATTCTTTACCTATTGAATAATCATTACATTTTTCATACCTTCAAAATTAAACAGTAACATTTTACTGTGAGGGGTAGAAGACAGAAATATTCATTTTTTATAAAACGTTAAAATGACATAAAACGTGAAGAGACATCACACATAACAAAATACAATACCTAAAGAAGACATTGTAGACGAAATTTGAAGAGGAGAACATCTTTTTACATTTACCAAAAAAACTGAATTCATACCTTGAAGTTTCTTCTCGAAATTCTTGAATTCGATCAACGAAACAAGACTTCTCTCCTTTTTTTTTTTTTTTACAATATACTCAGAAAATTTCCGTGGAAGAGAGAAATAAATTTCGTGAGGAAGAGAAGAGGAAGAGAAGTGAAAGAATGTCTCAGAAATTTTTGAGAGGCAAAACGTGTGAAGGAGAGAAAATAATGAAAAAGGAAACGTTAAAATTTTTAACGCAATAAACACCATTGATGGGAATTCAATTCCCTTCATTAAGTCAGAAAAATTCTGACTGTTGGGGGCGTGACGTGAGGCGTGAGAGGAGGAAGAGAAAATAATAAGAGAACGTCTCAGAACCGAGAACAATTATTTGAGGAAAGAGCGTTAAAATTTTTTTCAACGTAATATGTATAATAAAGAGTCATTACTCTTCATTAAGTCAGAAATTTCTGACTATGAAGAAGGTGATTGGCGTGGGAAAGGAGGAGAATAGAAAAGGAAGGTCAAACATCATCAATCTTACCTTAACTTACCTTCTAAAAATAGGAAACCTCTTAATATAATACAAATCTAATCCTTTAATTTCCTTAACTGATAAAAACATTCCATTATTATGCCAATTAATCACATTAATTCACCCAATTAACGTAATTAACTCAGTCATAACTCTGGAGAGATTTCTGCTGACTGTTTGTCAGCCTTGTTCGGCCTGCCGATTTTCCCTCTTCGGCCTGCCGATTTTCCCTTTTTGGCCTGTCGATTTTCCCTCTTCGGCCTGCCGATTTGTCATTAAATGCCATAACATAAAACATTCACACATCATTGCATCATAAATAATCATATATTTATAATTTCACATGAACACTAGAGCACAACGATTCCATGCGGTCGTCACCTGTCACAAATCTTGACATAAAAAGTTAGTAACATGCACATCACATATCATATCATATAACGTTATTTATTAATAACATTCCTTAATAGCGTTACTAACTTAACGTGGTCCGTTATATAAAATAGGCGGGTGTTACACTTTAAGATAAAAATGGAATAAGTTTTAAAACGGTCAACGTAATGAAAGATATGTTTCTATGAAATTGTGCTTAAGGCACTTTTATGATATGATGACAATGATGATGATGATGTTTATGAAATGTTTCAAATTGTGAGAATTATATGTACTTACTAAGCATTAGCTTAATCATGTTTTATGTCATGTTGTAGATAAGGGTAAGAAAATCTTGGACTAGGTGGAGGATGTGGGAAGGCGTGTGAGCATTACGCATGATGAATTGTAACCGGAAGCACGCCAAGAAGAACGCTCTTATGTTTTTAATTAAGTTATATATATTTTAAACATATATTTTTATGTTAAGTTTTAAGAATACTTATATTATGGTTTTATAAGCTATTTTATCATTTTCTTATGAATTATGAACCTCTGCTATATTTTACGAAAAGTTAGTTTATTTTAAAATTTAAGTTTTTCAAGAAAATTGGGCTCGGATTGCCTACCGAACATCTTGGCCGGCCTGCCGATGTCTAGAAGTTCGGCTTGCCGATCACTTTTTCGGCCTACCGAACGTGGATGAGTTTTTGGTCTGAATTGCAAAGCCTCTGCCGGCCTGCCGGTTGAGGGAACTCCGGCCTGCCGATCATCTTCGGCCTACCGAAGTCCCAAGTTCGGCCTGCCGAACTGTGGGAGTAAATGAACTTTATATGATGAGATGATTAAGGAGATTTGATGTGATGTTTTGTTAAGTCCTGATTTTTTTTTAACTTGATAAACCTATATTATTAAATAAGTTCATGATTAATTTAAGTATAAATGAATAAATTATGATATGGAATAAGTTAATTAATGTTATTTTAAATAAAGATATGTTTAAAAAAAATTAGATGTATGAATGGATCCTGGTTAAGTTTGTTTAAGTACTTTTAAAATAAAAAATACCGTTTAAGTTTGATATTATTTATATGTGTAAAGTTTAAGCAAGTACGAATGTATGAATGTAACGACATCTGTGACGTCCGAATTAAGGGGCGTTTCAGGCTTGCTCAATTGGTACTCATGAAGGAAATAAGAACCTCTTAAGGGAGGTTTAAGGTTCGAACCATGAGGGACGCGAAAGAAAACCCTGAGGGACCAGTGGGCCCCAGAGGGGACAGTACGGATGAGTGGGCCCGGTTACGCCACAATAAGAGCCAATTATGTCGGGGGCCGACCTACGGGCCTCATGGGGGCTTGAGTGGGGCCGGGTATGCCACAAAAATTTCCATGACTTATAAGAATTTGGACATTATACACATCTAAACACCAGTTTGAGCTTGGCTTATAAGTTTAAACCAGCTTAACCCATGACTCTAACATCACCTCATTTTCTTTTTGATAAAAGAAGGGATGTGCTTAGTATATGCTGGGTAGTCTTTCATGTGCCGACTTAGTTACTTTGAAAAAATTTTATGGATATTTGCAGTATAAGTCCCTAAACTTTTTAATCTTGGTCATTTAGGTCTTTATTTTAAGAATTTAGACATTCAGGTCCCCAAACTCTTAATCTCTCGGCACTTAAGTCTCATTTTAAGAATTTAGACACTTCGGTCACCTAAACTCTTAAACTGTTGGCACTTAGGTCCCCATATTTGGATACTCGGTACTCAAACTCTTAATTTGTTGGCACTGTTAGTCCTTATTTTAAGAATTTGGACATTAAAATCTCAAAATCTTAATTTGCTATCAGTGTTAGTCTTTATCGTGTTTTTTTGCTATTAAATGCTATACAAAATGACAATATTTTGAGGCTTCATGGTTCCTTAGGTCCTGAAAACATAATTTTCTTTTTAAATATTGTTGTCATGTATAGCATTTAAGAGCAAAAAACATGATAGGGACCAACAATGACAGGAAATTAAGATTTTGGGAAAGTTCAAATTCTTAAAATAAGGACTAACAGTGCTAACACCCTAAAAGTTTAGGCATCTGAGTATCTAAAATTTGGGAACCAAAGTGCCAGCAGTCTAAGAGTTTGGGGACTTGGGTGTCCAAATTCTTAAAATAGGGATCTAAGTGCTAACAGATTAAGAGTTTGAAGACCTAAGTGTCTAAATTTTTAAAATGAGGACCTAAATGCTAAAGGTTAGAAAGTTTGGGGGACCTATAACGCAAATATCCCAAAAATTTAATAAAGCAAACAATAAAAAACTAAGAGGGAAAATTTAGGAACAATGGGTTATTTAAGAATGTAAATAGTAGAACATTAAGAGAACAAAACTTGCAATTCATTGATATGTGTTAGTTGTCTAATGTTATACTTTCTCTCTCTTTTTCTGAGGAAAAAACAAGAGAGAGAACAAAAACTTATAATTTTGAAGATTTTTTTGTGGAAATTTTATGTAAATTTTATTAAATGATTACATTAATTTAAATCCGAGAGAGAAAAATGATTAGAAGATTTTTCTTTTTACAAATATAAGGGTGAAGAATTTGAATTCTATACATAGATTATGATAGAGTCAGATGTTGAATTATCATTAAATTATGCGGTTGTAAATTCTTATTTAAGAAAATTAAACCGCCAAAATAGAATTCGGAAGAGTATTTGGTTGCTAGTCTATAGCTATCAGCCTTTTCTCTTCATATGCGAGTACACTTTCAACCGAAAAATAGGAAGTGAAAAACAGTTATATTTATATTTTACGCTCTCTTTTCTATATAGCGATCAGCTACGAAAGTTTTGGTCAGGAAAACTCGCTCTTGATATCTCTACTACTGGAGGATTATTGACCATGGCACCTCTTGTGCTAATGGCCGTGGTGATCATGAATATGTTCCATGAAACAATATCCTCAGAGCTTAATAGCGATCATCCATGTTCTTCCTCATGTGGCAGTATTCATAATATAACCTCTCCTTTCCGACTCACAACCGACCCTTTGAACTGCGGCGACTTAAGGTATAATCTTTCTTGCGAAAACAATCTCACAGTGCTGTACTTGCCTATTCAATCAATTTATGCTGGATCATTGCAAATCGGAAGATTCTATGTACGAGCAATCAATTACAACAACTATACCATTTGAATTGCGGATCCAAATATTTAGAAAGATGATTGCTACTCCATCCCCAACAATACTTTGTTCATTGGAGCCATATATGAAAATCAATATGGCAATGCTTTTTTTGACAACCTAATTTACACCGGCTTAACATTCCATTGGGACGGAGCATATCCTTTTCAGGACTTCAAGAATACTCGCCGACTTTCAGAAACCGTAGTATTCTTCAACTGAGTTTGTCCCAATCCAGTTCAGGGCGGCGGTACTCTTATTACTACGCAGTGGAGGAGACTTGCCGGATAGAACAAACGACTCTCATACAGAAGGGGTGGGTTAATAATTATAATATCACTTCCTATGACATCCACAACGCGCTTGTTTATGGCTTTGAGCTTTCGTGGTTGCGAAGCTTCGATAAAAAAGGGGACGCTCTTGTTTGCTTCTTCGAAGATGAAGATTCCAACAGGGTTCGTTGTGTTTATGGCAACCGATTTTGTTATAAAAGAGTGGACAATATTGAAAAGTGTAAGGAATTTTTGCGTTATATATTATAACGATATAGTAACTAAGGCAGAAAAACGAGGAGCAATTCATCTTTATTCGAAGAAAATATAAATATATATATATATATATACACAAATATAATTTTCCTCTTTTTTAGTACCATTAAGCATGCTAATTATCATACAAGATTATGTGTTAAGCTGATGATATCGTGTTACTATTTTTGGATAACACAGGTCGCTTCTATTGGATTTTGGCTAAGCTCGAACGTAAGGACTTTCCCATCTTTTTACCTTTTCTTTTCCCTATTATTTCTAATTTAGATCATCTATATTTTGGAAAATCAAGAAAATTTGAAGATGATATATTGGATGGAGCTAGGCAAGCAAACTCACAGGATTTATTATTGTTCACAATCATCGCATTTTTCTCGTGCATTTTCATCTCACAGTTTTCTTGCTTTATTTTTTTTTTTTCAATTTTCCTTGCAAAATTTTGAGTCACTTTTTCTCCCCTTTTTTATTTTCTCTTGTTTCCCTTGCAGTTTACGTGTACTACTTGGGAGGATACAAATACATTGGTAAGATCTTCTTTTATTAAAAGAGGTTCATTTATTTATTTATTTATTTTGCAGTAGGGAAAAATGAGACGACTAAAATAAGAAGCTTACAGAAGGCGTGAGAAATTAAACGAGATTGATATGCTTTCATTAATACACATGGATGGAAAAACAGTAATTGTTTTTTGAACCACTAATTTGGTTTCAGCATGAACAAATAAAGTGGGAAGATCACTAAAAAAAAAAGAAAAAAAAAACTAAGAGAGAACATATGATATCTCAGCAATCTGGAATTGCCTATCCGCAGCAAGTGAAGTACGGATTTATGAAGTATTTCTTTTGGCTATTGTTATGATGTTCATAATTTTTTTTTTCCTTCCTTTCTATATATATAACATTGGTTATTTTGTCAGTTGAAGTGCTAGCACCAAGAACAACAATTGGAGTTTCATTTGTGATTGCTCTTGCTATCTACAAATGGCAAAGACGATATCTGTCGATGTACGATGGAATCGAAGCATTCCTCCAAAGTCATCACAATCTTGTGCCGATAAGGTACTCCTACCGGGATATCAGGAAGATGACCAAAGGATTCAAGGAAAAATTGGGTGAAGGAGGCTTCGGCTCTGTATACAAAGGAAAGCTTTCTAGTGGACGACTTGTAGCGATCAAAATGTTAGGTAAATCCAAAGCCAATGGGCAGGATTTCATCAATGAAGTTGCTAGCATTGGAAGGATTCATCACGTGAATGTGGTGCGATTAGTTGGCTTTTGCTTTGAGGGTTCAAAGCGTGCGCTTGTATATGACTTCATGTCTAATGGGTCTCTGGACAAGTACATTTTTTCAAGAGAAGGTAAAGATGACTGCTTAAGCTCAAAGGAAATATTTGAGATCTCTCTAGGAGTCGCGCGTGGTATTGTGTATCTCCATCAAGGATGTGATGTACGAATTCTACATTTTGATATTAAACCTCACAACATTCTTTTGGACGAGAATTTCATTCCCAAAGTTTCTGATTTTGGGCTAGCTAGATTGTCTCCATTGGATAATAGCATTGTGTCTTTAACAGCAGCCAGAGGAACCATGGGATATATAGCTCCGGAATTGTTTTACAAAAACATTGGAGGAGTCTCTTTCAAAGCTGATGTCTATAGCTTTGGAATGTTGTTGATGGAAATGGCAAACAAAAGGAAGAATGTAGATGCAAATGCTGAGAATACAAGTCAAATCTACTTTCCTTTGTGGATATATGGCCAATTTAGTAAAGGCAATGAAATAGAAATAGAAGATGCGACGGAGGAGGAGGCGAAAACAGTAAAGAAGATGATGATAGTAGCATTGTGGTGCATACAATTGAAGCCTT
The DNA here is from genome assembly GCA_025403435.1 of Artocarpus heterophyllus. Lineage (NCBI taxonomy): Eukaryota > Viridiplantae > Streptophyta > Magnoliopsida > Rosales > Moraceae > Artocarpus > Artocarpus heterophyllus. The sequence goes on along the minus strand of CM046332.1, from coordinate 25,742,318 downwards.
GTGATCGCCCTTCAATGAACAAAGTCATCGAAATGCTCGAAGGTGAAGTTGAGTCCCTACAAATGCCTCTGAAGCTGTACCTATATCCACAAGAGCAAGAACACGAGATGCGTCAAGTTGAGGATGCAGGGGAGACATCGACATTATCAGAAGAGGACTCTGAGGAGTCTAGTTTGATCTCTAATGCACGTTAAGAATAAATTTATGTATGTATGTATGGATGTATGTTTGATATCTAATGCATGTTAAGAATAAATTTATGTATGTATGTTTGATAAATATGTATGTATGTATGTGATAATGATCAATTCATGAGCATGGAGCATAGAGTAATTTAGACCCCCCTTCTATTTGAGTGCAATTATGTTCCTCTGTATTTTTAGCAAATTATAAATAATACTTTTTTTGTCTACGCTTATAAACGTCTGTGAAAGTAATGGCTCATATAATGAGCTTGTTATTGTAAATTCATATTAAGTTTATACCATAGGATTCGTAATTTGCTCTCTTATCTGAGACCCAAGTTTTTGAACCCAATGTGCCTAATTCCGGGGTCGATTGGTTTTTGATTGTTTTCTCTTTCGGAAATTGAATGCTTTCGGGTTAGTTGGAAAATAAAAGTTGGAAAGGTGGGAATAATTTTTATGAATGGCTTGGCCGAATTCAGTGATTCTAAAGTGAACGATATAATCTTTAAAGAAAGTGAAAACAAAGATTAATATCCTAGAATCAAGAATATAGTAAAGACTTATAATTATTACAAAGTTGATCATTATTAATGCATTCCAAAATAATTTATTACAAAACTAATTACACGAGCAGATTTTGGCCCAATTAGTACTTATACACCAATTTATATTTTGTTCCCTTGTCATGATATTTTCACCACATATATAATTCATGGAGGAAATTAGGCAAATAGACTATTTAAGGTCACATTTTTGAATAAATGACTCAATTTTTTTAAAATTAAGAAATAATCAAACTTTTAGAAAATTTAGGAAGTGACACATCACTGAAGACACTAATACGTAGACACATCATTATTTTTTTCTTTTTTTATTAATGATTAGAGTTTGAATTTCGAGACGAGTTGCTTGGTGGGTGTAACTTTATTAGGATGTGTTTTCTAACTAGTTATCAATTATACTTATTTATATATTTATTTATTTAAAAAAAAATTCTACCAAGCCTTTTATGTCACGCAAAACGTGACTTCGTGGAAGAAATTATAGCTTGGAACATATGGCTAGCCGTTAGTGTATTGAAGACTTTTATCAAGACTTGCAACTACTTTAGATGTGGTCCAATCTCTTGGGGGGCCATGGAAATTGTAGTGAAGATACAAAGAAGAATTGTAGTGAAGACTTTAAACTTAAATCGAGGTGAATATGACGGAACTCAAAAAAGGATGTAATTTTTCGTCTCAAAAATAGATGAATGAAGACTTACAAAAAAGTAATAGATATGCAAAGATAATAAAACCAAGCCATTCGGCCTTTTAATGTGATTGAACATTGATCACTCCCTCAGGTTATAATACTGCTTCTCATAAAATAGAAGGTTCTAGTACAATAAATATATTATTTATCAGATTATGACTTATTGTTTTATGAATAATAGAGCTTTAATTTCATGAATATGGAAAGATTTTTTCAATGTAATTTGTGTATAATTTTAACTACGTATATAATCATATCAAGATTCTTTTATCATTCAAATAAACAAAGTATGTATCTTAACAACCGAGTCAATACATAACGAAGAAGTAGAAATAAGAATACATAATTACCTAAATAGCGGGGTAAAGAAACCATTTCTACACCAATTTTTTATGTTTATTTTCACATTCGTTATAAAAATTCCCATAAATTAGAGCTTTTGAGCAATATATCCTTAATCTTCAAAACTTAACCTTCGTTTTTTTCCAATTTTATAACATATTAACGAAAAAACTCTTGCCATTGTTATTACTATTATCTACATATATATGCTCCATCATTGATCAAATTTTGTTGTTCCTTTTGAAATGTTTTTTTTTTTTTTTTCACATGTTCACACCACACCCATGCTACAAAAGATGACAAGCCACGTCAGCCTATAGTCCTGCCTGAAGATGACAAGAAATTCCCATTTGTGGAACTTTTTTTTTTTACTCTTAAATATTGGTACTCTTTTTGTAGACTTGCAGTGAGGACTATGGAACTTTGGATGAGGTCTAAGCTCGTGGGGACCACACAAATTTTTACATCGACAAATATATGATGACTTGCAGGCTATAGCGAAGACTTGGAACTTCCCTTACAATTAAAAAAAAAAAGAAAGTTTAATCTCAGCAAACTGTCTTGAATTATTTGTCAATCTCACTTAAGTCTATGATTTTTAAAATGTCCAAACTCCCTTCATAATCTATGGGCTTGTTTTAATTTCAGTTTTTTGTTAAAAACAAAACAAAATATGAATCATATTTAGTAGTGTTGTTTTACATTTTGTGTTAGAATCACGAGCAGATTTCATGCAATTCATCAGCACAATACTATTTTTTGTCCTCATATATATACATATATATGTGTGTATATATATGTGCTATTTTAAATATCAAACACTCAAACAAAAATAATAGATCACGGATAAAGTTTTATTCATTTTAAGAGTTAGGGACTAAAGTGTGATATTTGATGAGACATAGCACTCTTAACAGTTTATGAGTCTACACATAATTCAGAGACCATCTATAAGATTAAGTGATGAAAAAGACTTTTTATGAGGAAAAGAATTTGAAGGTTTGAGTGAATGTGACATAAGAGGGGAAAAAAAAAAAGCATCAAAAGAGTACATTTATCTCAGCTTCCACGTAGTACTATTGAAACCACCGCGCATTTGTAGCTCATGGTCCCAAAGCAACACAAAAGTGCCTACAAGCACTACCACTAATAAAAAACAGACCCCACATTATGAGACTTATCTTTTATTAGTGGAGGTGCTTAGTATTATCGATGTCTTATAGCAATACTTCAAATCAACAAGTAAAAGAATCCTAATTTATTTGAACAGCCGGTTCGAGGATATTTTTGTTTAAAGAATGATATTCAAACATGAATTTTAGATTGGCCAAATTGTATAGCTTGTTTGAAAACGTATTTGAAAATACAATTTTGTTTGGAATTCAACTAGTGCCTTAGGAATAGGCCTTGTGAAATGACGAGTATCAGCATTATCTAATGTCGTTTTTATCATGCCTGTGTGTAATGTCGTTTCTGGATTTTATTGTTATTGTTGTTTTTGTTTTATTGTCGTTTCTATGGTGTCATTTACATCTTTTATTTTCTTTTCTTCCTTCCGCGTTTCCCACAGTGGGCAAAATGATTATGCTAAGATAATAGAAACCTTGAAGATAAGATGGTACAAACTTAGCCCAATTTTTAATTCAGATTGTAACGTGGTTGAAAACTGAAATCAGATCATGCGCTCCTATTTATTCTAGATGACCGTCTGTCAGATTTCCCCTGTTCTCGTACACACGAGCGAAGCAATATTTGTTCACAGGATGTTGGAGATTGTAGCTCCAACCATATAATTTTAACCACAAACAATGTAAGCTATCATATGCGTTAGTGGAAAGCAAAAAGTTATTATAATATAAAACTTTGATGTGCTATAATATACGGTTAAAACCGCAAAGTTTCAACTCTTTTTCTAAACACTACATTAATATTTAAAAAAAAAAAAACAATATTTTTTCTTTTATTTTTGGAATGGAGCTATATCACAGTATGATTTAAACAAGAGTCTGTTAAAATTTACAAATTAGACATTTAATGCTAATAAAACATGTTGTCTTTTAATGTCCTAGATAACATCCTTGGCATTTTGGTCCTGAAATTACCCTTTTCTAGTAATCATATAAATGTTTTTTCTTCGTTTAGGACTTGAAATAATTTCAAAACTGAGAGTTTCAAATAAGCTACAACAGCATCAAATAACAAGCCAAGAAAGTTTTTCTTCTGCGAATTTTGTCAATAGTAGAATATTATTGGAACACGAAATTAAACTAATCTCCATAGAGCTTTCATATGATGGAACTGATGAATATGTCTTATCTAGTGTCTCCAAAGAACCTTCATTTGTATGCACCATAATGCTACTATATTGTTAGAGTATGGTGACCCGAATTCAGTTTGGTCTGACTCGAAAAGTTCGTGGTGTAACAATTGTGATGAAAAACAAAAGTAGGATTTTTCATGAGATCTGTAGTAGTAACTGAGGGATCGGGCTGCCCGATCCCGTAGCCCACCATTGAAATTGCGTTAGGGTTTTATAATTAGCAAATTTTAAGCCATCCTAACGTCTTTATTGTAATCTTCACGAGTTTAGTGATTTTCTTCTCCTTTGCCTGTGGTTTTTTCTCCTCTACGATCCCGTAGCCCACCATTGAAATTGCATTAGGGTTTTATAATTAGCAAATTTTAAGCCTTCCTAACGCCTCCATTGTAATCTTCACGAGTTTAGTGATTTTCTTCTCCTCTGCCTGTGGTTTTTTCCCGTCTTAGGTTTCCACGTAAATTTTCTGTGTGCTTTTGATTTTTTCTTTCTATCGCATTATTTTTGTAACATATATCATCTTCTTTATAATCTTTTGCTCATTCTTGGTGGCATCTTGTATTTCTACGTCCTTTCCCTGACTGAATTGGTCATATATCCAAATAGGAAAATAAGTTGCACTTGAATTCTCTGTCCCCACATTCCCATTTTTCCTTCTATTTTCCATTTCCATCAACAACGTTCCGAAACTATAGACAGCAGTTTTGTAGAAGACTCCTCTAAAGGTCTTGTTCTGGAGCAATGTATCCGATGGTTCCTCTTGCTACAGTCAAAGACACTATGCTATGGTCTAGAGGGCATAATCTTGCTAGTCCAAAATCAGAAACCTTTGGAACAAAATTCTCATTGAGAAGACTGTTACGATGTTTACTGTCAAAGTTCGCATGTTAGGGATCGGGGTAAGTGTGTAAAGTCGATTCTTTCAGTCCATGGTTGAAGTTAATAAGGTTAATAATTCCGTTTGTCAAGTTCTATAATAAACATGCCCTTTCACATTTAGGAAATAAACGTTAATGTTATAGTGTTCACAGACCAATGCAGGGTCCTTTATTTATGCTCAGAGAAGACCATAAAGATTAAAAGGGTTGATCATTCTTTTGTAGTCCATATAATGGTATTATCATCTCAACTAAAATAATAATAATAATAATCCAAACCAAAGAATGCAAACGGAGGCAAAAAAAAACTTGAAGCAATATGACAAAACTGTGTTCCTATTCCATAGGATTTACCGAAAATCCCGCTAGTGAGAAGAAATTCTCTCTTTGGGAACTTTTCTCTCAACAGCACCAATTCTCTGAGGAGGCTACACAATGTGGGTCACCCTTCCCGCAACTAAACCCAAAGGGACCTGTCAACAACATAATGTTCTAATTTGGTCAAAGTTGATAGAAAGAAAAATAAACAAGCTTACTTTTAGCCAACTGCAAAATTACTGCAATCAACTTAGTTAACAACATAAGCTGGATGTAAGATTTTCCAAAAGCAGCTTCCAAACAAAATTCCTGCAGTACTTCAAACATTTACAATGACTCTTTTCGTTTTTAACCAAACAGTTACATACGTTTCGAGGATTATCCAAGCCTGAATTCGTAGCTTTCAAAAGTCCCAAGTAACCTTTATTTTTTTTTATGTTTTACAAGAGACGAGAGAATTTTATTAGAGAGGAGAAAAGGATTACAGCACGTGAGAAGTAGTCCACCAAAAGACAAAAACAGAAGGGCCCAAAAAATCATAATCATCGTAAAATTAAATCCCATCGCCTCAATAAATCAGAAAAAGAAAGCAAGTAAATCCTTTTAGCTTGAGAAGACCAAAGGGCAGCCCAAAATGTAACCTTTATTGTTATTGTTATTTTTGGTTTGTCTCTAGAAAGTGCAAAATGTAACCTTAAGTAGTTTGTCGTTCTTGTTGCATTGCAGTGGCCGGATTGGAGTAGGATTTCATGATGGGAGGCAACACCGTGGTTAAAGATCATTAAAATATTTATATGGTTATCATTCAGCACCTTGATTGGCGAAAAGATAAAGAACATGCATAAAGGCACTATAAAAAACTAGACTTGCTTTTGGTCACAATAATTTTTAGCAAAACTTTTAGTCACAATAAAATATTGTTATTAATGTGCATTTAGTCACAACTTTAATTCAATTTTTGTTGTGACAAACTTTTAACCATAGGGTTTTTATGGCTAAAAGTTTATCACAACAAAAATTGACCTAAAGTTGTTACCAAACATATATTAGTCGTAATATTTTATTGTGACTAAAAGTTTTGTTAAAAACTATTGTAACTAAAAATTCAGTTTTTTTAGAGAGGTATGATTGGATGGCAAAAGATGTATAAACCTTTGGCAAGTGCATACTTCTAATTTTTGCAAACTGAAGCATCAACTTTTATTAACTTCTGTTTTAATTCAATGAAAGCGGTGACCATAACGTATGGCGATGCATGATTCAAATGAGGTCGGCTCAATAATTTCTGACATGGAAGAAAAGTATTTTCCACATGATCATATGAAGACTTGGAGTAAATACGTCATTGGTGAAGAGCCTCTTCTAAAATGGGAAAAATAGATTAAAGAAGAAAAATGAACTTACTGGGCCAAAAGAATTTGAATCCATACTAGAAGCAGGATTGCAACTTCTCTTTATGTGCCTCTGGAATTCTCAGCACGTCCGAGCAATAACGAATCCCAATCCAATCACCAGGTAAGCCAATAATTCTCTTTATGTGCCTCTCCTTGTGATTTTTTGGGGACCTGCAAGTATTGCAACTACATCAGTATTGCATTCCAGAATTGCAACTTCAGTGCGATTGGAGAATTGCCGATGAAGCAAATAAAAATAGAAAATAACAACAATAACAACACTAAAGGATTGCCAAACTCTTTTAAACCTAGAGGCTGAAGACGTGCATGCATAAGCCATAAGAGATATACATATATACGTGTGTGCGTGCGCGCCAAGTCTATTATCATCTTTCCCCACAAACTAATATGTGCGTATAAAATCTAAGCCATATTATGTATTACTTTTCTTGTTTTTTCTAATAAAAACTTCTTATTTTTTTTTTAATTTCTTTTGATTTTGCATAAATATTATCTGCACCAAGAATGTTATGTGTTATAATTCTGATGACTCTATTAATCTATGGATGACAAAAGCGGCATTTGTCAATGTAGGATGGCATTGAAGAATTTCTTCAAAGTCATAACAACCTCATGCCTATAAGTTATTCTTATTGGGAAATTAGAATAATGCGACCAGAGGCTTCGAGGAAAAATTGGGCCAGAGAGGCTTTGGTTCCGTGCATTACGGAACCCTTTCTAGTGGCCGCTTTGTAGCCATCAAAGTTTTGGGTAAAATCAAAGCCTAATGGGCAAGATTTCATCAATGAAGTTACCACCATTGAAAGGATTCACCATGTTAACGTGGTGCAACTGGTTGGCTTCTGTGTTAGCAGGTCAAAATTAGCTCTTGTGTATGATCTTATGGAAAATGGATCTCTTGGGGAGGAACAAGTAGCTCCTTAAGTTTTACAGAAATATTTGAGATCTCGCTCGAAGTTGCTTGTGTTATCGAGTATCTTCATCAAGGATGTGAAATGCAAATTCTGCATTTTGATATCAAGCCGCACAACATTCTTTTGGATGAGAATTTTATTCCAAAGGTTTTGGTCTAGAAAGACTGCCTGTTGGATAATAGTGTATCATATTTGACCGCAGCAAGAGGAGCAATAGGATACATAACTCCGGAATTGTTTTACAAACATATTGAGGAGTCTCTTACAAAGCTGACTTCTATAGTTTTGAAAAGTTGTTGATGGAAATGGCCAACAAAAGGAAAAATTCAAATGTAAACACAAATGCCGAAAATTCAAGCGAAACCTACTTTCCTTTGTGGATATATGACCAATTTAGTAAAGGAAATGAAATAAAAATAGAACATGCAACTAAGGAGGAGTCGAAAACGGTAAAGAAGATGATCATAAAGTACTATGGTGTAAATAATTGAAGCCTTGTGATCGCCCTTCAATGAGCAAAGTCATAGAAATGCTGTAGGAGCGAAAACACGAGAAGCGCAACGTTGAGGATGCTGGGGAGATGTCGTGTTCATCAACATTATCAAAAGAGGACTCTGAAGAGTCTAGTTTGATCTCAAATGCGTGTTAATAACATTAAACATTTGTATCATAATTGTCAACTAAGACTCCCGTGTATTCGAGTGCAATATTTATAATCTTCTATATTTTTAGCAAAACAAATATATTCCTTTGTGTTTTTAGTTTTCTTTGTCTATGCTTATCATTTTTTTTCGATGACTTCTCAACTTACATATGCCCAATACATTAACATTTGGACCCATAAGAAAGAGTTTTGAGTATTTCTATGTTGATGCTTAATTTAATTTTGTACCATGAGTTTTTTTTAATAAAAAAGCCATTTACCTTGAGTAATTAAAGTGCTATCATAAGCCTTACAATTTGAAATATTATTTGACACAATAGGGAGTGCTAGATGCAGAGGAACCAAGAAAAACGTATATTCCAAATTTAAAGACCATTCATCATCTAGGTTACACTTCAATTAGAGCATCAAATAGAAATACCATATATTAACTAGAACCAAAAAAAAATTACTGTGGTGTTTATGGGGACGCGTATAATGCTTATACTTTGGTAGTAAATATTACATATCCAACGCTCCTTCGGCAATAGTTTCCAACTCCAGAGCCTTAGGCCTTGTTGGCGTCTTGTCCTTCGGGTTTGTTGGACGTATGGAGGCGAAAGGATTTGGTGGCACAGTCAGTTCTTCTCCCGCTTCCAACATTTGTATGACAGATTTCATGGTGGGGCGACTCACGGGATGCCACTGGATACACCAAAGTCCGACCATTGCAAGTTTCTTTGCAATTTTATCATCTCCCTCATCTTGAATTCTGATCAAAATATCTTCCCCTTCTTCTAGCATGTTATAGATCCACTCTGGATGGTATATTTCAATAGCATTCTCCATTTTCCCATGACTATACTTCTTCCTTCCTCCTACCATTTCAAGCAATAACATACCAAAGCTATAAACATCGGACTTGTAAGACACATTTCCAAAGTTTCTTGAGAACACTTCCGGCGCAATATAGCCAACTGTGCCCCTTGCTGTAGTCATTGATACAATACTCATGTCCTTACAGCACAACTTTGCGAGGCCAAAATCAGCAATTTTTGGATTGAAGTTTCGGTCCAGCAAAATGTTGTGCGGTTTGATATCAAAATGAAGGATCCGTTGATCGCAGCCTTGGTGGAGATACTCAATGCCCTTGGCTATCCCTAAGGCAATCTGCTGCAATTTCTCCCAACTTAGAGAGCACTTTTTATTTCTGGCCTTGGGTGATAAATACTTCTCTAGTGAACCATTTGGTAAGAACTCATAAACAAGAGCTCTTCTTAATCCGTCAGCACAATAGCCAACCAAGCGAGCCACATTGACATGGTGAATTCGGCCCATTATTGCAACTTCGTTGATGAATTCCATCCCGCTTCCTTTTGTATTATTGTCTAGGACCTTGACTGCTACAAAAATGTCATTGGAAAGCTTCCCTTTAAACACTGTTCCATAAGCTCCTCGTCCTAACTTGTTCTGGAACTTATTTGTGATTCTTTTAATGTCCGCATAGGCATATCTTGATGGCTGAAACGCTTTGTAATCCTCTAGAAACTTCTCAATTCTCCGTCGATTTTCTGTATCCTTGTCCGAAGGATACACATAAAGAATTGCAATAATAACCGTTAGCAGAAATGTAAATGACCCTGCTATTGAACCTGCATAGATTATAAAAGCCTGACTCAATTAAGAACCATTGATGTACTCTGTAGCATAACTACTTATATACACAATCATGAAAGGCTTAAATACGAAGACAACTCACCTGCGATCGCTATTGATTTTTTGGATGGGCCTGGAAATTGAGGCAATAGAAACTAGTTAATTAACACATAACAAAAGATTTTCTAAAAATAATGGAGTTTGGTGTTGTATTCAAAATGAATCCTCACGTTTTCTATAAAGGTGTTTTTCAAAAAGTTCGGAAATAGTGTTTTGTTTGCATTTAGCAGGGGAATGAAAACAAAATAAAAACTGTTTTCATATTTGTTAAGGAAATGGGAAACCATTCTGGAGTTGTTTTCCTTTTCCGTTTTCTTTTTTTCAAAAGCTTATAAGCTCAACCAAACACAGTTTCACGTTCTTTATATTCAAAACTATCTGAAAAAACAACCAAATACAATTTTAGAAACCATTCCAATTCCAGTCCCAAAAATTCTCATGTTCATATACATACTCTAAACAAAGCCATTTTAGAAATGCTCTCAAGTGGGATACAGAGCAGATTTATAAATTTCATACCGCGTCATTTCTTGATTCCGTAATTTCCTTAGCCCTTTCAAATATCAACTTTTTTGACCATGATCAAATGTTTAAATGCAAAAAAACTTTATAGTTCATCAAGGAGCAGAGTTGTTACCTTTTCTTTGCTGGAATCTCTCTGCACATTCAAATTTATGTCCAGTGCCATTTTTCTTCTTGTATTGTTCTTCACAATAAGTGCAACTTGGTTGTGACCATGTTAGTGAAAATGGACCCATAAGTGTGCTCATGTCATCACGATCAACTGGTGCATGGAAGTCTAAAATCTTGGTACAAGAAATGATCTGCCGATAGCCCTCTATGCGGCTGTTGGAATAAATGGCACAAATTTTATAGCCATTCCAACCAAGACAGGGTATTTCTGAGTGAGATAATTGAGCAGGACAGTTCAGTAGCGTAACGCGAGAGAAATTATGAGTGAATCGAAAAGGAGAATTCGATAGATTGACAGATTCAAAACTTGGTTTTTTACAAGACCATAGATCATCTGGAATATATACACTAACATTTTGCGAATGATAATCTATACTAGCTACATACAAATTTATCGAAGTAAATGGCAACCAAAGCACCGTCTGATTCTCACTAGTGCATGATAGATCGAAACCGGTGCAGCCACAGTGGTTAGGCTGGTTCTCTCTGAGTCTGAAAGGGAATCTAATGGGTATCAACTGTTCCCCACACCATGATGATTTTTCGCAATCATCTTGGCTTGCTACTATTACTTTAGCAATATTGACTATCAAGAAAAAGAGGTGAAGAGAAAATATGGCCATTTTTGGCGCACCAGAAATCTAGATTTCAGACTGTTTTTTACATGTAACGTTATAAATCAAGTTAATTATCTAAACTGGCAAGGGGGTTCTTTGGTTAAAATTAAACAAGTTGAAGGCAAAAAAGAAAGAAAATAAATAAAATTGGTGTAGACTACGGGGCTTGAGAAGTACTTGTATTGATTTTTATTCCAAAATGGATTATGACTTCTGTGGTCATGACAATGCGGAAATTATAGATAACTAGTCAGAAGCAACCATCAAATTATTGGTGAATTATGTTTCTCTTCAATCCCCTTCCCCCCACCACACGCACCAAAAAAAAAAAAAGTTGAAACTTTCAAAAGCAACTTGCAATGAGTTTTGACTGCATTCAATAGTTAGGACCACTATCAACTTGCAGGGACGAAGCCAGAAAAAATCAGTGAGAGGGCCAGAGATGTGACTGAATTAATGAGCGAGGGGTGAAATTGATTTTACAAGGTGAAATATATATATGTTTCCCGATATATGTGCTTATAATTTATGAAAAAAAAAAAAAACAGAGAAAGACATATATCTAGGAGACCATTTACAGCTTCATACTGTAGGAAGCCGCAGTTGTGTGGCAGGAAAAGTCTGATTACAAAATGGCGTTGAGTGGAAAAGTACCCTTGTTTATCCGATTCATAGCCCATCTAGTTGATGTGATCATCATACTCCACAAAACAAGCTACGCTGGCCATAATAAGCCACATTGTCCACCTTCTTCCTGTGGTAATCTCAGCAGCATTAGTTTCCCTTTCCGACTCAAAACTGATCCTCAAGACTGTGGAGATCCAAGGTACGAGCTCTCTTGCGAGAACAACCTTCCATTCTTATACTTGCATACGCCTTACACGAATCAAAACGGATACTACAAGTCCTACGTACAAGCAATCAATTACGATAACTCTACAATTAGAGTTGTTGATCCTGATCTTCGAAAAGATGATTACTCCATCGTCCCTAAATTTTCCATTACGAAAGATGACATTTTGTTTGAGAATATTGGATTTGAAACAACAATCAAGTATAATCGCGTCGCTCATGGTTGTTGGTCGATGGAGTGGTCACGCGATTCCGATCTTATAGAGACAGTACTATTCTTGACCTGCAAAAAGCCAATAAATAGTAATAGATTTCATGTTTATAATTATATAGACATAGCTCCTTTCAACAATAATAACTCAGCTTTTTCACAATACAAAAGGGTATACTCCTACATTGTTGTCGATGGAAATCTAAGATTTTCAGATTTGGACGACTCGTGCCGAATCGATACGTTGACTTTGATAAGGAAAGGACAGAATCTCAACACAAGTTCCTACAGAGACATTCACAATGAGCTTGTTTATGGGTTTGAGCTTTCATGGTTACTGGGCTTCGAATTGGAATACAAATACTTGAGGACTTGCTACGTGGATGAAGATCTCAACAAGGCTCAATGCCTCACTTATTGCAGTAAGGCTTTACTACCACTACTACTATTATTATTAGATTAAACAGACCCTGCTCTTTCAATCGTCCTAATTTTTCTATTCACAGTCATGAAAAAATTCAGTGACTTTTTTGTTTGTTTGTTTTTTCAGCGGCAGGGTCCCCCATGAACGTAGGAGAATTCCTTGGTAAGAAGAAGATGATTTGAGAAAGCACAGGCTTTAATTTAGACTTCTATTCTTGATTTCAATTTTTCCACCACTACGTAAAAATAAAATAAAACAAATTAAACATTTCCCCGGTTTAACTAGGAATGGAAAAAAATAAAAGGAAAAAACAATTAAGCACAGGCTTTTAGAAAAGTTTACTTCAATGAAAGTGATGTTAATTTTGAAAGACTTGAAAAAGATATACAATATCACGTCCACATTAATATATATATATATATATATATGTAATTGTTTTTTATGGTTCCTTACACAAATTGTTGACGATTGTTTTTATAAAATTACAGTCATTCTATTACCACCGAGAATGGCAGGTACTGTTCTTGCGATTGCCTTTCTGATCTATAAGTGGAAAAGGCGGCATCTATCGGCATATGATGGCATTGAAGAATTTCTCCAAAGTTATAGTGATCTGATGCCTGTAAGATACTCTTCATGGGACATTAGAAAGATGTCTGGAGGCTTCAAGGATAAATTAGGCGAGGGAGGCTTTGGTTCTGTATACAAGGGACAGCTTTCTGATGGTCGTCTCATAGCAATCAAATTGTTGGGTAAATCCAAGGCAAACGGGCAAGATTTCATCAATGAGGTTTCTACTATCGGAAGGATTCACCATGTCAATGTCGTGCAACTAATCGGTTTCTATGTTGAGGGGTCAAAGCGAGCTCTTGTTTACGATTTCATGCCTCATGGATCTCTTGACAAGTATATTTTCCCAAAACCAGGAATGACTAATTCCTTAAATTGTAAGGTAATATTCGAGATTTCACTTGGCATTGCTCGGGGTATTGAGTATCTCCATCGAGGTTGTGACATGCAAATTCTACATTTTGATATCAAGCCTCACAACATTCTTTTAGATGTGAACTTTATTCCCAAGATTTCAGACTTTGGACTAGCAAGAATGTGCCCACCAGAAGATAGTCTAGTGTCTTTAACTGCAGCAAGAGGAACTTTTGGATACATAGCTCCAGAGTTGTTTTACAAAAACATTGGAGGAGTCTCCTACAAAGCTGATGTTTATAGTTTTGGAATGTTGTTGATGGAAATGGCAAATAAACGAAAAAATTTAAACGCAGATGCCGAAAAATCGAGCCAAATCTACTTTCCGTTATGGATATATGATCAATTCAGAGAAGGAAAATATATGGAAATAGAAGATGCCACAGAGGAAGAATCGAAAACAGTAAAGAAGATGATCATAGTAGCATTGTGGTGTATACAATTGAAGCCCTGTGATCGCCCTTCCATGAACAAAGTCATCGAAATGCTCGAAGGAGAAGTTGAATCCCTACAAATGCCTCCGAAGCCTTACCTATATCCGCAAGAGCAAGAACACCAGAAGCATAACTTTGAGGATCATGCTGGGGAGACATCATGTTCATCAACAATATCAGAAGATCAATGTCTGGTCTAAAGAGTCTAGTCTGACCTCTTTTGCGTGCTAAGACTATATATGTATCATGTAAAGATCAATTTATGTGTTTGCAGGGGAAAATAATCAAGACCCCCCATCTATTGTTGCAATTGTAGTCCTTCTGTGTATTTAGTTATCTTTCTCTATGTTTATCAATTACTTCTTATTTTGAATTTTACCTTGCACAATTATTTTGTCTATGTTTATCATTTAATTACTTCTGTTTATCTGCTTCTTATTTTGATTAAACTTGTACAATTTATGTGTTTGAAGAAGGGAGCGATGCTTGTGAAATTTGAGATCCTATCGTTTTGGAAAGGTTTTTTTTTTCTTTTTCTTCTCTATGGAAGGGATCGTTTTGGGAGTTCCATTCTACAGAATATATTAAAAAAAGTTAAAAAAGAAAACATTTCATTTAATACGGGTCGGTTCAGGCAAGCTTTTTATGTATCTCTACGATCATAATCGTTTAATTTTAATCTCTATGGTAAGCAAGTGTTTTGAAGACTTTTGTGAGTGGAAATTGATACTGCAAATACAAGAGGACTTATTTTGAAGACAGATATTAATTAAATATGGCAGTGACTCAAAAAGGATCAACAAGGTAACTTGATTTCCCAAAAATACATGAGCGAAGACATAAGCAATCAAAATATGATAGATCACAAACCGTTATTCTAAGAAATCAAGATCCAACTTATGATAACAACTTTTTTTTTTTTTTTGTCTTTTTAAGTAACCACTCAAGATTTTTAAGCTGTATTGTATTGAAATATAAATCTTCTAAGAGTAAATTGCAATGTTGGACACAATATTATTCATTTTTTGCATTTCATTTTTTGCATAATGCATCTTGAACTTTTAATCTTTGACAAAATGCATCCTAAATTTTAAAATTATTGACAATTAAGATTTAATAACCAACAAGCATTAAAAAGTATGGACAATTTTAGTCATAAAATTCTAACGTGAATTTTCTTATAAGTAGAGCTCATCATTTTAAGCAAAAAATTAAAGTTTAACATGTGAAAAATAATACTTAATGAAATTTAAAGTAAATATTAAGTTTAAAGAATATTGTATAAAGATTAAAAATTTTAAATACATTATATAAAAAGTAAATAGTTCAGGGCTCATCTTTTAATATTGACAAATAATCAAACCCTCGATAAAAAAAAAGTTACATGCTCAAGGTTTGTACCCCGTGGAACTATGTTGGCACCTATTGTCGCCTTATAATTTCGCCAGTCTTGTTCGTTGATTGATAAACGTACACATGTTTAATAGATAGACATGTGAAGACTTGGACTGCGAAGACTGAATGAACAAGACAAAAACAAATTATTCTGTGAAAGAAAATTAAAAACGAAGACTAATTGCAAGAAAGTGCAACGGCGGATTTATAGCTGCCAAGCTAGAAAATTTTTTTAAGGAGGGCGGAGTGGATATTAAAATATTAAAAGATATAAAATTTTTGAGGGTGGAAAGTTAGAAAAGGTGAAATATATAATTTTTATAGAATTTTATATACATATTAAAAAAATAGTTTAAGAGTGACCGTATACCTTCGTCCGTGATAACTTTGTCTTTATGTAGCGACATTTATACCCTACGAAATAACTTTAATTTTTTGATATTAATAATTAACTAACAGAATGGCCATTGTTTTGTTCAAGCCTTGTTCATAAAATAGATAAAGGTATAAATTATCATAATTCTTTGGAAGCCTTTTTTTTTTTTGGTGTTTTTAATAAAAAAAGCCATGCTTGATAATAGGGATCAAATTGTAATTTTCAAATGTTTGAGAGCTAAGTACATATTTTAAAAAAAAAAAGTTAACTTGTAAAATTACATTTTGGGGTGTTTGGCAGTGGTGGGAACTGAGGTTCCTACCACAATTTCAGTTATAAACAGTATAAAGCTCTCACATGCTACAGTAACAATAAAAAATATACTACAGTATAAAACTCTCACATGCCACAGTAAAAGTGGTTCCCACCACCCTTTCAAACACCTTATTTATCTCTCATTTTTTAAATTACAGTTTAGCCCCAATTCAGGAATCTTTGCAAATAGGTTCCTAGAAAACTTCTCAACCCATTTTCAATTAACAAAAATTGAAGCAAATAGCTTGTCTATTGAAATTAATTAAAGCAAATAGCAGATCCGAAAGCAATTAAAGAAACTATCATTTTATTCTAAATATTTTGTTTTTTGGATTCTCGTTTCTACCCCTTGGCAAAGTCACAGACTCCGTCATGTGATGTCGACGGAGTGGACCGTCAGGACCAGTGATGGAGATGGTCGTCGCGAGCACTAGCGATGGAGAGGATGACGCAAGCAGTCACAGATGTAAACGTAGATTAAGGGGCTCAATTTTTTTCTTCCTCCTGTATAATATAGGTGTATATTAGCAATATACGAAAAAAAAATTACCAAAATTTGCATAAAGCGCGTCAAAAAAAAATGAATATATATAGTCTTAAACATTATAAGATATTACTTAAAAAAGCCATTATAAGATGTTAACACCTTGCAAAAAAAAAAAAAAAAATCCGAACTCCGTTACTGGCCACAAGGACCAGTGTTCTTTGTTATCTTCCCCCTTTTTAATTTTTTTTTTTAAAAAAAAAAGAAGACTAGACTTTAGCTCTATGTGACTTGAGAAATAGACACGCATAACTAAACGACATTATTACAGTTTCCAAGAAGAAAGCTTTCAGCTATAGCAAGAAAAACTTGTTCAACGAAGACTTGCACGAAAACGACATGGTCACGTAATGATGTATTTCCAGACCAACTATTTTTGAAGTTTCATTTGTATCATCTGATGAAAAGACTGAGACTGAGGGTGAACTTTCAAGCAAGATAAGAGAAAATTATTTGAAAGAAGACTCAAAAGCGCAGACGCCATATCTTCTATTTCCTTTCCGACATTATTAATTTCTTTTTACGTACATCCCACGGCAGCACTTGCGGAACCCACAGCCTTGTTCTTGCTTGAAGATGTCTCGAAAGATTTTTTGAAGATTTCATCGTAGACTTGGAACTGTAGACCAACTGTAGATGTGGTCTAATAGTCTCGTGGGGTCCATAGAAATTCCTTTTTCATCGACAAATACAAGACGACTTATAATGAAGACTTTGAAAAGTAAGGGAAGGGGCAAAGTTCTCAAAAACTGAAGATAACCATCCTCATCGTTTTAAACTTCTGCTACCCAAACGTCGATTTAAGTTGAATTCATAGGTTCAAACGGTTGAAACCCGAGTACCAAACACCACATACATACGATAGAAGGAAAAAATATATATATCGAAAGAGACATTTATCGTAGCTTCGATGAAGCTAGGCGAAATACCAAGGAGGAAAAAATCCCTTTTAGGGCAAATTATATAGATCTGCAAACATAATATCAATGAGTTCCTCACCTTTTAGAGTGCGAAGGAATATAATAAAAAATGTAACGGGATTGAAAAATAAAGTAAGTAATACATTTATTCCCCTTCTTTCGTTCATTTGTTTGCCTAATTGATGGGGGTAATGAGAAACAATTCACTTACACTTCTAATGTTATTGTTAAACTTAGCGTAGTAATCTTATTAATATATTACTAATTAAAGAATCATTTTACGTAATTAAACAATGAATAAAATTACAACATGTATATTTGGATATACAAGTAATTTGACATCCCTTCTCTTTGATGGGAAATCAATATACCAAGCACAATGCAAGGATTAAAATTACCTTTATCCACGCAAATACCTATTATTCAATGAAAAATTGAGAGAAAACGACATTGTCACCATTTATTTCAGAAGAGGACTCTGAGGAGTCTAGTTTGATCTCTAATGCATGTTAAGAATAAATTTATGCATGTGTGTGCGTGATAATGATCCATTCATGAGTATGGAGCAAAGAGTAATTTAGAACCTGTAACGTCCTGAAATTTATTTAATATTAATGTAATGTAAATGATGAATTAGTGTGCCATAATTAAAGTTTTAACATTTATTAGACTATTTGGTTGGATTTTTGAATTTTTGGTTGTTTTGTTAAATTAATGAATTCGAAGGATTTCTTATTGTTTTAAAATGATGTTTTGAGTTTTAAAACACAACAATTTGTAAAATGTTAAAAATACTCCGTTTTGCAAAACCGTGGGCGGCACATGGTTTTCGCACAGTAAAACCGCCCATCGATTTTCTCTATTTATTTCCTTCCTTCCTCTCTCTCTCCTCACTCTCCCGCAACACCTCTCTCTCTCTCTTCTCTCTCTCTCTCGGCAGCTCACTCTCTCTCTCAATTCTCTCTCTAATTTTTGAAACCACATTCGAATCCAAGCTTCGGGACAGCAAGGAGGAAGCTCGGGGACGTGATTCGGCAACCGAGAACGCGGATTGAAGCTTCGATTCGAGGTTAGATTCGAAATTTATAAACTTTTTACAAAATTTTCAATTTTGTGTGTTTTTGAAATCTAAGTTTGTTTTAGCTTAGAAAACCGTGGATTTGTGTTAAATGAGCTTAGAACAACTAGAATCTAAGCTTAGATTGAAGAAAAACGGATTGAATTCAAGATTTTTCATTTTTCTCCTCTTTTTCTCATTTTCAGATTTTTGAGGATTTTGAGTTTAAATGTTGTTTAAATGATTCCAAACATGTTCTAGAATGTTTTTCTATCAACTATAGTTGTTTTTCATGCCTGGGATTTGAGAAAAACAGGTTAGAAACAAGATTTGGATTTTGGGGATCGAGAAACCCGTGACTGGGATTTCTGGGTTTTCCCAGTTCGGCAGGCCGGAGTGATGATCGGCAGGCCGGTGTTCTTCCGACCGGCAGGCCGAATCTGGGGAAATGTTCGGCAGGCCGAACCTTGTTTCCGGCAGGCCGAACTGTGCAGTTCGGCAGGCCGAAGCAGGCGTCCGGCAGGCCGACCGAGGCATGGAAAATTTTGTGATTTTTACCTGTTTTCACTGTTTTGAACCCTGATTTAAATCCCAACCTTATAGGATAATTTTAATGATACAAATGGCACACTAGGACATCATGAAAGGATTTAGTAACATAGAATGTCTCAAACTAGATATTGATTGACTTAGTTTGTATCTAGGATCGTTCGTGGTTCCGTGGAGCTAACGTATAGCGGACCGGGATTACGGTGTGGGGTACCGGCACGAGTATTGAGGTAGGACTTCTATCCTATTTCTTTGGTAGCCTGGTTTTGAAATGATTTGGCTTTGAAAATGATTTCTATCAAAATGTTTTCAACGGTTGTTTGAAAATGGTTTTATCGGTTATATTTTAATATACCGTGATTATGAAATGAACTTCATAATAAATGTAACTGACAACACTCGGTAATTGAGTTTTGAATGACAATGATAATAAACACTAAGGCATGATGCCATATCAGAGATCGGGTCGTGTAGCGATCGACCTTGGGGGCAGGTCCCGAAACCCAGCTGGGCCACTACGGTGGTGTTATCATGGTTTGCCTAGGTAAAAGTAAATTGGTGTTTTGATTTGACGAGTAGACTGTTCTGTGTCAGGACGGTTCTACTCAAATTGTTTATCTATTTATTTATTTAAGTTCCCTTTGAATAACTTCTAATAATGCTGTGTTCCTTTGCGTTAAACTATTTTATAAAACATAGTCCTACTGAGCCTTTCGCTCACATTTTATTGTTTTAAATTTCCCCCATCTAGGTGGTCTTCCATTTAGGTTTGGAGAAGATTCTTCGGATCGAACTCAGGAGCAATAGGAGAGTTTATTTACATTCTGTATTTATTAATCAAGGCATGTAAGACTTAACTTTATTTGTACTTGAACTGTAATTGTATTTATGATATTGTCAGATCCATGCGTGTGCACAAGTTGTGGGTTGTGGAATCCATATTCGCGGTTTTTATTTAATTATTATTATTTGCTTAATATTTATAAATTCTTTTATAAAATGTGGTGGAAAATCTTCTTAATTTTTATTTAATTTGATTCTCAAACTCTCGATTTTTAATTAAATTCTCTTTTAATTAATCTAAATATTCCGCCACGTCACCTTCCGTACTCCAGGGCGTGACAGAACCCCCTTCTATTTGACTGCAATTTATGTTCCTGTGTATTTTAGCAAATTATAAACAATACTTTTTCCTTGGTCTACGCTTATAATCGTCTGTGAAAGTAATGGCACATATAATGTGCTTGTTACAATAAATTCATAGTAAGTTTATACCATAGGATTCGTAATCTGTTCTCTCTAATCTGAGACCCAAATTTTTAAACCCAATATAACTAATTATACCAATTCCTGGGTGGATTGGTTTTTGATCTTTTTCTCATTCGGATATTGAATGCTTTCGGGTTTGTTGGAAAATAAAAGTTGGAAAGGTGGGAATAATTTTTATGATTGGCTTGGCCAAATTCAGTGATGCTAAAGTGAATAATATAACCTTTAAAGAAATTAGCAATAAAGATAAATATTCTAGAATCAAGAATATAGTAAAGACTTGTAATTATTACAAATTTGATCATTATTAATGCATTCGAAAATAATTTATTACAAAACTAATTACAAGAGCAGATTTTGGTCCAATTAGTACTTGTAAGTTGTACACCAATTTGTACTCTGTTCCCTTGTCATGATATTTTCAACACAGATGTAATTCATGGAGGAAATTAGGCAAATAGACTATTTAAGGTCGCATTTTTAAGTAAATGAATTTTTTAAAAATTAAGAAATAGCTAAACTTCTTGGAAATTTAGAATGTGACACTCACTGTAGACACTAATACGTAGACACATCATTCTTTTTTTTTTTTCGCTTTTCATTAATAATTAGAGTTTGAATTTCGAGACGAGCAGCTTAGTGGGTGTAACTTTATTAGGATGTGTTTAGTTTCTAATTAGTTATCAATTACATTTATTTATATGTTTATCTATTTTTAAAAAAAGTTTCTGCCAAGCCTTTTATGTCACGCAAAACGTGACTTCGTGGAAGAAATTATAGATTGGAGCATATGGCTAATTGAAGACTTTTAGCAAGACCTGCAACTACTTTAGATCTGGTTCAATCTCTTGGGGGCCATGGAAATTGTAGTGAAGATACAAAGAAGACTTGCATGGTGAAGACTTTAACTTAAATTGAGGTGAAGACGACAGACCTCAAAAAAGGATGTAATTTTTTGTCCCAAAAATAGATGAATGAAGACTCACAAAAAAGTAATAGCTATGCAAAGATTTTAAAATCAACAAGCGATTCCGCCCTTTAAAGTGACTGAACATTGATCACTCCGTGAGGCTGTAATACCACTCCTCATAAAATATAAGGTTCTAGTACAAAAAGTGTATTATTTATCAAACTACGACCTATTGTTTTATGCATACGGGGCTTTGACCTCAAGAACATGAAAAGAATCTTTCAATATGATTTTTATACAATTTTAGGTATGCATGCAATCATACCAAGATTCTTTTATCATTCAAATGAGCAAAGCATCTACCTTAACAACAGAGTTAATACATAACGAAGAATAATCAATCCAAAACGTAGAAGTAGAAATAAGAAATAATTAGCTAAATAACGGGCTAGAGAAACCATTTCTACACCAGTTTTTGACGTTTGTTTTGAGATTCATTATAAAAATTCTTCCCATAAATTAGAGCTTTTGAGCAATATATCCTTAATATTCAAAACTTGACCTTCGTTCTTTCCAATTTTATGACATATGAGCGAAAAAACCCCCTGGCATTGTTATTGCTATAATCTACACATATATGCTCTATCTTTAATCAAGTTTTGATGTTCCTTTTAGTTGTTTTTGGATTTTAGGGTATTTATTTTTATAATAGGAAATTTCTAGATTTTAATCTTAGATAACTTTTCTACTCTGTAATTGTAATTTTTATATTGAGTCCATACTCATTGTGCTCTTCACAAGTAAATTCTCCCGTCTTCTCTAGATTATGAACATATGCAAAATATCGAATCATGTTAAATCTTTCTTCTTTTCTCATTTCAAAATGAAAATAAAAGGAGAAGAGAAGACCTAAAGTATAAGGGTTCAAAAGATAAAAGATAAAAATGAACATAACCATCCTTCATACCATTGATATTCTAACCATTCCAGGATTCCATACGTGTAAAAGTTTAAGATCGACATCTACAAGTAAATATAAAGAACTACATCAAAGTCGAAAATTTATTTAATTAAGTACATCTATGTAAAATATGTATTTATGGAAATATTAAACATATCTCTAGTGCTATTCGGCAATAGCTTCCAACTCGAGGGCCATACGCCTTGTGGGCACCTTGTTGTTTGTCTCTGATGGACCCATAGAGGCAAACGGATTAGGCGGCATGGTTAAATCTTCTTCTGCTTCCAGCATTCGAATCACGGCTTTCATGGTAGGACGACCCGTTGGATGCCACTGGATACACCAAAGTCCAACAATTGCAAGTTTCTTTGCAAGTTTAGCGTCGCCCTCTCCCTCAATATGAATTCGAAGATCTTCTCCTTCTTCTAAAAGATTATAGATCCATTCTGGGTAGTAAATTTCTTCGGTATTATCCACTGTCATATTTGTATTCTTTCTACCGCCTACCATTTCAAGCAACAACATTCCGAAACTATAAACATCTGACTTGTATGACACATTTCCAAAGTTCCGGGAGAATACTTCAGGAGCAATATACCCCATGGTTCCTCTAGCAGTGCTCATCGACACCAAGCTTTGATCCTTCGAACACAACTTTGCCAGACCAAAATCAGAAACTTTTGGAATAAAGTTAAGATCTAGCAAGATGTTATGAGGCTTAATATCAAAATGAAGGATCCTTTGATCACAACCTTGGTGAAGATACTCAATTCCCTTGGCAATGCCAAGAGCAATGCCTTGCAATGTTTCCCAGCTAAGCGAGCGGTTTGTGCCACCAGCTGCAGATGATAAGTACTTGTCTAGCGAATCATTTGGCAAGAACTCATAAATTAGAGCTCTTCTAAATCCTTCAGCACAGTAGCCGACCAGGCGAACCACATTTACATGGTGAATTTGACCCATTGTTGCGACTTCATTGATGAACTCCTCTCCATTTCCTTTGGAATTGTTTAGGATCTTCACAGCAACTAGGAATTCGTTGGAAAGCTTCCCTTTGAACACCGTTCCATAGGCTCCCTCACCTAACTTCTCCTTGAACTGACTCGTGATCTTCTTAATGTCTGCATAGGTAAATCTTGATGGCCGGAAAGCTTTGTAGTCCTCTAGAATCTTTTTAATCCTCAAATGGCTTTCTCTTTCATTTTTGTCTGTAGCATAGACAAGAAAAATTGCTGTGGCCACTAGTATAAGAACTAGAGAACCACATACTATACCTGCGAGCATAGAAAAATCACATTCAATCAGAACCACATAATGTCTCTCGAACAAGAGTCAACAAGCCAACAGGATAAGTAACTCACCTGAAATCAGAGCACCTGTTAAAAAAAATAAAAAAAAGTAAGATTTTCTTGCATATTGAAGATATTGGCAACATCATCCATCGATGTGAACATTTCATTAATTTTGAATTCTTGGATAAAATTTCATATCTGATCACGTTAAATGTGGCCTTGCCAACAGGATCTATAAAGTTTTTAAAATGCAAACCAGTTTGCACAAGAAGTTCTCTTACCATTCCGACCTTTCCGCTCTTTGGGCATCTTGTAGCATTCAGTTTCGTCAATCCCAGTGTCATGTTTATTCAATCTACATCTCTCGCCTTTTGTTTCACAGTGTTCACAACTTGGTTTCGACCATTTCAATAGAAAAGGATGATCTGTTGTGAATATTTCCGGTGGAAGTGTTGAAATTTCGAACATTTTCCTACAAGAAACAAACTCACCCAAGTTGTACATTTCTGCGGTGGAAGAATAGACACGAACAACGTGTCTATGGGAATTACTGAGACAGGGAATTATGAAAGATTCCAGAGTCGTAAGATTCGCAGAGCAATTGAAAAGTGTGGAGCCAATTCCCCAACCGGGGTCGAGCTGAAAAAGAGGAATCGAAAGACTCAGCGATTCCAAGTTCTGTTTCTGAAACTCACATGCACCACCTTGTCTATAGACAAGCATAGCCTGAGATCCATAGTATATACTGTTTACAACGAACTTCATGATCTGAACATTGGGCAGCACAAGTACAGTTTGATTAGAGCTAGTGCAGGTTAGGTCAAAGCCAGGGTAGCCACAGTGGGATGGCTGGCTGCCTTTGAGTCTGAAAGGAAATCTGATCGGTGGCTGATCTTTCCCACAGCTTGTTTCTATGCATTCGTTTTGGCCGGCTTTAGCTTTCTCTGCAATAATAAGTTGTATCATAGAAAATAATCCGAAATATAAGATGATCATCAACTTTACCATAGAAATTACAATATTCATCTCGGCAATTCCAGATAGTATTATTGCTTCTGATCAGGGCTTAGCTACATGGTATGTATAATTTGATAAATTATACTTTTATGAAAGAAAAAAAGAAAGATACAATATTCAAAACATTTCGTGGAAACTGGATCAATGTAGTACTGAGAAGATTCTTTCATTTGACTGAATAATAACCACTATTAATATCACATATCACTAGACCACGCCAAATGTATAGTTTTTATATGTATCAAAGCAATGAAAAGAAATACTAAACCTTTCGGATATATGCAAAGTTTAGTTTAAGGTAACATCAAATATATTAAAACTGCCTTTAATTAACTTAAAAAAAAACTTGAAACTATAATTTGCGAAAGTCGGTGAACAATAATTCTGGAAAGAAATCATAGGCCTGTGCATTTTTGTGCTCAACGGAGGAATCAATTTGGAAAAATATTTGGGGGAGATTATAAACTTTCCAATTTATTGTTTTGAGATTGGGAACCGAATAACCACTTACTTGATTGTCATTTTAATTAAATTTTGACAATTCATTTAATTTTATTTTTAAATAAAAAGAGCGAGCAACTAATATCAACATCAGTTGAACATCTTTTGAGTACTCGTTTATTATTATGATTTTTTTGGACTGTTTGAGTACTCGTTTAATTGCTCAAATATTTTTCATATTTCATATTTTTTTTAATGTGATCTGATTCTTAATTTTAAATGACATAAATTGAAAGATACAATCAATAACCGACCTATAAACTTGTTATTTATTTATTTATTTTTTTCCAAAGAACTTTATAGAAGACATTGTAGAGATCATTGGGCCCGATGTCTGGTCTAAGACGACTAGAAAGTCGTAAAAACTTGCAGCAAACACTTCGAAAATGTTAGGAAGACTTGCGGTAATGACTTGGAATTTTCAATGAACATGATTGAACCAAAAAGCATCTATGGCCAAAAAATATTTGAGTTTCCAAGAAAGCTATAAGAGAATTAATAATTTGATATTGAGTGAAGACTAAAAAAGTAAACGCCGTGTAACTTTCTCTCAAATGATAGCTTATGAAAGATGACGACCAAGGAGCCTCATGGAAAAATTAAAAACAAAAAACTTAAAAAAAAAAAAAGACAAAATGAGATATGTGTAAGAAAATTGTTAATATGCAAACTAATAATATTACATAAAACAATAATCCAGACTCTTAGAATATTATAATTTTTGGCAATCAAATGTTCAGATAATTTTTCAATTACTTCTTTCTCAGCCTCAGGCAAACAAATATTAATGTGGTGTTTGACAATG
The DNA here is from genome assembly GCA_025403435.1 of Artocarpus heterophyllus. Classification (NCBI taxonomy): domain Eukaryota; kingdom Viridiplantae; phylum Streptophyta; class Magnoliopsida; order Rosales; family Moraceae; genus Artocarpus; species Artocarpus heterophyllus. Next base: position 25,716,207 of record CM046332.1, on the reverse strand, counting down.
TAAGTTAGAACCAAAACTTTTAGTTGATATAGTGTAAAGCTCTCACATGCTATAATGTCAAGAAAAAGTGTTTTATAGTATAACGTTCTCATATGCTATAGTATTTTCAAGCAAAATTGGTTTAAATCATTAGTTTTAACTAATGCTCCAAGACTAAGATAAAAGCATTACTTAAGCAGATTTCCCAACTTCACACAAGTGCCCTTTTTAATCAAATAAACAAAGTGATAAATTTGTTAAATTTTAATTACATAATTCAGAGATTAGATGATACCTCTAGATATAAGCCACGAAATGTAGAGTGTCAAAACGCTATTTTATACATAAATCCATATAAATCATCTTATTTCATTTGGGTTAAAAGAAAATAAAAATGATCAGCATAATTTTTTGCAATGATTTTGCCTGCCACATTTGAATATGTTATCTTGTCACATGGTGTGAATATTATACAAATAGGATTAGGTAGAAGTTCATAAGAAAAAAAAACGAATTAAAAGAAGAAAAGATTTGGAATCTGTTTCAAGAAAAACAAAATGGTGGTTGATGGAATATATATATATATATATATATATATATATAAAAGAAAAACAAAATGGTGGTTGATCATTAAGTTTAGACGAGATTTAAGAGCCGTCAGACTTGACTGCGGGTAAGAAAAAAAAATAGTCTTCTTTGATTCTTTTTATTAATGGTGCAACTTGCAATTTGAAAGCTTTGTTAAAACAAATCATAATATTTTTTTGGCAATTAACATGCCGCCACATTTGAATATGTTATCTACTCACATGCCGTGAATATTATACAACTGGAAACCAAAACCAATATTATACAACTGGAAACCACATTCGAATATGTTATCTACTCACACATGCCGTGAATATTATAGAAGAACAAAACGCCACAAACCCAATACAGAAGCAAACCAACAAGGACAGAATTAAGTGGGAAATTGCTAAAACCAACAAAGACCCAAGATTCTTGACAAGCAAAATTCCATACCTGATCAGGAGAAAAAACAGAAAACCCAACTCTCTGAGACAACGATTGGTTTCTGCGGCTCCGGAAGTCATTTCTCTCTCTCTCTCTATCTCAGGAGTCAAGGTTGAAAATATCAACAACTCAAAGAGCAGCGCAAACCAAACTGTCCAGGGCTTTTTGCAGGGGAAAAGAAAACGGAAAAAAAAAAAGATTCAATTAGGGTTGTAGTCTAATCTAACGTGGGATAAATTATCCCATGTTTTTTATTGGGATTAATAATCCCATGTTAAGTAGGATTATTTGAGGTCAATGGGATAAATTATCCCAAATAATCCGGTCAAATACTGCTGCCAAACATGGGCTTAGGATTATTAATCCTAATCTTAGTCCCAAGCCCATGAAACAAACAAGGCCTATAAGATATATCATTTGCATATCATGATATGTGAGAGCAATGTGAGCACATAAAAGGCCTCGTCTAGTTCACGGGTTTGAGTTCTGTACTTTTAAATCTTTCTGTTTGAACTATAAATTTTGAACTGTGTGGTTTGAACTGCAATCTAAACTGGCGTTTGAAAGTATAAAATCTAATTATAAAATAAAATCTGAATTGGATTGTTGTTTAGATAGTGTTGAGAACATTGAGAATGGTAAGAAATCAAAAAATGGGGCTGTAATTATATTTGGCAAATATGTTCAAACCGGTTGAATCATTTGTATGTGTGTGTAGGGGGGCGGCAGTAATTGTGAATGCAAAAATTTTCAATTTTGAGTGAGTCCAAGTATCACATTAAGTTCAAAACCAGCTCTCAAAGAGCACATCTCAACACCAGTTTGAGCTTAACTTATAAGTTTAAACCAGCTGAACCCATGACTCTTAACACCACCTCATTTTCTTGTTAATAAAAGGAGGGATGTGCTTTGTATATGCTGGGTAGTCTTTCATGTGCCGACTAAGTTAGGATGCAATTTTCTACTTTGAAAAAAATTTATAGATATTTGCGGCATAGGTCCCCAAACTTTCAAATATTTGTCATTTAGGTCTTTATTTTATGAATTTGAACACTTAGGTCCTCAAACTCTTAATCTCTTAGCACTTAGGTCCCATTTTAAGAATTTGGACACTCAGTCCCCTAAACTCTTAAACTGTTAGCACTTAGGTCCCTAACTTAGATACTCAAACTCTTAATTTGTTTGCACCGTTAGACCCCATTTTAAGAATTTGGACATTAAAATCTCAAAATCTTAATTTGTTGTCGGTGTTAGTCTTTATCATGTTTTTTTGTTGTTAAATGCTATACAAAATGACAATATTTTGAGGCTTCATGGTTTCTTAGGTCCTGAAAACAAATTTTTTTAAACATAACTTTTTTTAAAAAAAATATTGTTATCTTTTATAGCATTTAAGAGCAAAAAACATGATAGGGACCAACAGTGACAAGAAATTAAGATTTTGGGAATGTTTAAATTCTTAAAATGAGGACTAACGGTGCTAATAAATTAAAATTTAGGTGTCTAAGTATTCAAATTTGGGGACCAAAGTGCTGACAGTTTAAGAGTTTAGGAACCTAAGTGTCCAAATTCTTAAAATAGGGACCTAAGTGCTAACAGATTAAGAGTTTAGAGACTTGAGTGTCTAAATTCTTAAAATGAGGACCTAAATGCTAAAGATTAGAAAGTTTGGGGGACCTATAACGTGAATATCCCAAAATTTTAATAAAGCAAACAATAAAAAACTAAGAGGGGAAATTTAGGAACAATGGGTTATTTAAGAATGTAAATAGTAGAACATTAAGAGAACAAAAACTTATAATTCATTGATATGTGTTAGTTGTCTAATGTTATACTTTCTTCCTCTTTTGCTGAGAAAAAAAGAGAGAGAGAGAACAAAAACTTATAATTTTGAAGATTTTTTGGTGGAAATTTTCTGTTAATTTCATTAAATGATTGCATGAATTTAAAACCGAGAGAGAAAAATGATTAGAGGATTTTTCTTTTTATAAATATAAAGGTGAAAGAATTCGAACTCTATATATAGGTTATGACAGATTATCGCTAAATTATATGGATACAAATCCTTATTTAAGAAAATTAAGCCGCCAAAATAGAATTCGGAAGAGTACTTGGTTGCTAGTCCATAGCTATCAGCTTTTCCTCTTCATATGCGAGTACACATATCTGCTGACAGTTTCAACCAAAAAACAGGAAGTGAAAAACAGTTATATTTATATTTTAAGCTCTCTTTTCTATATAGTGATCAGCTACGAAAGTTTTGATCAGGAAAACTCGCTCTTGATATCTCTACTGCTGGAGGATTATTGGCCATGGCACCTCTCGTGCTAATGGCTATGGTGATCATGAATATGTTCCATGAAACTATATGCTCAGAGCATAATAGTGATCATCCATGTTCTTCTTCATGTGGCAGTATTCATAATATAACCTCTCCTTTCCGACTCACAACCGACCCTTTGAACTGCGGCGACTTAAGGTATAATCTTTCTTGCGAAAACAATCTCACAGTGCTATACTTGCCTATTCAATCACTTTATGCTGGATCATTACAAATCGGAAGATTCTATGTACGAGCAATCAATTACAACAACTACACCATTCGAATTGCGGATCCAAATATTCAGAAAGATGATTGCTACTCCATCCCCAATAATACTTTGTTCATTGGAGCCAGATATCAATATCAATATAGCAATGTTTTTTTCAACAACGAAATTAACACCGGCTTAATATACCATTCGAAACGAGGATATCCTTTTTTGAGATTCAAGAATACTCGCCAACTTTCAGCAACCGTAGTATTCTTCAACTGCGAAAGGCCAGCACCGCAGAACTCTTCTTACATCGACGCTGCTCCTTGTGTGTTCAATGACAATTTTTCCCCGGCAGCGAGTTTGTTCCAATCCAGATCAGGGCAGTACTACTCTTATTACTACGTGTATGGAGGATATTTAACTTCTTCCGCAGTGGAGGAGACTTGCCGGATAGAACAAACGACTCTCATACAGAAGGGGTGGGTTAATAATGATAATATCACTTCCTATGACATCCACAGTGCGCTTGTTTATGGCTTTGAGCTTTCGTGGTTGCGAAGCTTCGATAAAAAAGGAGACGCTGATGTTTGCTTCATCGAAGATGAAGATTCCAACAGGGTTCGCTGTTTTTATGGCTGCTACTTTCCTCATTACATGGTAAACGATATTTACAAGTGTGGTAAGGACACAGAGCAATTCATCTTTGTTCAAATAGGGAAAAATATATATATATATTCTTTCTGATTTACTACTTTCTTATTAATTTACAATAACAAGATTATGAGTATAAGCTGATGACATTACATTGCTATTATTGGATAACACAGGTCTCTTCTATTTGATTTTGGGCTACCTAGAGCGTAAGGATTTTCCCATCTCTACAATTTCTTTTCCCTATTTCTCATTTTGATCATCTATATTTTGGAAAATCAAGAAAATTAAAAGATGATATATTGGATGGAGCTAGGCTAGCAAACTCACAGGATTTATTATTTTTCACAAACATCGCATTTTTCTCATGCATTTTCATCTCACTGTTTTCTTGCTTCAATTTTTTGTTTCAATTTTCCTTTCAAAATTTTGAGTCACTTTTTCTCACCTTTTTTATTTTGTTTTGCTTCCCTTGCAGTTCACATGTACTACTTGGGAGGATACAAATACATTGGTAAGATCCTTTTTTATTCAAATAGGTTAATTTAATTAATATATATATATTAGTAGGGAAAAATAAGACAACTAGAATAAGAAGCTTACAAAGGATGTGAGAAAGGTTATTAAACGAGAATGATATACATATATATATATGTGTGTGTGTATATATATGTATATATATTAATTTTTGCTAGGCAGTTTATTACACATGAATGAAGAAACATTAATGGCAATATTATACCACTTAATTGGTTTCAGCATGAAGTAGTGAAGTGGGATCACCTAAAAAAACATGAAATAAAAGAACTGAGTGAGAACAAATAATATTTCGGCAATCTAGTTATCTTTTGCCCATCTATAGCAATTGAAGTGCGGTTAATATGAAGTATTTCTTTTGGCTATTGTTATGATGTTCATAATTTTTTTTCTCCTTTTCAATTTATATAATATCGGTTATTTTGTCAGTTGGAGTGCTAGCACCAAGAACAACAATTGGAGTTTCATTTGTGATTGCTCTTGCTATCTACAAATGGCGAAGACGACATCTGTCGATGTACAATGGAATCGAAGCATTCCTCCAAAGTCATCACAATCTTGCGCCGATAAGGTACTCCTACCGGGATATCAGGAAGATGACCAAAGGATTCAAGGAAAAATTGGGTGAAGGAGGCTTCGGCTCTGTATACAAAGGAAAGCTTTCTAGTGGAGGACTTGTAGCGATCAAAATGTTAGGTAAATCCAAAGCCAATGGGCAGGATTTCATCAATGAAGTTGCTAGCATTGGAAGGATTCATCACATACATGTGGTGCGATTAGTTGGCTTTTGCTTCGAGGGTTCAAAGCGTGCGCTTGTATATGACTTCATGTCTAATGGGTCTCTGGACAAATACATTTTTTTAAGAGAAGGTAAAGATGACTCCTTAAGCTCAAAGGAAATATTTGAGATCTCTCTCGGAGTCGCGCGTGGTATTGAGTATCTCCATCAAGGATGTGATGTACGAATTCTACATTTTGATATTAAACCTCACAACATTCTTTTGGACGAGAATTTTATCCCCAAAGTTTCTGATTTTGGGCTAGCAAGATTGTCTCCATTGGATAATAGCATTGTGTCTTTAACAGCAGCCAGAGGAACCCTGGGATATATAGCTCCGGAATTGTTTTACAAAAACATTGGAGGAGTCTCTTTCAAAGCTGATGTCTATAGCTTTGGAATGTTGTTGATGGAAATGGCAAACAAAAGGAAGAATGTAAATGCAAATGCCGAGAATACAAGTCAAATCTACTTTCCTTTGTGGATATATGACCAATTTAGTAAAGGCAATGAAATAGAAATGGAAGATGCGACGGAGGAGGAGGCGAAAACAGTAAAGAAGATGATGATAGTAGCCTTGTGGTGCATACAATTAAAGCCTTGTGATCGCCCTTCTATGAACAAAGTCATCGAAATGCTCGAAGGTGAAGTTGAGTCCCTACAAATGCCTCCAAAGCTGTACCTATATCCGCAAGAGCAAGAACACGAGAAGCGTCACGTTGAGGATGCAGGGGAGACAACGACATTATCAGAAGAGGACTCTGAGGAGTCTAGTTTGATCTCTAATGCATGTTAAGAATAAATTTATGTATGTATGTATGTATGTTTGATATCTAATGCATGTTAAGAATAAATGTGTGTATGTATGTGATAATGATCAATTCATGAGTATGGAGCATAGAGTAATTTAGACCCGCCTTCTATTTGAGTGCAATTATGTTCCTCTGTATTTTTAGCAAATTATAAACAATACTTTTTTTGTCTACGCTTATAAACGTCTGTGAAAGTAATGGCGCATATAATGAGCTTGTTAGTATAAATTCATAGTAAGTTTATACCATAGGATTCGTAATTTGCTCTCTTATCTGAGACCCAAGTTTTTGAACCCAATGTGCCTAAATCCGGGGTCGATTGGTTTTTGATTGTTTTATCTTTCGGAAATTGAATGCTTTCGGGTTAATTGGAAAATAAAAGTTGGAAAGGTGGGAATAATTCTTATGAAGGGCTTGGCCAAACTCAGTGATGCTAAAGTGAATGATATAATCTTTAAAAAAAGTGAAAACAAAGATTAATATCCTAGAATCAAGAATATAGTAAAGACTTATAATTATTACAAATTTGATCATTATTAATGCATTCCAAAATAATTTATTACAAAACTAATTACACGAGCAGATTTTGGTCCAATTAGTACTTATACACCAATTTATATTTTGTTCCCTTGTCATGATATTTTCACCACATATGTAATTCATGGAGGAAATTAGGCAAATAGACTATTTAAGGTCGTATTTTTAAGTAAATGACTTAATTTTTTAAAAATTAAGAAATAACCAAACTTTTTGAAAATTTAGGAAGTGACACATCACTGTAGACACTATTACGTAGACACATCATTATTTTTTCTTTTCTTTTCATTAATAAGAAGAGTTGAATTTCGAGACGAGGCACTTAGTGGGTGTAACTTATTAGGATGTGTTTAGTTCCTAAGTAGATATCAATTACATTTATTTATATATTTATTTATTTTAAAAAAATTCTACCAAGCCTTTTATGTCACGCAAAACGTGACTTCGTGGAAGAAATTATAGCTAGGAGGCTGGCAATTAATGTATTGAAGACTTCTAGCAAGAAATTAATGTATTGAAGACTTTTGGCGAGACTTGCAACTACTTTAGATGTGGTCCAATCTCTTGGGGGCCATTGAAGTTGTAGTGAAGATACAAAGAAGACTTGCATTGAAGACTTTAAACTGAAATCGAGGTTAATACGACAGAACTCGAAAAAGATGTAATTTTTTGTCCCAAAATAGATGAATGAAGACTTACACAAAGAAGTAACAGATATGCAAAGATGATAAAACGAACAAGCCATTCCACCTTTTAATGTGATTGAATATTAATCACTATGAGGTTATAATACAGCTCCTCTAGTATAATAAATATATTATTTATTAAATTATGACTTATTATTTTATGAGTAATAAGGTTTTAATCTCATGGACATGAAAAGAATCTTTCAATGTGATTTGTATATAATTTTAACTATGCACCCAATCATATCAAGATTCTTTTATCATTCAAATGAACAAAGTGTCTATCTTATAACTGAGTTAATACATAACAAAGAACCATCAATCCAAAACATCGAAGTAGAAATAAGAAAACATAATTAGCTAAATAGCAGGGTAAAGAAACCATTTCTACACCGGTTTTTGACGTTTATTTTCAGATTCGTTATATAATTCCCATAAATTAGAGCCTTTGAGCAATATATCCTTAATCTTCAAAACTTAACCTTCATTCTTTCCAATTTTATGACACATTAGCCAAAAAACTCTTGCCATTGTTATTACTATTATCTACATATATATGCTCCATCTTTGATCAAATTTTGTTGTTCCTTTTGAAATGTTGTTTTTCCACGTGTTCACACTACACCCATGCTGACTTGAAGAGTGGGGGGACCAAAAAACAAAAGATGACAATCCCACGTCAGCCTATAGTCCTGCCTGAAGATGACAAGAAAGTCCCTCTTGTAGAACTTTTTTTTTTTTTTCCTTTTAAATATTTGCCATTTGGTACTCGTTTTGTAGACTTGCAGTGGGGACTTTGGAACTTTGGACGAGGTCTAATCTCGTTGGGACCACACAGATTTTTAACCAAATATGTGACGACATACCGGCAATAGCGAAGACTTGGAACTTCCCGTACAATTAAAAAAAAAAAGGTTTAATCTCAGCAAACTGTCTTGAATTATTTGTCAATGTCACTTAAGTCTATGATTTATAAAATGTCCAAACTCCCTTCATAATCTATCGGCTTGTTTTAATTTGAGTTTTTTGTGCAATTCACTAGCAAAATACTATTTTATGTCATCATATATATACATATATGCAATTTTAAATACCAAACTGATAAAAAAGACTACCTTTTTTTGATAAAAGTGGTTTATATTACTTTTTTAGTTATAAATAATATAAAACTCTCACATACTACAGTAACAACAATAAAAAAATTGCTACAATATAAAACTCTCACATGCTACAGCAAAAACAGTTCTAATCAACGGTTTTCACTACCCTACCAAACACCCTGTAAAACTCAAACAAAAATAGTAGATCACGGATAGAGTTTTAGACATTTAAAGAGTTAAGGGCTAAAGTGTAATATTTGATGAGAAATATCACTCTTAACATTTTAAGAGTTCAGATATAATTCAAAGACCCTGTATGAGATTAACTAATGAAAAGACTTTTTATGAGAAAAAGAATTTGAAAGTTTGAGTGAATGTGACATAAGAGGGGAAAAAAGAAAAAAAAAGCATCAAAAGAGTACATTAATCTCAGCTTCCACGTAGTACTATTGAAACCACTGGGCATTAATAGGTCTCATGGTCCCAAAGCAACAAAAAGTGTCAAGGTTTATATACCATCAGTGTTAAGCACCATCATTAATAAAAAATAGACCTTATACTATAAGATTCATCTTTTATTAGTAAATAATGCTTAACACCATTAATGTCTTATAGCAATACTCTAAATCAACAAGTAAAAGAATCCTAATTTATTTGAACAGATGATTTAAGGATATTTTTGTTTAAAGAATCATATTCAAACATGAATTTTAGATTCATCAAATTGTATAGTTTGTTTGAAAACGCAATTAAAACTACAATTTTGTTTGGAATTCAACTAGTGCCTTAGGAATAGGCCTTGTGAAATGACGAGTGTCAACATTATCTATTGTCGTTTTAATCATGTGTATGTAATGTCGTTTCTGGATTTTATTGTTATTGTTGTTTTTGTTTTATTGTCGTTTCTATGGTGTCATTTACATCTTTTATTTTCTTTTCTTCCTTTCGCTTTTCCCACAATGGGCAAAATGATTATGCTAAGAAAATATAAACCTTGAAGATAAGATGGTACAACCGTCAGTTCCCATGTACAATATTAGATTTTTTTTTTTTTTTTCAATTTGTTTTAGAGCATATGAAGATTAGATGAAACTTCAATATATTTTGAAGACAATCTGACAAAGATGCAGGTGTTCTTGTGGTTCGAAAGCTTGCTCTCACGTTTTAAAAAACAAAGACTAAAATTAGATTTGACTTATAATACAGAACTAAAAATAAGGTTTATCCCTTTCATTTTGTTAATGATGTGTCCTAAGTAATTTATATATGAGCAAAACAATGGGAAAATAGTAGGAGTTAATTAGTTGGTATGCCACTTGATATTGCGTTCCTTTTTTTTTTTTCCACCTTTTTATTTTTCTCCTTTACCTCTGATAAAAAAGGTAAAATTACCTTCAGACCTAAGTCTAATCCAAAATTTAAGGTCAATTTTATCTTTATATTATCAGGAAGTGAACATTTGAAAAAAATAGTTAATGTTTGTCAGATTCAACCGCAATAGAGTCTAGTAGGGTCCATGACCCAAAGAAGGTACTTTTGGGCTTTCCTTCGAACTCAACCCACATCAAATGGGACTATGAAATACACACTCTGCCCAATTATTAATTGGATTGTAGCGTGGCTGAAAACTGAAATCAGATCATGCCCCACCTATTTGTTCTACATAGACGTTTCTCAGATTTTCTCTGTTCTCATACACACGAGCGAAGCAATTTTTTTTATAAAGTGTTTGAGATTGTAGTTCCAACCATACAGTTTTAACTATTTATACCATAAATAGTATAAGTTGTTATATACTTTTGTGGAAAGTAAAAATTATTACAATGTAAAACTTTGAAGTGCTATAATACACGGTTGAAACTGTAAGTGTCTACTCTTCTCCCAAACACTACATTAATGTTTAGAAAAAGAAAAACAATATTTTCCTTTTATTTTTTTGGACCGGAGCCATATCACAATATGATTTAAACAACAGTCTGTTAAAATTTACAAATTAGACATTTAATTCTAGTAAAAATGTTGTCTTTTAATGTCCTACTTAACATCCTTTGCATTTTGGTCCTGAAATTACCCTTTTCTAGTGATCATATAAATGTTTTTTCTTTGCTTAGGACTTGAAATAATTTCAAAACTGAAAGTTTCAAATAAGCTACAACAGCACTAGATGGGTCCCATCAAATGACAAGCTAAGAAAGTTTCTTCTGAAAATTTTGTCAATAGTAGAATATTAAAGGAACTCCACGGACTTGGCCTTCAAATTGCCATCAAATCTATCTTAGCATGAATTTTGAATTAAACTAATCTCCATAGAGCTTTCATCTGATGGAACTGATGAACGTCTTATCTAGCGTCTCCAAGAACCTTCATCTGTATGCACCATAATGCTACCATATCATCTTCTTTATAATCTTCTGCTCATCCTCGGTGGCATCCTGTATTTCTACGTCCTTTCCTTGGCTGAATTGATCACATATCAAAATAGGAACTTGAATCCTTGTCCCCACATTCCCATTTTTCCTTCTATTTTCCATTTCCATTACCAACATTCCGAAACTATATACATCAGGTCCTCTAAAGTTCTTGTAAAACAACACTGGAGCAATGTATCCGATAGTTCCTCTTGCCACAGTTAAACACACTATACTATGGTCTAGGGGGCATAATCTTGCTAGTCCAAAATCAGAAACCTTTGAAACAAAATTCTCATCGAGAAGAATGTTATGAGGTTTACTGTCAAAGTTGGCATGTTAGGGATCGGGGTAAGCGAGTAAAGTCAATTCTTTCAGTCGATAGTTGATTTTAATAAGGTTAATAATTCCTTTTGTCGCGTTTTATGATAAACATGCCTTTCATATTTAGGAAATAAACGTTAATGTTATAGTGTTCACAGACCAGGGTCCCCTTATTTCTGCTCAGAGAAGACCATAAAGATTAAAAGGGTTGATCATTCTTTTGTAGTCCATATAATGGTATTATCATCTCTTTTAAGATAATAATTATAATAATAATCCGAACCAAAGAATGCAAATGGAGGAAAAAAAAAAAAAAACTTGAAGCAATATGACAAAACTGTGTTCCTATGCCATAGGATTTACCGAAAATCCTGCTAGTGAGAAGAAATTCTCTCTTTGGGAACTTTTCTCTCAACGGCACCAATTCGCTGAGGAGGCCACACAATGTGGGTCACCCTTCCCGCAACTAAACCTAAAGGTACCTGTCAACAACATATTGTTCTGATTTAGTCAAAGTTGATAGACAAGCTTACTTTTAGCCAACCGCAAAATTACTGCAATCAACTTAGTTAACAATATAAGCTGGATGTAAGGTTTTCCAAAAGCAACTTCCAAACAAAAATTCCCGCAGTACTTCGAACATTTACAATGACTCTTTTCATTTTTAACCAAACAGTTTTCGACGATTATCCAAGCCTGAATTCCAAGCTTTCAAAAGTCCAAAGTAACCTTTCTTTTTTATTTTTATTTTTTACAAGAGACGAGAGAATTTTATTAGAGAGGAAAAAATGATGACAGCAGGTGAGAAGTAGTCCACCAAAAGACAAAAACAGAAGGGCCTAAAAAATCATAATCATTGTAAAATTAAACCCCATCGCCTCAATAAATCAGAAAAAGAAAACAAGTAAACCCTTTTAACTTGAGAAGACCAAAGGGCAGCCCAAAATGTAACCTTTATTGTAATTGTTATTTTTGGTTTGTCTCTTGAAAGTGCAAAATGTAACCGTAAGTAGTTTGTCATTCTTGTTGCATTGTAGTGGCCGGATTGGAGTAGGATTTCATGACGGGAGGCAACACCGTGGTTAAAGATCATTAAAATATTTATACGGTTATCATTCAGCACCGCGGTTTGTAAAAGATAAAGAACATGCGTAAGGGCACTATAAAAAACTAGACTTACTTTTATTCACAACAGTTTTTAGCAAAGCTTTTAGTTACAACAAAATATTGTTATTAATGTGCATTTAGTCACAACTTTAATTTAATTTTTGTTGTGACTAAAACTTTTAGCTACAAAGGTTTTTAGTCATGGAAACATTTAGTAGATAAAAACCCCGTGGCTAAAAGTTTATCACAACAAAATTGAACTAAAGTTGTGACTAAATGCACATTAGTCACAATATTTTTTTTGTGACTAGAAGTTTTGCTAAAAACTGTTTTGACTTAAAGTCTAGTTTTTTGTAGTGAGGTTTGATGAATGGCAAAAGATGTATGAACTTTTGGCAAGTGCATACTTCTAAATTTTGCAAACTGAAGCATTAACTTTTATTAACTTCTGTTTTAATTCAATGAAAGTGGTGACCATAACGTATGGCTACGCATGATTCAAATGAGGTCGGCACAATAATTTCTGACACGGGAGAAAAGTATTTTCCACATGATCATATGAAGACTTGGAGTAAATACGTCATTGGTGAAGAGCCTCTTCTAATGGGAACAATAGATTAAAGAAGAAAAATGAACTTACTGGGCCAAAAGAATTTGAATCCATACTAGAAGCAGGATTGTCTCCTTCAACCCAACAATGTCCCTCTGGAATTCTCAGCACATCCGAGCAATGACGAATCCCAATCCAATCACCAGGTAAGCCAATAATTCTCTTTATGTGCCTCTCCTTGTGATTTGTTGGGGAGCTGCAAGTGTTGCAACTACATCAGTATTGCATTCCAGAATTGCAACTTCGGTGGGATTTGAGAATTGCCGATGAAGCAAATAAATAACAGAAACTAGAAAATAACAACAATATCAACACTAAAGGATTGCCAAACTCTTTTAAACCCTCGAGGCTGAAGATGTGCATGCATAAGCCATAAGAGAAAGAAGATGATGTAGCAATGAGGAACTTTATACGACAACCTAAGTTCAAAATTTTGATTACACAGCTATTTTCCACATAAATGAGAACAAGCAAAGCTATTATTTGGCTTGAGTTGGAGCATGATTTGCTCCATCAATTGAGCTTAATTATAGTAGATGTATTCATTGTCATCAATCCTTGGAGACAAGTTCAACTCATTGAGATGAAACCAGTAACAAAATCAGTTGACACAAAATGCACACAAGGACCCGATTTTTGTATCTTAACATGACATACCAGTTAGAATCATGTTCATGAAGTCAGCGAACGCGCTAAAACGTTCTACACTATTTATTGTACTTTCTGATCAGAAGTGAAGTTCAAAGTCTAAATGACCTAATGTTCTTTTATTCACAAAGACAAGAACAAGAAGCAGTGTGGCTCACATATGTCCTTTTGGAAAAGAATGATATCTGGAATGATTTCAACAAGGGAAACAGATATAATCCGAGGAAGCCAGTAATGGTAACTTTCGGCACCCAATACAAGGCTGGCCTTAGCTCCTTTAGTTTTAAAAATAATAATCAACAATCAAACATTAAACCCAAGCCACATGAAAACGAACCAGATGGTTCCTGAACACTATGACGATAGAATTTCTAAAGTTTATTCTTTGTTTCCCTGGTTAAAGTTTCATACAACCCCATACAAGACATACAGTTCCCGAAATTTTCTAAATTCTAATAAACAGTTTAAAATGCTTGATATGGCTGAACTGAATTGCATCTATATGTATTGTATGAAATTTTGAAATACCCGCCCAAGACACGTTGGTCTAGTGGCATTGGGGAAGGGGTGGGGTGGGTATTGGTTGCATCTATATGTATTATATGAAATTTTGATATACCCGCCCAAGACATGTTGGTCTAGTGGCATTGGGGAAGGGGTGGGGTGCGTATTGGTTTGGGGGGAAGGAGGTTCGATCCTTCATTGTATCAAAAAAATAATTATATGAAATTTGATATCCCCAAGATGGTTCTTCATCGAAAATAAATGATTTCAAACAGCAGTACAGAAGGATCACCTGAAAACGACGACATCCCCATGTGAAAACTTGTAGTCCCTAAGACAATATCTTTCCACTAAAACATAGTCATCTGTAATTCATAATCAGGGAACAGATTACTATGGGAAAAGCCATAATCATGCAAAATAACATACTATAAATGGAACACATATTTACAAGTGTCCATACCCATCAAAGAACTTGTGCTGGGATTGAATGTGGGAGACATTGAAGAACCCCTAACTGCAGCAACACTTGCATATCTGTCTGAAATGGTAACCCCTATAAGCCCACATGTGAAAGCCTTCTTCGAATAATTCCACAAAAGATTATGTGTTCCCATGTCCAGATCTTCTCAAAACCGAATCATCTAGACAAATTCACAGCAATTTTCACAAAATAAGCCCCCATTTATTGAAAAAAAAAAAAACAAATTGCACCTGAATTTGATCTTTGGTAATATGTTAAGTTAATTAAGTATCTTAAACTACCTTCACGTTCCAAATCATTTCTCTTTCAGCAATACAAAAAAAAAAGGGGAAAATATGAGAAAAGAAAAGAAAGCAGAAACTCTAGAAATAAAAAATCCACGAAAGAACGTTAAATAAACCTAGTCCGGTATCTCTGAGACAAATAATCAAACACATTGTAAACGCAAAAATCTGGATGAAATGAATGAGCAAAGAAAATCTTACTTGGATGAGACTGAAATCTATTTCCTGGATTGAGGAGCCCGATCTTCGTGCTATTATTACCGAGCAAGAAGTGGGAAATTCCTACAACGTCAAAGGCGTCACGTTCGGACCACAGCTACAGGACGACTGGAGAGAGAGAGACGGTAAATGTGTATTTCATTTGGTCTGGAGTGGTGCTTTTAAGCGTGCCTCATGGGCTAGGAAGATGCACACTAGCGTGGGCCGCTTTAATCCGGTAATGGTTTGAAAATTACATCAAATAATACATTTTTAATTCTTAATAAAAATAAATAACATATTTTTAAAATATTTTTGTGCTTAATATTTTTAAAATCAGGTACTCTTTTTATACATTTAAATTTTAATTTTACGCTTTTTTTCCTTTTCTTTTTCTTCTTTTCATTTTTGTTTTTCGTTCTATTTCTATAATTTTGTGTTTCTCTCTATAGTTCACGCAACTCTCTCCTCTCTCTCTTTGCTCTCTCCTCTCCTTTGTCGGTTGCTTTGTTATCATCACCGATTATTTATAATGCAAGTTATGTGGCAAATATTCATTATTTACAATATTTTAAAGTTAAATAAGAAATTTACCACATGCACAAATTATTTAAAAAAACATCATTTCTATTCAACATTGAGGGTTGTTCATCGGTTAATTTCCATCGATTTTTGGTTGATTAGTTATAGACTGATGGAGGTCGGTTTTGAAAACGTAGAAGTAAAAAACGACCTAGTAAACAGACGATCGGTTGAAAACCGATTGACAACGGTCGTTTTAATACTTTTAGGATGCGTTTGTTTCGTGGTTCGAATCACGATTTGAATCATTTTGCTACAGTATTTTCTCTCACAAAAATTTAAATCTTCATTCAAATACTTGAACCAAACGGACCCTTAGTTTCGGTTTGTTTTTTACTAGAGTATCCAATCAGGATACTAGGAGTAATCAAACAGGTACTAATTTGAAAAGAAAATCAGGAAAAGTCTCAAATGAAATGACCAGTTTTCCCAATGATCCAAGTGTTTAAAACATAAGAAAGTTCCAACTTTTTTCTATGTTGCAGATTATTCTTGCAGTACAGATCTCAGTACTACCACCCAAAGTACAACTAGCGAGGCATTTATTACAAGTCACAATTAATAAATGAATCCAGAATTAAACTCAATAATTAAAAAAATACAGAAAACTGGGTTTGAGGTCTGAAATTTTGACAAAATGAAAATAATCGACTGATTGATTTGGCCCTTATTTCGGTGTCTTTATTTGCTGCCTAAATGTCAATCTTGTCTATTTGCAGATAAATAACTAGCTTAAGGGCAACATAATAATACCGTTCATAATTTCAGGCTAATAGTAGGAAGACCAAAAAACAAAACTAGAAAGACCACAAATCAAGTAATAAGCAGTTAAGCACAAATCCAGCAGTGAGAGAAAGAGTCTCACAGCTTGCCCGCGACGGGAAAAGGAAAGTAACCTTGCAATCTGTAGGCAGAGAAGACCACGAGAAAACCAGCAATCCTCACTTGCAGATGTGGGTGGGTTAGTGTGTGTCGAGTGACTGAGAGTGTTTGTAATGTGTCGTGTGTGTGAGTACTGAGTCTTTTTTCTTTCTTTTTTTCAGTTTAAGTATGGGAGAAAAAACAACATAGCAAATTTAGGTTAAACCTTAATAACAATGTTATATAGTTTTAAAATGTATCATAAGAAATTGTGTAAAATCTCATAAGAAATTACGAGCAAATACCCCAAAATACTTTTACCTTTTTATCTTTTATATATTTCATATATCAATGATTAGAAAATACAATATTTATCAAAAAATATAGTATTTATCTTGTAAATACAAATATTCACTAGCTACTTCGTTGGACCACCGATGATCGAGAAACACTGTATTTTACCTTGTAAATACAAAAATTCACTAATGGCTTCGTCGGAAACCGTGTAAATACAAAAATTCACTAAGGGCTTCATCAGACCACTGGAGGCCAAAAAATGCAATATTTATGGCAAATATTGTATTTACTATAAATACAAAAATTCACCGGTGATTTCACCGAGACGTTAGCAACTGAAAATATAATATTTTACTTGAAAGATTATATTACTATATAAATATAAAAATTTACCAACGACTTGACCAGATCATCGACAATTAAAAAATATAATATTTTACTTAAAATATTATATTATTATATACATATAAAAATTTACTCATAACTTTGTTAAAGTGAGAGGCCAAAAAATACGATATTACACTTGAAATACTACGTTATTATGTACAAAAACAAATTATGAAGAAAAAAATAGATAAAAAAAAATTATTATTCTTTTCCCTTTTTAGATTTTTTTCCTTTCTCAAACATTCGATCACCATTGCTCATATCTCGACGATGTGCTAGTCCAACAGTAATGACAGCAAATTCGTCCGACGCAAAGCCGATAATCGTGATCCGATGACGACGAAGACGAGGATTGATCTTTAAGAATCTGACGACGGCGAAGACGAGGATTGCAATCTTCAAGGCCTGTGACTTTGTCTTGCGATCTCCCACTCTAGTGACTGTAAATTGCCGTCTCTCTCCTATTTCGTCAACGATTTCCCATTCCTCCGATGGATGAAGTTTGATCTATACCCAGGCAGCAACTTCGTCCCTAATCTCCCAAACCTGCGATGGCATCCGCGTCTTCATCGCGACTATTTCTTCGTCGTGGAGCTCTATGTGTGGCAATACCGCCGAGTAAGTCGGATGAGAAGACTAGATCCAAGGAGAATCAGAGGAGAGAGAATGAGGGGAAAGAGAGAGAGAGAGGGATGCTCGACATGCGACTCCGATCGCGGCTTCGATCGCAATTCCATCTTGGTCGCAAGCTCTGAATGTAGCGGCACCGATGAGCAGGTCTAATGGGGAAATTAGATGGAAGGAGAGAGAGAGAGAAAGAAATGGAGGAGAGAGGCATGTGGAAAGAGAAACAAAGGGGAAAAAAAAAAAAAAAAGAAACAAGGAAGATCTGATGTGTTTTGAGGGGTAATCTTGGTTTTCTGCATTAATAAAATAATGAACTGCTGTTTTTTCCACCCTTTCTAATTATGCGACATTATTTACTCACCACTTGAGAAGATCTGCTGCTTGGTAAAAATTCCAAGTGTTTAAGGTTTATCCCTTAGGTCTTTTTATTGATGCATTATATCCTAATCTTTGTATGAGCGAAGACTAAAGTCAAGGGGCACTAGTAGTCTAGTAATCCATGAGCCCAAAGAAAGCGGACCAGGACTAGGAATCATTTTATTTTCATTTAGGTTAATAAGAAAAATGGCCCAATTGTGTTTGTTAAATTAAAATATAATTTTAATTTATAGATATTACATATGTCCTAAAATAATTCTTATATAATTATATAGTACAAAATATGATATTATTAAAATAATTGCTATATAATTACAGATATTTTTTTAAGATATTCAAAATATTGCCTTAAATTTTAACTTTATAACAATAGTTTAATCATCTATTATAAACTTTTCTTTCCATTGAGAAATTTGACTGGGTGGCCTCTTTAATTCCCTCTTTGAAATAACTGACTGTGACTTTTTTTAACTTAGGCAAGTGACTGTTTCTTAATGATAAACTGAGTTTTATCTAATAAACTGTATTAAACTCAATAAACTCGAGTTTATTATTAATAAACTTAAATTTATCACTGATAAACGTTCATTTACCTAATTTAAAAAAATTGTAGTAATTTATTTTAAAAGTACTTTAAAAAAACATTTACCTCTATATCCCCTTTCCATTTTCTTGATTTGTTCATGATACTAGTATAAATACGTGCGATGCATGTATTGGGTTATTATTAAAATTTTTATAATGTAGAATATAAACAACAAATATGCAAAAAGCATAAATAAAAAAATATAGTTATACTTAAAAGAATTGTTTTCTAAAGTATACAATAATAGTAAACAAAATAAAAAGTCATATTTTATGATAGAATTATGATGATAATAATATCTACAGCACGAAACATTCAAATATTATAGGATAACAAAATACAATTTATATATATATATTTTATTTTTTATTTGTAAAACTTGTAAGCTTGCGTTATGCTATCAAGAATAATAGTTTCATGTCAATTTTGCTCATTAAAAGAATAGTCCATGATTAATGGAAATGCATATAGATGTAACAATCTTATCATTTGTTAAGAGAAGCAATCTTATTATAAGCAAAAAAAAAAAATACAAAATTTTAATTTAAAGTAACTTGCAAACATCATCATCAAATAAAAATATTAACTCTTTAGTTTGAAATCTTTTTTTTCCACAATTTATCTTTAACTTGAAGAAGATTCGAGTCAAAGTTGGCAATTTTTTTAGAGTTTCATATATTCCTAGTGTGTGAAAAATTTATATTATTTGCGTAACAATCTAATTAACTAACTTGAAGTATTTTCTTCATAGGTTTTCATAAAAAAAGTAAAGCATCTATGTTTTTTTAGAAAGAAAGTATTTATGTTTTTTGATGTAACCACATACATTTTTTCTTTTTGGAAAAAAAATTAATAGGGTGTTTGTGAGCATTGGTTCAAACCAATGATTTAAACTAATTTTTGGTTAAAATTATTGTAGTTCGCTATTTTCTTAACACTATAATTTACTTTTTCTTAACATTGTAGGATGTGAGAACTTTACATTGTAAAAACCAAAAGTTTTGATTGAAACTAAAAGAGTGTTTGGCATGTTGATTGTTAGTTTTAACCAACTATAGTGTAAAGCCTTCAATATCTATAGTAAAAATCAAAAAGTTGTTACAAAGTAACGCAATAGCTATAATAAAAAGTAAAAAAGTTACTACAATATAAAGCTCTTAGATACCATAGCTTTTAAAATAAAATTTTCAATTTCAATTGGTTTATCAAAAGAACTTGTAAGAATGCTAAACACCCTATGGCTAAAACTCGTTGAATATAATGTTACTTAAATCAAATAAGAATTACACCAAACAACCTAATAATACTCACAATCAAAAAAGGGTAAGAGGCCTTTGTGTTTCTAAAAAGCTTCAAAAAAGAGTTAGAAAACTCAATCCATAATCATTTATTAGAAACAAATTAAAACACAGAATGACTTTAATAATACAAACAAATTAAAAATAAAAAGTACTCTAATAATACATACTATAATATATGAAGCTTGTGTTTGAGGACCCGGTTAGAACAAATTAGTTAGAACAAAAAAAAAAAGAGTTAGAATCATAACTTATGATTGGAATTTATGTTGATAAACTTGTCAAAATGTTGATTTTAATTAGTTTGAATAAAAAATAAGTTAAAAATAGTTAGAATTAATAATGGACTAAATAGTAGTTTTTGGTTGGAATTATAATTGCTTAATAAAGGCAAAAAAAATTTTAGGTTATAATATAATAAATCTTTAACTATATTAAAAGAGTGCATATAAAGTATACATTTTAACAAGGCCATTAAAAAAACTTTTAGGCAACAAATTTCTCTCTCTCTCTTGGGGTTGAATGAAGCAGTAAATCCGCTATTATCTGCTCCTTACAAGAGCAATCATTTTGTTTCTATATCATGACGTCACCAAGCACAAAAATGGGACAAAAAAAAAAAGTCTTCGAATAGTACGAGGAAAGCGAATGAAATATGGAAGAAAACGGAAAGGCAAAAAAAAGAATTAAAAAAAACTTTGAAGCTATGCGTTTTGGACCCCTAAAAAATAAACAGTGACTTCTATTCACTCTTTTAACATAGTTAAATAAAGGTAAAAAAGTAAAAATTACATAATTTATCTATTTTTTAAAAAGTGAATTAATGTCTTTTTTTGTTATGTAAATATTACTTTTATATCTCTTTTTTAAAATTTCATATATTCAGAACCTTAAAATACTTTTTAACTAAACATTATCATATATTTAAATTTTTATAATAAATTTTCTTATTTTTTAAATAGTTAAACTAAGAAAAAAATATACACGTATATTTCTTATTTTAACATATTACATTGATGCATATCATTATCACTTGAAGTCTTAAAAAAATAAAATGAATGTCATTGAGTATCATTATTATTACGTTTTATTAACTTAATGATATAACAATTATATAACCTATAAAATACACAAAAATACTTAATAAATACTATATCATTAGTTTAATTACATATCACAAAAAAAAAGAAATATCATTCACTTGAAGTCTTAAGAAATAAATGCCATTGCCTATCATTATCATTACGTATCATTAACTTAATAATATATCAATTATATAACCAGTAAGACACATAAAAAGACTTAATAATACTGTATAATTAATTTAATTATAACACCTTAATTTTAATTTGTCAGTAAAATTATATCATTTATTTAATTATAACACCCTAATTTCAATTTGTCGGTAAATCTAATTTGTCGATAAAGAAATTCAATCTTTTTAGGCAATTTTAAAATCGTTATTTTATATACCAATTTGAATTTAAGCAACAAACACCTAATTTTAAGATTTTTTTTAAATATAATGATATCATAATCTGTTTGAAATCTTAAATACGTATATTATAGTTATTCTAAAAAAATAAATTAAAACTAACAATATCATTATTATGGTCATTAATATCTTTATAAATATGTATTTAGATATATAAAAAATATTCATGAACTATAGACATATTTTAATTCTACAAATAAAAAAAAGCCACATTTCTTATTAACCATAAATAAAAAGGTACTTTTGGGCTATCCATCCGACTCAGCCCACATAAAATGTGACTGACAAATACAAACTCAGCCCAATTAGATTTTAACGTGGTTGAAAGCTGAAATAAGGTCTTGCCCTCCTAGTTATTCTACATATACGTTTCTCAGGCTTCCTTTGTAGTCATTTGTATGAGAGAAGCAATTTTTTTACGTTAAAAAAAGCAATTTTTTGTTTTTATTTTTGAACAGAGCTATATATAAATTAGATTAATTCACAAATGACAAGTTTAGTGCTATTGTGCCAATAAACATGTTGTCTTTTGTTGTCTCTTAGTTAAAATCCTCTGCATTTTTGGTCCTGAATTTACCCGTTTCTGTTGATCATATAAACATTTTTCTTCGTTTAGGATTTGAAACAATTTTAAAACTGAAATTTCAAATAAAGTACAACGGCACTTGATGGGTCCCATCAAATAACAAGCTAAGAAATTTTTTTACTTGGCTTGCAAATGACCATCAAATCTATCTTGGTGTGAGTTTTGAATTAAACTAATCTCCATAGAGCTCTCATCTGATGGAACTGATGACCATGTTGCATCTAGTGTCTCCAGAGAACCCTCTACATTTCTTTCTTGCGGATATAGGCATGGCTTCGGAGGCATTTGTAGGTTTTCGATTTCGTCTTCAAGCATTTCTATGACTTTGTTCATTGACGGACGATCACAAGGCTTCATCTGTATACACCATAATGCAACTATGATCATCTTCTTTATAGTCCTCTGCTCATCCTCAGTGGCATCTTGTAATTCTATGTCCTTTCCCTGGCTGAATTGGTCATATATCCAAATAGGAAAATAAGTTGCTCTTGAATCCTCTGTCCCCACATTCCCATTTTTCCTTCTATTTGCCATTTCCATCAACAACATTCCAAAACTATAGACATCAGCTTTGTAGGAGACTCCTCCAATGTTTTTGTAAAACAACTCTGGAGCAATGTATCCGATGGTTCCTCTTGCCGCAGTCAAAGACACTATACTATGGTCTAGAGGGCATAATCTTGCTAGTCCAAAATCAGAAACCTTTGGAACAAAATTCTCATCGAGAAGAATGTTATGAGGTTTAATGTCAAAATGCAAAATTTGCATGTCGCATCCCCGATGAAGATATTCGACACCACGTGCAATTCCAAGTGAGATCTCAAATATTTTCTTGCAATTTATTGAGTTGATTTCTTTTCTAGAAAAAATATACTTATCAAGAGATCCATTGGGCATGAAGTCAACTACAAGACCACGCTTTGATCCCTCGACACAGAAACCAATTAGCTGCACAACATTGACGTGGTGGATTCTTCCGATGGTAGCAACTTCATTGATGAAGTCTTGCCAGTTGGTGCCCTGAGATTTACCCAACATCTTGATAGCTACACAATGACCACTACGAAGTTTTCCTTTATACACGGAGCCAAAGCCTCCCTCACCTAATTTTTCCTTAAAGCCCTTGGTCATCTTCTTTATGTCCGCGTATGAGTATCTTATAGGCACCAGGTTGTTCTGACTTTGGAGGAATTTTTCGATGTCTGCGTACATAGAAAAATGCCTCCTTCTCCATTTATAAATCAAAAGGCCAATTAGAAATATAATCCCTGCTGTTGTTCTTGGTGCCAGCGCTCCCACTACATGAAAGAGGTTATGTTACAAGTAAATTTGAAGAAAAATTATGTGGATAGCCGGTTGTGGCTACGTCTTGTAATTAATGGCCAAACTTGGTTTAGGTAAATGGCATTTTTATCCAATGGCTAATCAATGATAAACCAACAGTTTATCACCAGTTATCGACATATAATTGATTTACTAGTAATTTGCCGTTAATAAATCGGTAAATTATTGAGTTTACCATTAATAACTTGGTAAATTATTAATTGAAATCGATTAATCACTAACTAATATTGTTTAACCAGTGATAAACTATCAAGTTAATAAGTGACAAACTACAAATCAATGCATCACTGATTAACAATCAATAAGTACTTGTATTTTCCTAATTCAAAAAAATTTGGTCGTTTACTAAAAGGAGGGTTAAAAAAAATTATTTACTTCAAAATTAAATTGAGAAATTTGGCTAGTGGTCATTTGGCTATGTAATGATTGTAGACATCCTAAAATTAATTTATATATTTAAGTCAAGGATTTTCTTGAAAAATTTCATATATTATTTTTTTTATAGTCGAAGGATTTATGGAATTAATATATATATATTGAAGTGAATTTTTGGTTAAATTTATTAACTTTTTATGATCAAACAATTCAGTTGATAATTTTCACCACAATTTAGGCAGAGAAAATTTTAATCCGTAAACAACTTGAGAATTCAATTTACAAGAATTTCAAGTATAATTCGGTGTTAGTAGTGTGCAAAAAAACACTCTAACACGCAAAAAGTCCTTAATTGCATATTAGCTAAAAATCGAAGACATGCTAGTAGCATTTTCAGTATAAAAAAAATATTCAGACTCTGGAATTGATGCTATTGAAAACTATATCATTTCTGAGGTAAATGTAGAAAAAGTTAAGTTTAGGTTTTATTTGTTGAAGAAATAATTTTTTGAGTATTAAAATCGTTATAATCAGTTTTGGAGGTTAGTGTTAGACTAAAATAAAGCAAAGTTAGAGGACCTGTCGATTTCAGTCAAGAAATTTTCTTCTTCCTTAAATTAAGGAGAGCTTGTGGGTAATGGAGGGTGGCAAAGGGACAAGATTTAACCTAATGAATAAAGACTAGGCCCAAGTTGGCGCCACCATAAAGATATTCTTAGACCAAGATTTGACTGAATCTAATTGCTCCTACAGCCCATTTAATTCAAGATGAGAAACTAAGAGAGATTATCACACAAGTCTATATTTAGCCTCCCATCACTCCATGAGCTCATTTTTGGATCTTCTCTCTCATTTTCTCAAACCAAAACCTGTTCTCTCTAGCTCTCCCTCTCTAAAATTTTCCTACTTCCACACTCACAAGAAAAGAAGAAAGGAAGATTATAAGCTTGCTTTGGAAGATTGTCTACAGGCGTACAAACTAAACCTTCTGCGCTTTTTATTTAAGTTTAATTTAGTTATAATTATGGCATGTACATAAGAGTTTAATCACATATTTGTTGTCTCATTGCAAGTTTATGTTATGATTGTTTATGGTGGTGTAGATTAAAGCATGATTAGTTTATGTTTCGATATGGTTACTAAACAAAAAAAATTACTGCACTATTCATGTTCAAAAACAGACTCTTTACGGGACGGTTTTGGGAACACGGAGCTTTTAGGTCCTAACATTTTGAACAAAGTCCTGTGAGTGAGTTTTCTTGAGATTTCGGACAGTTTTTAAAAATTGCACATAAAAAAATTTTTGTTTTTTTGTATAGCATTCACTGTTTTTACAAGGACACGCCTCTTAGATGCCAAATCATGAATTTCAAAAAACATAAAAGTTTATATCCCCAAGAAACAGAGAATTTTCATGAAAGTTGTGCGTGTGTGTGTGTGTAGATTTCTGAAACTGCGCCGTTTACATTTATAAAACAATGCAGTTTTCTGTATTTACGAAAACGAGCATCGAAAAGTTTAAATCATAAGTTTTGCAAAACATGAATGCTTTATATCTCATAGAAATGACAAACTTTTTTTAAGAAAATTTTTACAATTATGCCTCTAAGACAAAGTTTAAAACTAATTTCTAAAAGCAGTCAAAACTTTTTATAAAAAATATTAATTTGGTAAAGAATTAATAAATCACTGAATATGGATATGTTAAAGACAAAAAATAAGACTTCGAAAACCACGAAAGTCTAGATCCTATTGAAAGTAGAAGCTTTTTGTAAAGAAAGTTTTTAAGAAAATTGTCTCTGGCGTACAGTTATACAAGGATTTTCAAAACTAACTTAATGTTACTCTGTAGTGCTAGTTTCAAACAAAAATGTCTACTTAGCAGTAGAATCACATTTTTTTAAGAAGATAGAATTTTATTTTACGACCAAAAAAGTATTGTAGAACTCGAAAAACTATACGAGCCTATAGTTCATAGTTTTGCAGCGAGAGAAGATGGAGAGAAAGAAGAGAGAGAATGTGATGGATTGGTTTTTTTTTTGGTTTGTTCTTATCACTAATGTATTGAGTTTTATTATTGATATACTAAGATTTACTATTAATATACGAGACTTTTTATCACTCATATATTATGGATTATCACTAATGTATTCGGGTATATCATTGATGTGTTAGAGTTTATCAGTGATGTACTACAGCTGATTGATTATAACAATAAAGATTATTTTTTATAACAGGCATTTCACTAAGTAAAAAAAAAATATGGTCATTTATTTTTAAAAGACAATTAAAAAAAGGCCATTTGATATAAATTAAGGTCTTACCGACGAACTTATAGCCTCCCTTGATTTGAAGGTGAACTGCAAGAAATTAAATAAGCGCCCGTAAAAAAAAAAAAAAGAGGCAAGAATATGGCATTTATCAACAAGAAATCATACTGATTGTATAATTTCCATGGTGTGATAACACAGCATTTCAACTGGTGCACTGAATTTGCTTAATCTATGAATTTGACTCCACACTTATTAATTTCAAAAACGGATGACGTGAAGGAGCAAAAAGAAAATGACAGGACTACCAAAAAAAAAAAAGTGAGATGACAGAAATCTTACGTTGAAGATAGGCAAGAAACGTCTGGAAAGGGCCTGCATTAGCCAAAACTAACATTAACACATGCCAATATTAAAATACTGAATCTGGAGTCTTGAAAATCCAAAATCAATAAATGAAATGAAGGAATAATAGATCAAATCTGGTATTTTACTTACTACACCCAAAATTTACTCTGTAGTCTATGAGGTTGCATCCATTTAAGCAAGAAACCTTCTTGGGGTCTTGATCATGGACATAGCAAAGACGATCTCCCCTTTTGTCGAAACTCTGCAGCCATGAAAGCTGAAATCCTTGTGCAAGATTTCTCTGGATTTCATCAGCATTCATGTAATTTTTCTCTCTCTTGTCTATAAGAGACGTTTGCTCAACACAACATGACTCCTCTAAATCAGAGAAATTAATCATTAAGCCATAATCACTATCCATCACATAATAGTAAGAGTACCTTTTTTCTTTGGACAAAGTAGAACCAGAAGAGGAACAATTACCCTTGAATATGCAAGGACTTTCTATGTAATTAGAAGAATTAACTGGCTTTTCACATGTGAAGAATACTATGGTCCGTGAAATGTTTCGAGTAGTCTTGAAAGTCGCCTTGGGAAAACCCAATATGGATGCTTGTTTGAGAATCCCATACCTGATTTCCGGCTCATAAATGAATGGATTCCAATAAGGAAAGAAATGCCCTGCTGTGGACAAAGTGTAGAGAGGGGTTGAGGAACAATTGTGGGAGTTTTCGTCAACGAAGGCGGGATCGACGACACGAATCGTGTAGTTGTCGTAGTTGATTTCCTGCACAATGTATCTTGGGGGAGGTTTAGTGTCATATCTCTGGGAGTTTTCGTGGGCATAAAAGTAAAAAACGGTGACGTTGTTCTCGCAAGAAAGGTTGTACCGAAGATCCCCGCAATGCAGAGGATCGGTTGTGAGTCGAAAAGGAGAGGCTATTTTGGGGATGTTACCACATGAAGAAGAAGTGCAGAGATCATTATCATGACCAGTTGCATGGCAAGGCTGGTTGGACATAATCGTGATCATTATAAGAAGTATTCCACTGATGATTTTCATATTTGTTAAGAGGGCGGGACAGAGTTATGTCTCGCTTCTGTTTTCTATTGCGTCCACATCTTCTCCTTTATGAAGATTAATAGTGTGTTACCGATAGGATTGTTGATGAATGTCGTTGAATGAGCCCAACTCCTCCGTAGGAGCGTACCAAAGAAAAATTAAATAAGAGAATTTCGTACATACTTCAGAACTATAAAATATTATTATTATTTTTTAACAAGTCACTTAAACAGACATACTGTTTCGTAGATTATTTTTTCAAACACCAACTAAATAAATTACTCACACTTAATATTCTTCAAAGGGGACCACACAGCATTGATACTTTTGACTATAAACCTATCCATGGTAATTTGAGAGAGGCTTTGAAAATATAACCGTGTCAGTTGCAATTATTTTTGTAGTACGTAAAAGTTTTATATTTTACTTGTCAAAGACCGTGGGGTTCACGATCAATAATCACCTCGTGGGCACAAAAAGTAGAAGTTTTTTTTATCTATGGAAGACCAATAAATAATTGTCTGAAAAATATATAGTCAATAAGAGACAGCTATTAAATGTTGGGTCAAAACACTTGCTTCGCAATCTCAGAGTGTTGCAGTTGTCACGCTCGATAATTGTAGAGTGGGCGCAAAAAGTCGTGTTTTTTTTTTCCCAATAAAAGACCAATGAATAATTGTCTGAGAAATATCTAGTCAATAAGAGACAGCTATTACATATTGGGTCAAAAGACTTCATTCAAGTGAGAATCCTTCCAAAGTCTACTTTGGCGGTTTGAAAGTTGTTTTGTATGTCTAAAGAGAACCTTTCACTCTGGTCGACGTCGCTTTGCACAAGTTGTGATTTTCACTATTTTCTCCACTTGTGTTTTTCCAAGCACTCCCACTGGACAGTCAGTGCAAAATAAATAAATAAAATAAAATAGGGTCCTAATGTGTGGCAGCACTATCATCACACAAGCATAATATTAAAAGATAGCTTTTGACTCATTCTCGCCACGTGAATGCAAATAAAACACTCAAAATGTTGTGATTAGTAGAGTACGGATGCTACGTTAATCCTAATTTTTTAAAGTTTTCTTTTTAACGAGAACAGATATTAATAAGATATGTTTTTCTAATGTTGATCCGGTTAAAATTATATTTCTGGTACAAATTTAACGGCTGCAAAACAGTCTTATCTACGGGTGATCTTTTTGGATCCAAAAATAACTTACTTTTTTTTATTATACCAATTTAGGTGTTAGTAAGTTGTTATCTCTTTTCACTCGTAGATAATACTTTGTGTTGACATCAGTTGGTATTTAAAAATTAGGATCAAACATTAGTCTATTGAAAGTGCCTTTACTGTATCACATGTTTACTATTTTTTAATAAGCAATTTTTAAGAACCAAAATATATTTTTCAATAAGTATTAATTTTTTAAACGTTAAACTTATAAAAAAAATGTTTTTAATAAAATTTAATAGTTTTAAAACTTGTACAACCATCAATAATTGTTCTCAGAAGAGAAGTCCCATTTTAATAAAGATAACTGTGAGTTGGATAGCCAAAAAAAAAAAAAAAAAAAAAGGAATTAATGTGTATATACTGGTAAAAAGAAGAGTTCCTTGAGAGGTTTCAAAGCAATATCGGTTTATATCCACGGTATTCTCTAAACCGCTGAGATATGTTTGTTCCCATTGCAAAAATACTCTTTTTTCCTTGCTTGTTCATTTCTCTAGTAGCTGTTGCATATGGAGCCAGTAAGCAAAATGATCAGTGCAAGGAATTGAGGTGCGGAAAAAATGGGCCAACAATCAAATTCCCTTTCTGGCTCAAACACAGCCCGACGCAGGCAAGCGACGACTGCGGCTATCCTGGCTTCGATCTGATCTGCATCGGGAACGAAACGGCTCTGGATCTGCAAGTTTCATTACCAATTAAGTACCAGCTCTTTGTAAGCAAAGTAGATTATGAACTTCAACTCATTTACTTATATAGAAGAGACAAATGTGGCCTTGAGGAAAAGGATTTGAAATTGTTCATGAACCTCTCAACAACATTTCCTGATTCTTCATTGGTATTTGATAAAAACGATGGCTCTACTATATTGAAATGCCCTTCATCACGAAGTTCAGAATTAGATCATCCGACACCGAAGTACTGCCAGACGAGTGAAAAAAGTCGCTATGTTGCGAGGGCCTCTAGCACTGACGTTGATTACCTGTTTGCGTATGTGTCCTGTTTCAAGGTGTTCGACGTTCCGTCGGTTCGAGATATTATACTCCAACTCCTACTCGATTATTCCTCTTATCCTGCAATGAGCTGGGAAAAACCAGATTGTAGCCGTTGTGAAAGGGAAGGCAAGAGATGTAGATTGAAGAAACTTGGAGCTGGAGCTGGAGATGACATGGAAACTGAATGTTATGACCTGTCTTCTAAACCCAGAAATGGTAATTAAAGTTCTTTTTCCTTTCATTTTTTAATTATGAGCGCCAACAATATTATTGAGAATTTTCCTGATTCGTTTTTTTTTTGCCTCCTTTTAACGAGGAAAAAAAGCTTTCATTATATTAATGCAAATCATCATAAACTTTCAATTGCGTATTTTTGACATACAAGGAAATATTGGAAAAGTCAATTAACATCCAATTGCAAATTTTATGGCAGGCATGAATTACAAGTTTGAACGGGAAATATTACAACAATTTAAAATTTTGTTAGAGAAAATACTATTGTCAAATCAGTTCAAATTGAAATGAGTTAAACAGAATTGATATTTGAATATGTTGCTAATTATATATACATACATATGTATATATTTATTGTGTACTCACTTTCAGTACCACGTTCTTCACAAGCTTATTTGTTAAATTTTTTGACAGGTCTATCAAAAAAGTATTCATTTGTCACTGCAGGTGAGATGTCTACCTTGCCCCTTTGAGAAATACACTTGATATATATACACATATACTTTTAGACTCTCGAAAGATTTTGTATATATATTTTTTTACTTTGATTTTCTGCATGCAGGTGCGACTGTAGGCTCTTTTGTTGTTATACTTGCAGCCGTAGCAATTTTCCATCTCTATACTTTAGACAAAAATCAAAGAGAAAATCGAAAGAGAATTAAAAAGTTTTTGGAAGATTACAAAGCCTTAAAGCCATCAAGATTTACTTATTCCGACATTAAGAAGATCACAAACAAGTTCAAGGAGAAGTTGGGCGAAGGAGCCTTTGGAACAGTGTTCAAAGGTAAGCTTTCCAATGACATCCTTGTGGCTGTGAAGGTATTGAACAATTTCAAAGGGAATGGAGAGGAGTTCATCAACGAAGTAGCGACGATGGGTCGGATTCATCATGTGAATGTGGTTCGGTTGGTCGGGTATTGTGCTGATGGATTTAAAAGAGCTCTTGTTTACGAGTTCTTACCAAATGACTCATTAGAAAAGTATACAACATCGGCCACAGGTGGCTTAAATCATTCGCTCAGCTGGGAGACATTGCAGGACATTGCTCTGGGCGTCGCGAAGGGGATCGAGTATCTTCACCAAGGCTGTGAGCAAAGAATCCTTCATTTTGATATAAAGCCTCACAATGTTTTGCTGGACCAAAACTTCACTCCTAAAATATCCGATTTCGGTATGGCAAAGTTGTGTTCTAGGGATCAAAGCATAGTGTCAATGACTACTGCTAGAGGGACCATAGGCTACATTGCCCCTGAGGTATTCTCTAGAAACTTTGGAAACGTGTCATATAAGTCGGACGTTTATAGTTTTGGAATGCTGCTGCTTGAGATGGTAGGAGGAAGGAAGAATACTAACATGATAGAGGAGAATACAGAACAAATATACTACCCGGAATGGATATATAATCTTTTAGAAGAAGGTGAAGATCTTCGAATTCGTATTGAAGAAGAAGGAGACGCTAAAATTGCAAAGAAACTGGCAATTGTAGGACTCTGGTGCATTCAGTGGCACCCAATTAGTCGGCCTACCATGAAAGTTGTAGTTCAAATGCTTGAAGGAGGAGAAGAATTGAGCATGCCCCCTAATCCTTTTGCCTCATCAGGTCCATTACCAAAAACGAATGTGAAGATCCCGGCAAGACGTATGGCACTCGAGCTAGAAGGTATTGCTGAATAAGCATAACAGATACGTTGGTCCCTTTTGTATTTGTTGTACTATTGAAAGTGTAAGCTATAATCTGCCAAGGCCTCAATGAAGGAACACTGCTCCCTAAAGTGTAAACTCGGGTGACTGTTGCTAATCTAACAAAAGTTTGTGTACGCTCTCTTATTTGTGATAGTCAGTGATAGAACTGTTAAATTATGGAGCCCAATTATTGTTCTTGGGACAATTATTATCTTAAGCAGAAAAAGTACGCAGATAGATGTAATGTCATGACTAATTTGAGTCAAATAGATCAAAAACTCATTCCTCGAGCGCTTTAAAAATTAGGGAGTAAAAGTATATAAGGTTTATCCCTTTTTGTTTTGTTAATGATGTATCGTTGTCTATTTTATGAGCATAGACTGAAGTCAATGCGCAATAGTAGTCTAGTAGGGTCCATGACCCCAAAGAAAGCGGACCATAGATGGGAATCATTTTATTTCCATTTCCATGACTAGTTCATGCTAAAAATTACATAATCTGTTTGTATTTTAAGAAATGAATTAATATCTATTATTGTTATGTAAATATTACTTATATGTCTCTTTTTAAAAATTTATATATTCAGAACCCTAAAATATCCTCTAACTAAATTATCATGTATTTAAATTTTTATAACAAATTTTCTTATTTTTTAAATAGTTAAATTAGAAAAAAACATACACATATATTTTTTATTTTAACATATTACCTTGATGCATTATTATTATCACTTGAAATCTTAAAAAATGAATTGAATATCATTGAGTATCATTATCATTACATATCATTAATTTAATGATGTAACAATTATATAACCTATAAGATACATAAAAAGACTTAATAAATACTATATCATTAATTTAATTATATATCACAAAAAATAGTAAATATCATTCACTTAAAGTTTTAAGAAATAAATGTCATTGCGTATCATTATCATTACGTATCATTAACTTAATAATATATGAATTATATAACTAGAAAGACACATAAAAAGACTTAATAATACTGTGTCACTAATTCAATTACAACATCTTAATTTTAATATGTCAGTAAAACGACATTATTAATTTAATTACAACACCCTAATTCTAATTTGTCGGTAAATCCAACTTGTCGATAAAAAATTTCTATCTTTTTAGGGAATTTTAAAATCGTTATTTTAGTTACCAATTTGAATTTAAGCAACAAACACTCTAATTCTAGAAATTTTTTTTAATATAATGATATCATAATCCATTTAAAATCTTAAATACGTATATTATAGTTATTCTAAAAAAACAAATTAAAACTAAAAATATCATTATTGTGGTCATTAATGTCTTTATACATATGCATTGAAATATATAAAGAATATTTATAAACTGCAGATATATTTTAATTTTACAAATAAAAAAGAGTTACATGTCTTGTTAACCCTAGTTCATGATGAAAGGTACCTTTGGGCTATGCATCGAACTGGGACTACATCAAATGTTACTTAACAAATACAAACTCGGCCCAATTAGATTGTAACGTGATTGAAAACTGAAATCAATCATGCCCTCATATTTATTCAACATATGCTTCCCTTAGGTTTCCTCTGTTCTCATATATATGAGACAGACAATTTTTTTATGTAAAAAAAAGCGCAATTTTTTCGTTTTATTTTTGGAAGGGAGCTAGATATTAATTAGATCAATTCACAAATGACAAATTTAGTGCTATTGTGCCAATAAACATGTTGTCTTTTGATGTTTCTTATTTAACGTCCTCTGCATTTTGGCCCTGAAATCTTTCCCTTCTCTAACGATCATATATAAGTTTTTCTTCGTTTTGGGATTTGGAACAATTTTAAAACTGAAGTTTCAAACAAGGTACAACAGCAATTTATGGTTCCCATCAAAGAACAAGCTAAGAAAATTTTTTTACTTGGCTTGCAAGCCGCCATCAAATCTATCTAAGTATGAATTTTGAATTAAACTAATCTCCATAGAGCTCTCATCTGATGGAACTGATGACCATGTTGCATCTAGTGTCTCCAGAGAACCCTCTACATTTCTTTCTTGCGGATATAGGCATGGCTTCGGAGGCATTTGTAGGTTTTCGATTTCGTCTTCAAGCATTTCTATGACTTTGTTCATTGACGGACGATCACAAGGTTTCATCTGTATGCACCATAATGCAACTATGATCATCTTCTTTATAGTCCTCTGCTCATCCTCAGTGGCATCTTGTAATTCTATGTCCTTTCCCTGGCTGAATTGGTCATATATCCAAATAGGAAAATAAGTTGCACTTGAATCCTCTGTCCCCACATTCCCATTTTTCCTTCTATTTGCCATTTCCATCAACAACATTCCAAAACTATAGACATCAGCTTTGTAGGAGACTCCTCCAATGTTTTTGTAAAACAACTCTGGAGCAATGTATCCAATGGTTCCTCTTGCCGCAGTCAAAGACACTATACTATGGTCTAGAGGGCATAATCTTGCTAGTCCAAAATCAGAAACCTTTGGAACAAAATTCTCATCGAGAAGAATGTTATGAGGTTTAATGTCAAAATGCAAAATTTGCATGTCGCATCCCCGATGAAGATATTCGACACCACGTGCAATTCCAAGAGAGATCTCAAATATTTTCTTGCAACTTATTGAGTTGAGTTCTTTTCTGGAAAAAATATACTTATCAAGAGATCCATTGGGCATGAAGTCAACTACAAGACCACGCTTTGATCCCTCGATGCAGAAACCAATTAGCTGCACAACATTGACGTGGTGGATTCTTCCGATGGTAGCAACTTCATTGATGAAGTCTTGCCAGTTGGTGCCCTGAGATTTACCCAACATCTTGATTGCTACAAAATGACCACTACGAAGTTTTCCTTTATACACAGAGCCAAAACCTCCTTCACCCAATTTTTCCTTAAAGCCCTTGGTCATCTTCTTTATGTCTGAGTATGAGTACCTTATAGGCGCTAGGTTATTCTGACTTTGGAGGAATTTTTCGATGTCTGCGTACATAGAAAAATGCCGCCTTCTCCATTTATAAATCAAAAGGCCAATTAGAAATATAATCCCCGCAGTTGTTCTTGGCGCTAGCGTTCCCACTACACAAAAGAGGTTATGTTACAAGTAAATTTGAGGGAAAATTATGTGGATAGTCGGTTGTGGCTACCTCTTTTAATTAGTGGCCGAACTTGTTTCAGGCAAATGGCTTTTTATACCATGGCTAATCAATGATAAACAACAATTTATTGTCCGTAAATCGATATATCATTGATTTACCAATAGTTACCACTAATAACTCGGTAAATTATTGATTAAAATTAACTAATCACTAACTAATATTGATTAATCTATGATAAACTACCAAGTCAATAAGTGATAAACCATATATCAAAGCATAACTAATTAACCATTGATAAAAACTTTTATTTCCTAATTCAACAAAACTTGGGTCGTTTACAAATATTTACTTTGAAACTAAGTTTGATTGGAAATAGAGGGAGGGAAAAAAAAGCATAAATGAAGGTCTTACCAACGAACTTGTATCCTTCTTTAATTTGAATGTAAACTGCAAGAAATTAAATAAGCCCCCATGAAAAAAAAAAAGCCAAAAAATATATAGTATTTTATCCAAAAAAAAAATCATATTGAATTTGTATATGATAAGCATGGTCGCATTGAATTTGCTTTATCTGTGAATTTAACCTCACATTTATGATAATTTCAAAAACTAATTTCATAAAAGGAGCAAAAGTGAGATAACAGAAATCTTACGTTGAAGGTAGGCAAGAAACGTATGGAAAGGGCCTGCATTACCCAAAACTAACATTAACACAAAAATGCGAAATCAATAAATAAAATCAACGAAAAATAAATAAAATCTAGTATTTTACTCACTGCACCCAAAATTTACTCTGTAGTCGATGAAGGTGCAACCAACTAAACAAGAAACCTTCTTGGAGCCTTGATCGTGAACATAGCAAAGACGATCTCCGATTTTGTCGAAACTCTGCACCCATGAAAGCTCAAATCCTCGTGCAAGATTTCTCTGGATTTCATCAGCATTCATGTAATTTTTCTCTCCCTTATCTATAAGAGACATTTGCTCTACACAACATGACTCTTCCAAAGCAGATAAAGGACAATAATCACCGTCCATCACATAATAGTAAGAGTACATTTTTTCCTTGGACAAAGTGGAGCTAGAAGATGTACAATTACCCTTGAATGTGCAAGGACTTTCTATGTAATTAGAAGAATTAACTGGCTTTCCACATGTGAAGAATATTATGGTCTGCGAAATTTTTCGAGTAGTCTTGAAAATCGCCTTGGGATAACCCGACATGGATGCTTGTTTGAGAAACCCGTACCTGATTTCCGGTTCGTAAAGATATGGATTCCAGCCAAGAAAGAATTTGCTTGATGTGGACAAAGTGTTGAGAGGGATTGAGGAACAATTGTGGGAATTTTCGTCAACGAAGGCGGGATCGACGACACGAATCGTGTAGTTGTCGTAGTTGATTGCTTGCACAATGTATCTTTTGGGAGGTCCATAATCATACACCTGGTAGTCTTCATCTGGATGAAAGTATAAAATGGTGAGGTTGTTTTCGCAAGAAAGGCTGTACCGGCGATCGCCGCAGTGCAGAGGATCGGTTGTGAGGCGGAAAGGAGAGGCTATTTTGGGGATGTTACCACATGAAGAAGAAGGGCAGAGACCATGATCATGATCAGTTGCATAGCATGGCTGGTTGGATATGATCATGATCATTATAAGAAGTGTTCCACTGATAATTTCCATTTTTGTTGGGAGGGAGAGACAGAGAGCTATGTCACATCTCTGTTTTCTATCGAGTCCACATTCTTTTTTCAAATGAACTAATTAAGATCGGGAAAGAGGCGATCGACATGGCTTGTTCCAGTTGCTGATAGGAATGCTGATGAACGCCGTTACAGTGGGCCCTACTCCTGGACGAGGAGCTTATCAAAGAGGAAGGTAAGTCTTTATAATGTCTTACTCCTGTGGGACCCTGTTGAAATTGTTTACGTGCGACTTACAATTGAAAAAACATATATCAAAACATTATGTCTTCAATACCCATCAAAAAATTGTTCATAACATTATATCTTCAATACCCATCAAAAAATGGTTCATACTTAAATTCGACTAGAAAGCCGCCTATGGTAACCCTTTAATACCGTTGAGTTGTCATGCTCGATGATTATAGCGTGGCATATTATCGATCATAGTTAACATATTCCTTAGAAAGATAACTATTAAAAATATAACAATTAAAAACAAATTCATACATATATTATTATTTTTTTAAAAATTGAGGGCACATATAAAGTATAAATATTTTTTTTTTCTGAAAAAGAACTATATAAATAATTGTATGAGAAAATATACCGTCAACAAGACACGGCTATTTCTTTTTCTCATTAAACTGGATACTTTATTGGCCGAAACTAGTGGTTAGCACATGGGGACCAACCTCCTGTAAGTCAAAGATGCCAACTGACTTTGTCCTAAAGGCCCAGCGAGTAGCCTCACGTGCTGTTGCATTTCCCGCTCTAGGAATCCAGCCAATAGAAAGACACGCACTATTGAGACAGCTATTAATTTGATTTGAATCCATTTACAAAGGGATCTAAAAGTTTAAAAGACGCAAACTTTTAAAATTTAATTTTTTAATACTTAAAAAATTTAAATTAAAAAAATATATATATTTAAAAAAAATTAATACTTAAATTTAAATTTAAGCCTACTAAATTTAAATAATACTCAAACAAAGTATCCGGCGAGAACGCTACAGAAAGACACACTATTAAGACAGCTATTATACGCGGTGAGAGCACTTCCAAGTTTATTTTGGAGGTTTGAATATTCTTACAAAAAAGTCCATCTAAAGTGTCGACAACATTTGCACAATTTGTTATATTTAAATATTTCCTCCCCTTACGCTTTTCCGTATTTGGAACGAAATTTACTCATTGACTGTAAATAATACACCCACGTGAATCATTAATGCAAAATAAATAAACAAATAAATAAAATTGACTGATAAAGTGTGCAGTAGTGTTACAAAATTGTCAAATTTAGACATTTGTGGCAAGCTGCCCCACAAGTGATGTCGGAAAACAAATCACGGTGTACATTTTAGTGGTTAAAATTAATTTTAACTAAAAATAGTATAATATTATCATTTTTTTTAGATAGAGTAATATATAACATCTTTATCCTAATACTAAATTTTGGTTCTAACTTGTATATTATCAAATACTATGTTAAATTTTCCAAAAGTGTTGAGATTAGTAACAATATTAACTCTAATCTTATTTTTTTAAAAAGTGTTTAACAGGATGGTTAAAATTATTAGTTAAAACTATTTTTTCTGTAGCATGTGAGAGTTTTATACTATGATGCTTTTTTTTAAATTGTTATTGTAGCATGTAAAAACTTACACTATTTATAATAAAAAAATAGTCCAAACCGAGCTACCAAACACCACATAAAGAGTTGTTTTTTTGAGAATACATATTAATAGGGTGTAATTTGACGGTTAGATCTAGTCAAAATTATATTTTTTAGTATAAATTTAATAGCTCAACGAGGAAAACGTGCCAGTGGGTCATCTTTTTGATTCCCATGTAAAAAAAAATTTCCTTTGCTTTTTTTTTAATACCAATTTAATTGTTAGTAAGCTGTTATGTTTTTCACTCTTAGAACAAATTGTGTTTTATTAATTGGTATGTGAACGTTAAAAGAATAATAATTCACCTGTGATAACATTTTTTTTTGTTTAAATGATACTGATGTTTGGCACAAGCAAATTAGGATTAAAGTCCTTAACATTAGTCTATTGAAATTGCCTTTACTGAATGACATGATCACTCTTCTTTTTTAATAGGCAATTTTTATGATTGGAACCAAAAAAAATGTAACGGTAGATATCTATATTTCAACCATTGGACCTGCAAAAAAAATTATTTTGGATAGGGGCTAACCGATCTCAATACGTGTACTATAAATGGGGTTCCACCGAAAAAAATCTCCTTTAATAAACGCTGCTATAAGTGGAATAGCATAGAAACAAGAGAATTAACGAGTATATGCTGGCAAAAAGAAGAGCTCCTTGAGAGGTTTTAAAAGCAGTGTTAATTTATATCCACTGTATGCTTTAACCTGCAAAAGATATGCTTATTCCCATTGCAAAACTATTATCTTTTCTTTGCTTGTGGTTATCTGTAGTAGCCATTGCATCTGAAGGAGCTAATAAGCAAAATGATCAATGCAAGGAATTGCGGTGCGGAAGAAATGGCCCAAAAATCAAATTCCCTTTCCGGCTCAAACACACCCCGGAGCAGGCAAGCGGCTGCAGTTATCCCGGGTTCGAACTGTTCTGCATCGGGAACGAAACGGCTCTGGAGCTGCCAGTTTCATTACCAATCAAGTACCAGCTCTTTGTAAGCAAAATAGATTATGTATCACAGGATATTTACTTGTACAAAAGAGATAACTGTAGCCTTGAGGAAAAGTATTTGAACTTGTTCATGAACCTGTCAACAACAGTTCCTGATTCTCCATTACTATTCTATAAAAATGATGGCTCCACTATTTTCAAATGCCCTTCATCACAAAGTTCAGAATTAGATCATCCGACACAGAAGAAGTGCCAGACAAGTGAACTTAGTCATTATTTTATGACGTTTCCTTCATACACTGCCATTGATTACCAATGGCCTGAGAAGCTTACATCCTGTTTCAAGGTCTATGATATTCCGTCGGTTCGAGATAACGTCCTTCAAATCCTACTCGATAAGGAAGATTCCTCAAAGTTGACATGGGACGAGCCATATTGTAGGCTTTGTGAAATGGAAGGCAAGAGATGTAGATTGAAGAATTCTGGAGCTAGAGATGATATGCAAACTGAATGTTATGATGAAATTTCTTCCGAACCAAGAAGAGGTAATTAGAGTTCTGTTTCTTTCATTTTTAATTATGATCAAACCCATTAATTAGAAATTTCTAAAGACTCCCAGATTGTGTTATGATAAACTAAAAACAAAAGTTTTAATCCGCTTCAATCAATTTATGCTTTACTTTTGATTTTGTCTAATTAATTTATGCTCACTTATTCTATTTTTATTTTGCATTTCTTAATTTAATGAATTGAGCGATTAGTGAGCGCCAACAAAATTATTGAGAATTTTCCTGATGCTGGTTTATCTTTTTTTTTTTTTGGTCTTTACGGAGGAAAAGAAGATGTCAGTTTAATCATACTAATCATCATAAGCTGATCATTTTGGGAATGTCAGAATTTTTTGAAATACTACAAGGAAATATAACAACTGATTAACTTTCAATTGCAACATTTAGAGAAAACACTCTAACAAATCGATTCGAATTGAAATGAGTTGGATCGAATTGGTGTTTCTGAGACTATTAGTTATATATACTGTGTACTCACTTTCA
This sequence comes from Artocarpus heterophyllus, assembly GCA_025403435.1. Classification (NCBI taxonomy): domain Eukaryota; kingdom Viridiplantae; phylum Streptophyta; class Magnoliopsida; order Rosales; family Moraceae; genus Artocarpus; species Artocarpus heterophyllus. Next base: position 25,675,913 of record CM046332.1, on the reverse strand, counting down.
ATACCACGTTCTTCACAAGCTTATCTGTTAAATTTTTTGACAGGTCTATCAAAAAAGCAATCATTTGTCACTGCAGGTGAGATTTTCTGTATTTTTTTTTTTTTACTTTGATTTTCTGCGTGCAGGTGCAATTGCAGGCTCTTTTGTTGTTGCACTAGCAGCCATAGCAATTTTCCATCTCTATACTTTAGATAAAAATCAAAGAGAAAATCGAAAGAGAATTAAAAAGTTTTTGGAAGATTACAAAGCCTTAAAGCCATCAAGATTTACTTATTCCGACATTAAGAAGATCACAAGCCAATTCAAGGAGAAGTTGGGCGAAGGAGCCTTTGGAACAGTGTTCAAAGGTAAGCTTTCCAATGACATCCTTGTGGCTGTGAAGTTATTGAACAATTTCAAAGGGAATGGAGAGGAGTTCATCAACGAAGTGGCGACAATGGGTCGGATTCATCATGTGAATGTGGTTCGGTTGGTCGGGTATTGTGCCGATGGATTTAAAAGAGCTCTTGTTTACGAGTTCTTACCAAATGGTTCATTAGACAAGTGTACAACATCGACCACAGGTGGCTCAAATCATTCCCTCAGCTGGGAGACATTGCAGGACATTGCTCTGGGCGTCGCAAAGGGGATCGAGTATCTTCACCAAGGCTGCGAGCAAAGAATCCTTCATTTTGATATAAAGCCTCACAATGTTTTGCTGGACCAAAACTTCACTCCTAAAATATCCGATTTCGGTATGGCAAAGTTGTGTTCTAGAGATCAAAGCATAGTGTCAATGACTACTGCTAGAGGGACCATAGGCTACATTGCCCCTGAAGTATTCTCTAGGAACTTTGGAAACGTGTCATATAAGTCGGACGTTTATAGTTTTGGAATGATGTTGCTTGAAATGGTAGGAGGAAGAAAGAATACTAACATGATAGAGGAGAATACAGAACAAATATACTACCCAGAATGGATACATAATCTTTTAGAAGAAGGTGAAGATCTTCGAATTCGTATTGAAGAAGAGGGAGATGCTAAAATTGCAAAGAAACTTGCAATTGTAGGACTCTGGTGCATTCAGTGGCACCCAATTAGTCGGCCTACCATGAAAGTTGTAGTTCAAATGCTTGAAGGAGGAGAAGAATTGAGCATGCCCCCTAATCCTTTTGCCTCATCAGGTCCATTACCCAAAACGAATGCGAAGATCCCAGCAAGACGCATGGCATTCGAGCTAGAAGGTATTGCTGAATAAGCATAACATATATATTGGTCCGTATTTGATTTGTTGCGGCTATTGAAAGTATAAGCTATAATTTACCGAGGCCTCATTAATGAAGGAATATTGGTCCCTAGTTTTTTTTTTTGGAGCAATAAAACTATGGCATGCATATCCCGGGAGCCAGGGGAACCGATCATGTACACAAAACATCACAATTTTTTGTAAAAATATTTTGAAAGGTTTTCTATATATGCAACACATTAGCAGGACCACATATCTCTCTTGCTTCTCTTGCACCATTGATGTTCTCCAAAAAAAAAAAAAAAATCTTAGCTAGTTTGTTTGCAAGATGTTGGGCAACTCCAAATCTAGTGGTCAAGACTTCATAAATGAAGTTGCTACTATTGGAAGGATTCACCATATCAATATGGTACGATTAATTGGTTTTTGCATTGTCCGTTCAAAGCGTGCCCTTATATATGATTTCATGCCCAATGGATATCTAGTTATATATATATATATATATTTTTTTAAAGAAAGTACAAATATTCCTTGAACTCTTAAGGAAATATATGAGATGTCACTTGGAGTTGCTTATGGTATTGAGTATCTTCATCGAGGATGTGACATGCAAATTTTGCACTTTAATATTAAACCTCACAACATTCTTTTGGATGAGAATATTGTTCCAAAGGTTTCTGATTTTGGGCAAGCAAAATTATTCACATTAGACAACACCGTAGTGGCCTTAACAGCAGCAAGAGGAACCATTGGATACATAGCTCTAGATATCTTAAAAAACATTGGAGAAATCTCTCATAGATCTGATGTTTGTAGTTTCGAAACAACGTTGATGGAAATGGCAAGTAAAAGGAAAATTTAAATTAAGTTGCTAGCCACTCAAGCCAAATTTACTTTCCCTTGTGTATATATATGACCAATTGACTAAAGAGAAGGAGCAAGAAGTGGAAAGTGGCATGGAGGAGGAATCGAAAACAATAAAGAAGATGATCATGGTAGAATTATGGTGAATACAATTGATGCCTTGTGATCGCCCTTCGAAGCACAAAGTCATAGCGATGCTGGAAGGCAAAGTTGCATTCCTACAAATGCCTCTGAAACCTTACCTATGTCAACAAGAAAACAGTAAATGCCGAGAATGATAATGCAGAGGACCAGGATATAGAGGATCATAATGCTGAGAACGGCAGGTCGAGATCAAATGCAGTAAACCCGTCATCGTTCTCCGATGAGGACTCTCAAGAAATTAGTTTGATCTCAAATGCACACAATTGATTTTTGAGTTATACGCACTATCTGTTTGTAAAATAAGATTTCCCATTGAACTAGTGTAATAGTACTCAATAGTTAGCTTTTAATTTTTTATTTATCACTATCCTTTAATCTGTCAATATTGCAATCTAGATCATGTCCAAACAAATAATAAACAGATATTAGTATTGCTCCTCAGATTGAAGTCTTTTAATCAGCGTGAATTGTTTAGTTTAGTGCTATTATCTATGCTTTTTTACGTTTTCTTTTCGGAAAGTGTCAACCAACTTGCGACGTTTTAATTGAGGCCAGTCATCCTTTCTCTCATAAACGAGGAGAAGACAACAACAAATGGGAAAGGCCATACCATCAACATTCATTTACTTGCCAAGTTGCCAACTACGTTGAATATAATTCGAAAGTCGAGACTAAAATGCGGAACTTCAGTTGGTATATAATTACTTCATCCACATGGACATGATAAGGCTTAGACAAGATGTCTGACAACATGGGGACCTGTATTTAGTCCACATAGTCTTTTTGACTGAATAAATGAAGGTAGCCTAAGACATGTTGGTCTAGTGGCATAGGGTGGGGTAGGTACTGAGTGTTAGAAATTTTATAGATAGAATTATAATTTTTATATATGTATAAATTTAAATTATATAAAAATCATTTAAATGTAAATATATAAAGGAAAGAAAATTTAATATTCAGTTATTGACAAACCCAGAAAGAAAGGAAAATATTTCTATAAGAATTTCTGAAGAAATTTTGTGAAAGAAAAGAGAATCTTTTAAACCTTCTATAATTTAGTAAGATTGTGTATTTTTCTAAATAATTGTAAGGCTTAGGGACTCTCTGTGTAACACCCGTATTTTTAACGGGCATGATTTTGTAAAATTTAATGAATAAAATGTGACTATTTAAAATTACTAAGTTGTTTACGATCATTAAAAAAAAAAATACCACTTTAGTATTTTCTTACCAAGTCTTCCTAAGAAACATTCAAAATTTACCAACACTTCTACCAATCTTGTCTCCCTAAATTATTGCTCAATTATATAGCCTTCTTCTTATTTTGCTAAAGGTATCCGAAGGGGACATTGAATTATTTTCCCTCAATTCATAAAAGACATGGAGATATTTTCTCAACCACCTCTTTAATTATTTCCTTATCTTCTTCTATAATTCACTCCAATTGTCCCCTCAATTATGTTAGCATGATTTGCTAAAAATCTTCATGGGAGACAAGATGATATTTTCCTTTAAGACTCTTTTGTTTCTTCTTACAACTTTCCCCCGTAAACATCCCATTCCTCTTAAGCATTTTGATATCTTTTTATTTAACTATCACCACCTTCTTCTCTAGTTCTCATTCTCTCCCTTTCTCACTTCAAATTTCTAACTAAAGACATAGAGCACAAAACTCTCTTTGTGGCCAAGACAATTATAATTCCCAACCATGATCGAGGCGGTTTTAGAGTTAATTCAAGCTTGATTGTTAACCCGAACTTTGGTGCTTTTCAAAGAAGTTTTGAGGTAGGTTTTCTTTAATCTAAACTTAGTTTTTAGTATGTATTTTCTCCATGTTTAATGCATAATTTTCGTGTTCAAAATTCATGCAAATTTCTAGTTAAGTTAACATGCATCCTTAAACATTTATGAACAAAAACTTGAGTCTTGAGTTACAACCCACAACCAACTTTTATTTTGGTTTGATGACAATGTTAGAAACATGTTAGGAATGTTTAAAACCGGTTTCCATAACTTTAAGATTGATGTTCTAATGTTTTGAGCTTAAAGAGCAAATTTAAGCATGTTTTCATCATTATTTACAAGAAATGCTAGAGATATAATTTGATAATGATTTTGGTATAAAACTCATGAGAATATGTTTATTCTGATTATATAATGCATGTTGCATATTTTGGAATGGTTTTGAGATTTTAAACAAGGATAATATGCTTTAAGTTAAAGAAAAATTTGACATCCCATAAACTTTATAATACCTCTATGGGCAGTGGCTATTTCTTAAAATTCTAGAGTTAAATGAAAATGAATTTTGTAAATTGGTTTGCATATTTAAAAAGTAGACATCCTAAGCTTTCCAATGAGCTATCATGACCCTAAATCGGAGTTGTATTTTAATTTCTATGAATTTTTCAATTTTCGGATTAGAAACTAGTAAACCTGCCAGTGGTAATAAACCACCCGTCTATCTTAAGTAAACCACCTGTTAACCCGTGTGTTAATTGTAGATAGTGAACCCGTCTTTTTACAAAAGTATACCACCAAGTTGCCATGGTATACTAGCTGTTAACTTGAACCAAAAACCCAATTTTGCTCACCTTCTAGTCTCTTAATGTCTTACAACCTTTCCAATACTACCCTAAATGATTTATGAATTCTTATTAGAGACTAAAACATAAAAATTTCTTGTATGTATTTTATATTGCGTTTAAGATAAAAATTGTTTACTTGGTATTTAAAGAACAATTGCATAAAAATACTTTAATGGCACTAGTAGACGGGTTTACACATAATTCACTTATGAATGTGATTATACGTTGTGCTTTAGTTTTAATTGTCCTTATGCATGCCTTAGGGTCAAGGATGTGTGGAGCTAACGTTGATTAATTCCAAGAATAAAAGTTTGTTGTTAAGCTTTGAAGGTAGGGATTCTATTACTCATCTTTTGTGAGGTTTTGGTAAATTAAATTTGATTGTTTTATATTGTAAAATATGTATATTGTATAGCGATAAATATAATGATTTGACATATGTTATAAATTGAGAAGCATGGTTAGGAAATTGACTCTATAAATATAAATTGAATACAAAGGAATAGTGAGATGTAAAAAGGGCGACGGTTACGTCCTTGGGCACGAATACCCTAAAAGGAAAAATAGGGGGAAGGTGATGACGCTTCCTTGGGTTGAAAGTCCCAGAACACACTGTACAGGAATCGATTTGGTGAGGACTCGGGGCTTGATGTCCCCTCACCGGAACACCCTTGAAATGTTTATAGGGTGATCAAGTACGCCCATTTGGGTTTCGATGAGTTGAGTGATACTCAATTTAACATGGATACCTAGGAACAATGATGATTGGTAATATTTGTATAAATGTGTAATTATGACACTTGGTAATGATTAACTACGGTATCCATAAGATGTGATCATAATAAACCTCATAATCTGGAATATGATGTAACCTACTAACCATGCAGTTTTTAATGTGGTAATGGATAAACCATAAGGTGAGTCATGATTTCCCTACTGGGCATGTCGATGCTCATCCCTATCATATCTTCATATCTCAGGTGAAACTCAGTGCAACATATTTGAAGAGGAATAAGCGAAAACAATCTTGCTGTTTTCGTGTTAGAAGACCCTGTTTAATTACAACTTATCTATAACATGTAAGAGTTGTATTATTTTTTTTTATGGCTGTGTTAAGTTATTTGGGAATTGTACTATGGTGATGATGACTGTAATTATATATATTTGGTGCTACACTAAAAACTGTGGTTTGTATTTAAAACGTTTATTTTTATTTTTCTTGTTGTTTAAAGACCCATGGGCATTGTTTAATTGATTTAAATAATATAAAATTTAAAATTATTTTTATTTATTTAAAACTGTTAACCCCCACATAGGGGTGTTACACTCTGGATTTTAACATGTAATTTATAAACACTGACTATCAGGATGTACGTTACCATATCTAAAAAGAGGCCTTTTTTTTGAAACATTATAACAGTTCTGAATACTCTTTGGTTGACTCCCCTTAGAAAATCATGTATATTGGACCACTTAAATTTATTTTATTTTATTTATTATCATTTAAAAACTAAATAAACAATAATAAATAAAATTAAAATAACATTATCCTACTTGGTTTGCATATATTTTCTAGATAACCAAAATTAATCAATCTTAAACCTAAGGAATAAACATATGAATTATGTTTGAATACTCTTTGGTTGACTCCCCTTAGAAAATCATGTATATTGGACCACTTAAATTTATTTTATTTTATTTATTATCATTTAAAAACTAAATAAACAATAATAAATAAAATTAAAATAACATTCTCTCACTTGGTCCACATATATTTTATAGGTAACTAAAATCAACCAATCTCAAACTTAAAGAATAAACATATGAATTATGACGATAGGTCCTTTTAGAATGAGTATTATTTTTCATGTATTACAATGCATTATATCCCCTTAATACTAACTTATAAATGGTAATGTAACTTAATGAATAAACCTTATGTTTATTCTAAGTCCAACTTAGTTGATTTTTCTCAAAATAATTGAATATGTGCACAACTAAATATGAGAAAACATAACAACTGAATAAGAGTTCTATTAAAATAACAAATATACATACAATGAAATTCACATCATGGAACTAAGTCCCATTCGTACTACATGATCTTTAAAGTTCTTTGGTGGCATGCCTTTAGTTAAAGGATCGACAATCATCAACTCAGTGCTAACGTGCTCAATGACCACTTTCTTTTCTTTAACACATTCTGTTATAGCTAAGTACTTAATGTTAATGTGTTTACTCTGACTACCGCTCTTGTTGTTCTTAGCCATAAACATCACAGCTGAATTGTCACAGTTTAATCTCAATGGCCTAGAAATAGAATCCACAATTCTAAGCCTAGATAAAAAACTCTTCAACCATACACCATGCGAAGTAGCTTCAAAACAAGAAACAAGCTCGACCTCCATAGTGGAGGTAGCAGTCAAAGTCTGCTTCACACTCCTCCAAGATACAGCTCCACTAACAAACATGAAAGTATAACCAGATGTTGATTTTCACGAATCAACACAGTCAGCTAAGTCTAAATCGGAGCATCCAATCACCTCTAGAATGTCAGTTCGTCTATACATGAGCATGTAATCCTTAGTCCCTTGAAAGTACCTCATCACCTTCTTTGCAGCTCTCCAGTGGTCAACACCTGGGTTACTCTAATATCTACCGAACATTCCTACGGCAAATACAATGTCAGGTCTTGTGCAGATCTAAGTATACATTAGGCTTTCAACAGTTGAAGTATATGGAATGTTTTTTATTTGTTCCCGTTCGAGCTCATTTTTCAGGCACTGGTTCAAATTGAACCTGTCATCCTTCACAATGAGTGCCACACTTGATGAATAATCCTTCATTCGAAACCTCTCTATAACCTTGTTGATATAGGTCTTTTGGGACAAACCCAAAATGCCTTGAGATCTGTCCTTATGGATCTTAATGCTAATGACATAAGATGCCTCTCCCATGTCCTTCAGATTAAGGTTCTTTGAGAGAAATTGCTTCACCTCATACCCTTATCATTAGTTACAAGTAATATGTCATCCACATATAGCACAAGAAAATAAATCCTACTCCTACTGACCTTTTGGCATATACATTAATCCATGATATTCCTTTCAAAACCAAATGAAGAGATAATGTTATGGAACTTTAAATACCACTGATAAGGGGCTTGTTTCAGTCCATATATGGATTTCTTAAGCTTACAGACTAAACACTCACCGTCATTAAAGGAAATCCTTTTGGTTGTTTCATATAAACCTCTTCCTCTTGGTTACCATTGAGAAATGCCATTTTCACATTCATTTGATGCAAATCCAAATCAAAATAAACGACCAATGCCGTAACAACTTGAAGAGAATCCTTTTTAGATATAGGAGAAAAAGTCTTTGTGTAGTCAATTCCTTCTCTTTGAGTGAATCCTGTGGCAACGAGTCTTACCTTATGTCTCTCAATGTTGGTCAATAAGCCTTTCTTTGTTTTAAAGACGCATTTACATCTAATGGCTCGTACACCATCAGGCAACTTAATGAGATCCTAGACTTTGTTAGATGCCATATAATCCATTTCGTTTTTCATGGCATTGTACCGTACATTAGATTTCTTAGAACTCATAGCCTGTGAAAACATTTCAAGATCATTTTCGGCTCCAACATTATAGTCAGACTCTTGTAGATACACAATATAATCACTAGGTATCGTCGATCACTTTTCTCTAGTAGATCTCCTTAATGTTGGTTCAACATTCTCTTAAGGAGCATGTTATTCAATAGGTTGTTCAACAGGTTCTTATATCTATTGTTCAGCTAGATCTACTATTTCTTGATCAGCAGTCTATGGAACTCGAACGACTTGTTATTGTTAATCACACATTTGAACTTTAGGCGTGTTGTATAAAACAATCACTCTATCATTTGAAGTGGATGGTTGAGCATAAATATGATCTTTCTTAGGAGCAGTGTTCTAGGATCCATTGCTCCCACTAATCAAGTCATTTTCAAGAAATTTTGCATTTCTTAATTCCATAAATCTAATACTATTAGAGGGACAATAAAATCTATATCCCTTAGATTGTTCAGCATAACCAACAAAATATACACTTATGATCCTTGGGTCTAGCTTCTTCTCTTCTAGATTATAAAGTCTTACCTCGGATGGGCATCCCCAAACGCATACATGTCACAAAATTGGTTTCCAACCCTTGAATAATTCAAAAGGCGTCTTTAGGTCGACCTTGGTTAGAACTCGGTTCAATATGTACACTACCGTCTTAAGAGCTTCAGACCACAAGGACTCAAGAAGTTTGAAGCTAGCAAGCACACTCCGCACCATGTCCAACAATGTTTGGTTTCTTCTTTTAGCTATACCATTTTGGTCTACAGAACTAGGCATAGTGTATTGGGCATCAATTCCATGCTCTTCAAGAAACCAAGCAAATGGACCAGGTGCTTGTCCATGCTTAGTGTATCTACCATAGTACTCTCTACCTCTATCTGATCTCACTATCTTAATTTGCTTTGTGCATTGTTTCTCTAATTCTGCTTTAAAGACCTTAAAAGCAGTTAGTGCTTCATTTTTATTGTTAAGCAAGTAGAGATACATGTATCGTGAGTAGTCATCTATGAAAAAGACGAAATACCTTTGAGAGTACGCATCCATGTCTAGACTATAAATATCTGTATATATGATTTCCAATAAATCAGAACTTCTGTTGGCACCTTTATTTGACTTGTTAGTCTGCTTACCCTTAATGTAGTCTACACAAGTATCAAAATTAGTAAAATCTAAAATACTAAGTACTCTATCATTTACTAATCTTTCAATTCTCTCGATGGAGATATGTCCCGATCTCCGATGCTACAACATGGAGGATTTATTATTCATAACACATCGCTTTATACTAACATTTTCATGGATGTGCATAGTAGCATAATTAGTATTATTTTGTAAATTAAGACGAAAAAGACCATCAGACAAAGTACCATATCCAATAAAGTAAGATTTAAAAAATAAAAATTAAAAATAATATTCTAAAAAATTAAGGGAATATCTAACTGATACAAGTCTGGAAACTGAAATTAAATTTCTTGAAAAACTATGAATATAAAATGTTTTTTTCAAATACAAAATAAAATTATTACTTAAGACTAGTTTGCACGTTCCTATAGCCTCCATATGTGAACGCATCTTATTTCTAGAGTAGATGCTTTGCTTACTTCCTACTGACTTTTGCAGGTCATGCAATCCCTACAAGGAATTGGTAACATGGATTGTAGAACCGGAGTTAATCTACCATGTGTTATAATTAACATCAATCATATTAAATTCATAACAAACAAGTGAGAATTGAGTACCTTTCTTGACAAGCCACTTTTGAAATTTAGAGCAGTCCTTCTTTATGTGCCATTTCTTCTTGCAAAAGAAGCACTTGAACTCATTCTTAATATCTAACTAAACAGGAGCATTGCCTTTCTCCTTTTGCTTGGCTTGAAATTTCTTCTTATTTCCTTGTGTTGCCAAATTTACTTTCTCTCCCTATCCTCTAATAAGCCTTCCTTCCTCCTAAACACACATGGTCAACAACTTATTAATTGACCATTTGTCCTTATGTGTGTTATAAGGGATCTTAAAGGGGCCGTACTCCAAGAGAAGAGTGTTTAGAATGTAATGTACTAGGAACGAATCAGATATCTCAACCTCAAGCGTCTTTAGTTGAGCTGCAATATCCCTCATGTCATGATATGCTTACGCACGCCTTTAATATTGGTAAGCTTCAAAGATTAAAACTGCATGATCAGGGTGCTTGCCAATGTCTTATCTGAAGACTTAAATTATTCATCAATAGCCTTCAGTAGTGCTCGGACATTGTCGTATTGATTGACTGAACCCAAAATCCCAGCATAGATCTTGGTCTTTTTGAACATAACTAAGAGGTGATTGAATCACTCCCACTTTTCATAACGATCAACATTATTTGAAATGCTAGTCTCAGTAATAAGGGGTGGTTCATTATTCCTGTTGGCATAGTCAATATCCATCTACCCCAAAATGAAAGAGAATCCTTTCCTTCTAGACTTTGTAGTTATCACCCTTAAGCTCAGGAATATCACATTTCATATCAGATAACTTAACAGGTTGAATTACTACAATACATTAAACATACATGCTTATGTCACAAAATTTAAAGCTAAAACTACATGTCATGTTTTACCAATGTAAATCATGCTATAAAAATCATAAATCAAATGACATATAAAAATTGCCTGTAGGCTAAGTTTCTAATTCATATAGATTCACATACAACTATATGATAAAACTATTAAACTATATTCTATTTCTTAATTGCTATGGGCAAATTAAGAAAATAATTTAATATTTTATCCTAACTAATCATGTTTAATATAATAAAATTATCTATGGGATAAATTTTATTATACTAAACATAAATAGTTACCATTAATGTCTGCTTAACTACATATGATTCAAGAAACTTAACGTATAATTTCAATATAATCAAAGATAATGTGGTTACTCTTAAATCAATTAAAATTATACAAATCACTCAAGACATTTAAATTTTATGTATAAAATATTCATGAAATTGCATGTTTCAAAATATAACAACTAAAGAATACATACAAAATAAATTATGCATAAATTTATAACCATATATAAAATAAATTTCCAAAATTTATTTAAACATAAATAATAAAATCTTGGGTTTCATTAAATCCATTTAGATTCATCAAAAATTAATTTTTCCAAAATACCCAAATCAAAAATTCTGTAAAAATACCAAAATAGAATTAATTAATTTTTTTTCCGATTTGTTTTTTAATTTTCTTCGCCCAAAAAAAGATTCTCAGCCACTGAAATGACGTGTCATTTCTTAGACCTAGAAATTTGATTTTTGTGGAAAATTGGGTCTTCTTTACCTGAAAAAGACCTAAATGGGTCCAATTGTAGACCCAGTTGATTTTATACCTTTTGGGCATCAAAATTGACGTTTTAAAAACCTAAAAATGTTAGAAAATTAATTTTCCAATGATTTCTAATGTTGGTTTTCATCAAAAATTATCAAAAAAATGATTTTATGTACAACAAAATTTTGGGTATTTTGAAAAACTTCAATAAACTCTCAAAAAACCCATTTAAACAAATCAAAGTAGAGAAAAAACAATGCTCTGAGACCAAATGTTCAAAATTTTCAGAGACCGAATTATGATTTTCATATATGCATGAATCCAAATTGCACAAAAATCATCTAAATATGGAAACATAAAATAAAGAAAATATAACATTCAGCCATTGACAAACATAGAAATAATAGAGAATATCCCTGCAAGAATTTCTGAAGAAATTTTATGAAAGAAAAGATAATCTTCTAAACCTTCTGCAATTTAGAAAGATGTTGTATTTCTCTAAATAATTGTAAGGCTTAGAGACCCTTTGGATTTTTACGTGAAATTTATAAACGCCCACCATCAGAGTGTACGTTACCATATCTGAAAAGAGGCTTTTTTTTTTTTCTAAAACATTATAACAGTTTTGAATACCCTTTTGTTGACTTCCTTTAAAAAATATGTGTATATTAGACCACTTAAATTTATTTTATTTTATTTATTATAATTTAAAAACTAAATAAACAATAATAAAAAAACACTCAGTTGGGGGAAGGATGTTTGATCCTCTATTGTATAAAAAAAAGAAGAATAACTTACAAAACATATAGGAGTTCTTATACTAGGACATGTATTTTATCTTGTCGGTTGTCGACAATCAAATTTGTGACTGTTAATATTAATAAAGTATTTGACAGGGTAGTTGAAACTGTTTTTACTATAATATGTAAAAGTTTTACGCTGTAATAATTTTTTTATTGTTACTGTAGATGTAAGAGCTTTACATCATTTGTAACTGAAAAAATAGTTTATATCACTTTTGTCAAACTCCGTATAAAAATTATAACACATAATGTATATCTATTTTTATTTATGAATCAAGCTACTAAAAAATTAATTTAATAATTAAAATAACAACTTTATATTAAAATGTCTGTTTTATCTTAAGCTTTGCCCATATGATATGAAAAACTTTTGTTTGAAGATTTATTTATTTATTTATTTTAAGTCAAAGCCGTGGGGCTTTTCCCTTACTCTTTGATCGATGCTTTTAGAATCAGACAAACACACAGAGACATCTATGCTGAAGATTTTTAATGTTCTACAGACGCAAAAAAGTCAAGAAAAAAACAAATAAATAAATGAAAGGAGAGGAGATAGTTCAAAAGATCACTGCCCCACCTCTTATAGAAAGCTTACAAATCAATCAAAGTGTTAACGACTTGAGTGTTTTAAGCAAGAGCTGACTGTGACATCTGCCAGGCTAGCATTCAGACCCACTTTTTGTTAATGCCTCATGGACGACAATGATGTTTAATTTTTCTAACAAGTATTAAAAATATAAGAAATCAAGTAGCATACAAGATCTATTAAAGCTATGATTCTATATACCTTCTGGGCATTAGTATTTACGTTTTAAAATTTTAAAAATATTAAAAAACATTAGTATTTACGTTTTAAAATTTTAAAAATATTAAAAAATTAATTTTTTAATGATTTTTACTGTTAATTTTTATAAAAAATTATCAAAAAAATAATTTCATATACAATAAAATTTTGAGTATTTTAAAAAACTTTAATAAACTCTCAGAAAATCTATTCAAACAATCAGGACAATGGAAAAAAACAACGCTATGAGACCAAATGTTTAAAATTTTCATAGACCGAATTATGATTTTTATATATGCATAAATTTAAAGTACATAAAAATCATCTAAATGCAGAAAGGTAAAGGAAACGAAATCTAACCTCCAGTCATTGATAAACACAGAAATAATGGAGAATATCTTTGCAAGAATTCCTGAAGAAATTTTGTAAAAAAAATAAGAATCTTCTAAACCTTCTGCAAGCTAGAAAGATGGTGTATTTCTTTAAATAATTACAAGGCCTAAGAACCTTATGGATTTTTACATGAAATTTATAACCACTCACCATCAGAGAGTGTATGTTACCATATCTAAAACGAGCTCTTTTTTCTAAAACGTTATAACAGTTTAAAATACCTTTAGTTAACTTTCTTTAGAAAATACGTGTATATTAAACCACTTAAATTTATTTTATTTTCTTTATTATCATTTAAAAATTAAATAAATAATAATAAATAAAATTAAAATAACACTGAGTTGGGGGACAGAATTTCGATCCTCCGTTGTATAAAAAAAAAACAAAGAATAAATTAAGGTATGTATAGGAGTTCTTGTAGTAGGACATGTATTTTCTCTCATCATCAGTTGTCAACAATCAAATTTGTGATTGTTAATATTAAAAATAACGCGTAATGCAAAATCATTTTTATTTATAGACTAAACTATTAAAAAGTTAATGCATCCTTTAAAATAACAAGGCTATGTTAAGATGTCTATCTTACTGTAAGCCATATAATATGGAAAACTTTTATTTTAAGATTTATTTATTTATTTATTTTAATTTTTGGTTTCCTTTGATAATGTTGTTGCAAAGCTACATGAGAGATTAGAGGAAGACTTCATTTCATAGGAGTCAAAGTCGTGGGCTTTTCCCTTACTCTTTGATCGAAGCTGGATAAATCAGACAAACATACACAGACTTCTATGGTGGAGATTTTTAACGTTCTACCGAAGCAGGAAGTCAAGAAAAAAAAAAAAAAAAAACAAATAAATGAAAGGAGAGGAGATATTTCAAAAGATGACTGCCCCACCTCCTATAGAAAGCTTACAAATCAATCAAAGTGTGAACAACTTGACTGTGATTGCATTAATGAATAGGAAGAAAAGTAAAACTGACCGAGACATCTGCGTAGCTAGCATTCAGGCCCGCTTTTTGGAATTGTCTAATGGGACAAGAATGATGCTCATTTTTTCTGACAAGTATTGAAAATATAAGAGATGGACTAAGGTTTCGTTTATTAAATAAATTTAAATTAATAATTTAATTTAAATTAGTGTGACTTAAATTATACTTTAAGTTAATAGTTTAAATTGCTATTTAAATTATTATTTGAATATACATTTAAGTTTTAATTTGAGTATAAAATAAAATTAAAATTTATGTTTAGAGAGATAATAAAAATAATTTTTGATTTATTAACAAATCTAATAAAATATTAATATTAATGATCCAAAAACAATACAATATGGATCTTAATTTATTGCTCTCTTCACTAGAAACACAAGGAAAAAAATCATCTTAATTTGATATCAAATAAAAAGTTATGTTTTTTTCTCAAATATAGGAGAGAATTTTAATTTTAACTGTAGCAAAGATATCCAAATATCAAAAGTTTAAGGGGAGTGAGAACTTTAAAAACTTAGATTCTTGATACTCGAAGGATTTGAATTAAGAGAAGCAAACACGTATCTAAAGAATTCTTGATATTTAAATCTAAATTTGAGTCCATTGAATACAAAGAGAATACCAAATAAACAACCCTGTAGTATACAAGATTTATTAAGTGTCCCTTTGGTAAATGGATTCGAATTAATGATTTGATATGAATTAGTGTGATTTGAGTTAGGATTTGAGTGAGTAGTTTGAATTATTATCCGAATTAATGTTTAGATATGCATTTAAGTTTTAATCTGAATATGGAATAAAATTGAAATTTGTGTTTGGAAAGGTAGTAAAAATAATTTTTGATTTATCAACAAATCTCATAAAATCCTAATGTTAATGATTCTAAAAATATGCAATATGGATCTTAATTTATTACTCTCTTTACTATGAACAAAATGAAAAAAAGAACCATCTCAATTGGATAACAAATGAAGAAGTAATGATTTTTTTCCTCAAATATAGGAGAGAGAATTTAGTTTTTACTATAGCAGAGATATTCAAGCATCAAAAGTTTAAAGGGGAGTTAAAACTTCGAAAACTTAGATTCTTAATACTCAAAGGATTTGAATTTTGAGGAAAACAAATAAATATCCAAATGATTTTTAATACTTGAATTCAAATTTAAGGCTAAAGAATCTAAAAAATTTTCGAAACAAACGGCCCCTAAAGCTATAGTACAATATAAGTAATAAAAGTTTTTCTTAAAAAGAACACGTATTTTGTGGCTTGATAAGAATACATGCTCCTATAAGCAGTTTTGGGACTCAAAGTTAAAAGCAACTTTGAGAAGCTATGCCAGACAGACCAAAGCAGAATGTAATTGTAACTTCCAAATTAAATTTCGTGTTGTCAACACAAACTTACTTCCTATAATGCTCATTCAGGAAAAGCTTCTAACTCTAGTGCCATGGCGGGTCTTGTGGACTGGTTGGCACTGGTGCTAGATTGCCCTACAGAGGTAAAAGGATTAGGTGGCATGCTTAATTCTTTATCTCCCTCCAACATTTGAATGACAACTTTCATGGTTGGACGACCTACAGGGTGCCGCTGGATACACCAGAGTCCTACAATTGCAAGCTTCTTCGCAATGTTATCATTTTCCTCTTCCTCGACTAGAATTCGAAGATCATCTCCGCCTTCTAGAAGATTATAAATCCATTCCGGATAATGAATTTCATCCATGTTATCCTGATTAGTTGAATTAATGTTCTTCCTTCCTCCTACCATTTCGAGCAGTAACATTCCAAAGCTATAAACATGGGACTTGTAGGACACATTTCCAAAGTTCCTTGAGAATACTTCGGGTGCAACGTAACCCATGGTTCCTCTAGTTGTGGCCATTGACACCTCACTTTGATTCTTAGGGCACAATTTTGCTAGACCAAAATCCAAAATTTTCGGGTTAAAGTTTTGATCAAGCAAAATATTGTGGGGTTTTATATCAAAATGGAGGATACTTTTGTCACAGCCTTGGTGTAGATACTCAATTCCGTTGGCCACACCTAGAGCTATATCTTGTAATGTCTTCCAACTTAACAAAGGATTTTTGCCGCCGGCAGCCGCCGACGACGATATATACTTTTCAAGAGGACCATTTGGCAAGAACTCATAAATAAGTGCTCTTCTAAATCCATCTGCACAATAGCCGACCAAGCGGACCACATTGATATGGTAAATTTGAACCATTGTTGAGACTTCTTTGATGAACTCCTCCCCATTTCCATTGGAATTGAAGAGGATTTTTACGACAACATGGACGTCGTTCGAAAGCTTCCCTTTGAACACAGTTCCAAAGGCTCCTTGCCCCAACATGTGCTTGAATTGATTTGTGATCTTCTTGACATCGGAATATGTATATCTTGATGGTTTAAGCGCATTATAGTCTTCCAAGAATTTTTCAATCCTCTGACTATTTTCTTTGTCTTCCAAGAATTTTTCAATCCTCTGACTATTTTCTTTGTTCTTTTTGCGTAAATTGTAGAGGTAAAAACTTGCAGCCAAAACTAGTAAAAGAAGAAGTGATCCCGAGGTTGCAACTGCAAGCATATAACAATTTAATTAGTGAAAAACTGCACAGGTAGAGTATCCAGTGTAACTGAGAAGTTTTAAGGGAATCTAAATAGTAAGAGAGGATAATAGCTTACTCATACTAGTCCTCAATGCTTGTGAAATTTTAGGCTTGTCTGTAAAATATAGAAACAAATTTATAAGGCTTTCACTAATATAAATTTGTAAAAAAAAATAATAATAAAGTCGTGTATAGCCATTACTATATGTCTAGATTAATTTCATAAATACCCTTGAATTATGTAACCTAATTTCAACATGCCCTTCTAATTTTGAAAATAGATCATTTCATTATGAACTATTTAAAATTATTCAAAACATCTCTTAAAACTAATGTAGTTTCATTAACACCCTCAAACAATTGATTTTTTTTCCCATTTTTTAACTTTCGTGAAGGAAAATGACATAAAATTAATAGTTTGGGAACAGGTTGACTTAAAATTGATAATTCGGAGCATGTATCTGAATTATAAGATGTCTGTCTAATTACATGCAACATTATATGTGGTACTAAAAGATAGGTGCAAAATTAAAGTTTCTTACTGCACATATGTGTATATATATATATTTTTATTTATATAAATGCTTGTGAGTATATATTCATAGCAGATCATTTAAATAAGAATATAAATCGACAATCATTCTTTCAAAAACCCCCTTTGATGTCAATATTGATTATCATTGGAATTAATTAGAGACAGAGACCAGACTCTTTACCTTTTTTTCGTATGAAACACTCAGTTTCATTTCTACTTTTCTTCAATCTACATCCTTTTCCTTTTTCTTCGCAGTGTCCACAATCTGGCGTGGACCATGATAATGGAATGTTGGATCCATGATATCCCTGCCAAAGTAGCTTGTATATCTCATCCGGAACCGACTCAAACTCGGTCATCTTGGTACAAAAGGCGACATCGTCGTCGTAGTCCTCGATCTTGGAGTTAGAAGGAACCAGAAGCATGCTAAATGTTCTGCTTCTTGATGTGCATTTTAATGGTGTATAGTTCTTAGAGTTCTTACCTCTGTTTCTAAAATGGAAAGGAGAATTAGCCGATGATCGATTGTTGAATCCCGAAAGCAGAAGCATCGGAAGGCAATTTGAGTTACTATACACTTGGATCTGTTGTGATTTGTAATCTATTTTGCTTACAAACAGGGCCTTAGATGGCATAATTGGCAGATCGACTGCAGTTTCGTTACCAACGCAGAACAGATTGAAACCGGGGTAGCCGCAGTCGTCGTTTTGCTGCTTCTGGCTGTCTTTGAGTCGGAAAGGGAACCTGATTGGCGGTCCATTTTCCCCACACCTTGCTTCACTGCAGGCTGTTTCTAGCTGATCATCTGCAAGAATATTATTAAATATCATCACAACCAAAATCAACAAGCAATGATGAGAAGAGACAGCCATAAGTACTTCTAAGTAAGACACACAAATCTCTCTGCAAGCCAGATTTCCCAGTGCCTATGTTATATCTTTTCTCTGCTTAGATGCAAAAAAAATACGGTGGGAAGAGTAGTTTCTATAAATTAATATCAAGTTAAGGGGATTTTCTGGTCTGAACTACTACTAGAAGTACACATTTAAAACCGTTAGACGTAGTCAAAACCATTTTGTTCTCTCCAAATGTCACGGCGGAAACATAAATATCCACAAATGGGCATCTCTTTCGGTTCCTATCGGAGAAGTTACCACGAAATTTTTCAAAGATATTTATTCGATCATTTTAGCACATACAGTTTGACTTTAGCCTTTTGCATTTATTGCTTCCACTTGCAACTAACATTTTCTTTAATTTATATCCCAATCAAGGCATCTGGTAAATATATGTAAGATTTTTAGGTAGTTGTGGCCAAGGCTATCTTTCTTTCCACCACTCATTAATGGATATGCCACGAAGCCTTGCTTTTCTTTTTCTTCTGCTCAAGATCACAACCATAGTCCATCAAACCGTTCCTAGCTTGTGTAGAGCACTAGATAATGATCATAATCGTCTTCGCAATTGTTCTTCTTCCTGTGGCGATCTGCATAATATAACCTACCCTTTTCGACTCCAAACTGATCCTCCAAGCTGTGGAATCCAATTCAACGGTTTTGATCTTTCTTGCAAGAATAACCACACCATATTTAACATACAAGGGGAAGAATATCATGTGCAGACAATCAATTACCACAACTACACAATTAGACTTGTGTCTTCCAATGTTGAGAAGGCTAATTGCTCTTCAATCCCTTCTTCTTCTTTGTCTGCGGGAGAAATTCCTAGGATCTACTCCCCCGACAAAACATTCACAGTTCAAACTGTTCCTAAAATTCCCGAGGCACTAAAATTCTTGACCTGTGAGGAGGATAATTGCTCCTCTATCCCTTTCTATACCTCTAAAATATTTGAATTTGGCAGTTTTATTGCAGACGTGGAAATCAATCCGAAATTCGAAACAGAAATTAGGCTCGGCCGGGTTGGAAGAACA
This sequence comes from Artocarpus heterophyllus, assembly GCA_025403435.1. Lineage (NCBI taxonomy): Eukaryota > Viridiplantae > Streptophyta > Magnoliopsida > Rosales > Moraceae > Artocarpus > Artocarpus heterophyllus. The sequence goes on along the minus strand of CM046332.1, from coordinate 25,656,132 downwards.
CGCCAAATTTCGGAGACTATAGCATTCTTGAGCTGCAGAAAACGAGTGCTCAACAATCCTTCTTATATAGACACATCTCCTTGCATCAATAGCTATGCTTTCTCCCCGGAAAACAAAGGTAATAACTTCTCCTATGTGGTGTATAGTAATGGCTTAAAGTTTTTGGATATGGAGGAGTCCTGCCAAATTTACCACAAGGCGGTCGTATCATCGAGGAAGGGAGAGGACCGGAATCAGATCACTTCCTACAATGACATCCACAATGAGCTTGTCCATGGATTTGAGCTTTCTTGGATCCAGGTTTTCCAAAAAGGAAAGCGTGATCGTTGCTACGTCGACGAAGATCACTCCAACAAGGTCGTCTGTCTTTCACCTGGATTCTGCACAGCAGATTGGTGTCGTAAGAACTCTAGACTACAATTGATGCTATTGATCAGTATGACGGATATCTTGATTTGTACATTTATTAATGTGTGCGTGTATGATATGATGATTTCCTTTACCATGTCATGATATTTAGCCTTTTGATAGATATTCTTTTGTTGGATCATGCAGGCACTCTTGTACTACATCTGAGAGGGCAGCTTCCCAAGTACATTTATTGTGAGGATTCCATCTTACCACTTTCTTTATTGCAATATTTTGTTTGGTTAATTACAATATTTTATTACTCTAGATCTTCACATTAGAAGTGAGTGCGGATTTATCACTACAATAAACTTTGCATCAAATAGAAAGAGAAATTATTTCATTCTTTTTAAATGGTGTGTTTACTTATAAAATCAATAATTAAGAGTTTTGTGGACCTACACAATAAAGAAAATAAAGAAAAAGAATACCAATCCTCTTATACTCTTTAGTATTGATTCTTTATCAAAGGGAATGAATGTCATATTTGCTTACATGTCTAAATTCAAATGTTATTATTTAATAGTTATTAGTTATATAAAAGAATATTTTAGTAATTACATTGAATAAGATCATCATTAACAAGTAAATAAATACTAGAAAGGAAATAGGATTGTTTTATATGACACCATCAAATAGATAAGTAAACACCAGAAAAAGAATGAATGATCCCTATTATTTTTTCTTTACTTTCCAATCTCATTACCTTTTCCCTTCCATTTCTTTGTGGTTTGATAAACATGCCTAAATGTATTTAAAAGATATCTACTAATGTTTTTCACGAATTTTCAGGGTCATTGCTACAGAAAATGGCTACAGCTCCCTTTTTTATTGCCTTTATCATCTATATGTGGAGAAGGCGACACTTATCAGCATATTGTGGCATTGAAGCGTTTCTCCAAAGCCCTAACAACCTCATGCCTATAAGATATACATATTCGGAGGTAAGAAAGATGGCTCAAGGCTTCAAGACAAAATTAGGTGAAGGAGGCTTTGGCTCTGTATATAAGGGAAAGCTTCGTAGCGGCCGTTTTGTGGCAATTAAGATGTTGGGTAAATCGAAATCTAGTGGACAAGATTTTATCAACGAAGTCGCTACCATTGGAAGGATTCACCATCACAACGTTGTGCGACTGATTGGTTTTTGTGTCGAGGGTTCAAAGCGTGCTCTTGTATATGATTTCATGCCTAACGGATCTCTAGATAAGTACATCTTCTCAGGAGAAGAAATTGATAGTGCCATAAGTTCGGAGAAAATATTCGAGATCTCCCTTGGAATTGCTCGTGGTATTGAGTATCTTCATCGAGGATGTGACATGCAAATTCTGCATTTCGATATTAAACCTCATAACATTCTTTTGGATGAGAATTTCATTCCAAAGGTTTCTGATTTTGGGCTTGCAAAATTATGCCCATTGGACAATAGTATTGTGTCCTTAACTGCAGCAAGAGGAACTATTGGATACATTGCTCCGGAATTGTTCTACAAAAACATTGGAGGAGTCTCCTACAAAGCTGATGTCTATAGTTTTGGAATGATGTTGATGGAAATGGCTAGTAGAAGGAAAAACTTGAATGCGGTCGCAGAGCATTCGAGCCAAATTTACTTTCCGTTGTGGATATATGACCAATTCAATGAAGAGAAGAACATAGATCGAATTGAAAATGTTGCTGAGGAGGAGTTGAAAATAATAAAGAAGATGATCATAGTGGCATTGTGGTGCATACAATTAAAGCCTTGCGACCGCCCTTCAATGAACAGAGTCCTAGACATGCTCGAAGGTGAATTCGAACTCCTACAAATGCCTCCAAAGCCCTATCTATATCCACTGGATGAGCATATTAATGCCAGGGAAGCTTCAGAGACTTCAAATATCGCAAGCTCGTCGGCGCCTCCTGACGACGATTCTCCAGAAATTAGTTTGATATCCAATGCACGCCAATGATTTGTGAATTTTCATGAAGGAGATAGATAGTTAAGATCATTCCCCCTCAATTAGTGCAATATATGCAATATTTACTTTTTATTCTCGGTTTATTTTGATCCCTTAAACTGCTTTTAACATCTAGTGTTGAATTTTATTCAGACGTACGTGCAATGGGGGGGGAAAAACTTGTATACGAACAGAGCTTGTCAGCTAGTATATTTCCTGTTTATTTTCTTAAAAAAGAAAGTTTACTTTTTTTCACTATTTCTTTTACTATTCATTCACTGTTTAATAAAATTATATATGCTGGGAAATGGTTCAAACTCGGTCCATAAACTACCCTAATTATGGTCTAAACCACTTTCTCAGTTATAAATACTGTAAAGCTTTTACATGCTATAGTAACAAAAAAAAAATACCAGTGTAAAGGTCTTATATGCTACAGTAAAAACAGTTCTAACCATTCTACCAAACACCCTAGTAGTAATGTACATTCCTTTTTTCCCCAAGCGAATGAAATTAATCAATTATCTGCTAACAAAAAGAAGCGGAACTAACCTGAATTATAAACTAGAAGGAATTTTCTTTACCTTCCAGCAAAGTAGCCCATTATAAACTAATCCTTGTTAGAGAGAGAGAAAAAAAAAGAAAGATAATAACATGCAAAATGGAAAACACAACAAATCTTAAACGACGATATTACATTAAAACGACAAACATGACCAAAAGACGGTAAACGTAATAACAAAGGTAAAAAGTGGAAAACTACCGATAAAAAACCACAATGGGGACCAGAGTCTGAATAATGCAGTGGATATGAGGGGTACATTAAGGAAAACGTCTTCAGAAGACGGTAAATTAGAGAAGTTTCCCAAAGTACTTGAAATTCCCCCATCAATTATTGCAATATTTGATGCTTCTTTTTTTTTTTATTTCTTATGATATCTTTTTCTTGAAATTCCAAATCTAATTTTAGATTTCATCTTGAAATTGTTTAAACATGTATATATATCAACCCTGCAACAATATCTGTCTATAATTACGCACTGCTTTCACGTATGATCCAAATTTCAAATAATTTAATTTGTGGATGGTTTGAAAGTATAACATAACAGTAAATTTATATTTAAATCCATTTTTTGAGAGTTTAAATTACCGCCCTTGAGTTAAGAGGGAAAAGAGATATTGTGAGCTAACTTGGATGAATAGGTCGCAAATGAGTTCTAATTTACAAGTCTCAAAACACCAGGCTCTGTCATGGTTTTAGTGTCCGCCAGGTGTCAAATTAAAACCTTCCAGGTTTCAACTTAATACTTACTAGATTTTAATATTTTTTTTAAATAAAGAAGCGTTGGCCTTCGGTCACTAGCATAGGTATCAAATTGTAAAATGTCAGATTTTAACTTAAAACCTACTAGATTCTAACATGTATTTTTTTAAACCTACAAGATTCCGTCTCAAAACCTACTAAAACTCGTTGGCCAGAATTTGTCATTCCAACACAAAACCTGCCATCTTCCAACATACAACCCGCGCAAGATTTTGTCCAAAAAATCGATAGAACCACCAGACTTTGCCCCAAAACTCATCAAACACCAAAACCCTCCATATTTTAACCCAAAACCCACCACATTCTGTCATGAAACCCACCAAATTTTTAAAGTTATAACAAAAAGAGAGCAGATAACCCACAAGATTTTGTCCAAAAAGTCATCGAACACCAAAACCCTCCATATTTCAACCCAAAACCCACCACACTCTGTCACGAAACCCACCAAATTTCAAAGTTAAAACAAAAAGAGAGCAGATCAAGCAAAAAAAACAATATAGTCGCAAGTTTGGCCAAAAAAAAATTGCAAAAAAGAAAAGAAAAAATACACAAAACTTTACTTACAACGAAAACATTAAAAAACCAAAAATTACAACTAGATTACAAAAATTCCATATCCAACAATCGCAAAAACCCGTACAGTTTTCATCTGCTATATCAACAAAAAAATCTAACTAACATAATCATGTTATTGATTTACAACAAACCCACCAGATCTAACTAAAATGCATTCAATAATCGACAAAAAACATGGTTCAAGCACTCCAGATCACGATCATATCCCCAAAAAAAAATGAGGAAAAATTGAGCTAATTATTCGGCATAAGCTCTTGAATAGATCGCGATCACAGATCGCTACAACTGCTGCTGCCGTGACCTTCCTCTTCGCCGTCATCTTCCTTTTGGAACCGACCGCATTACGGTGGTGGAGAAAGCCAAGAAGGAGAAATCTTCCTCAATGGAAACGACGGCCACAATCATCGTCGACGGAAACGAAAAATTACAACGACAGCTCTAAAGGATGGTGATCTGACCTTGCAACAGCTTTGGAAGAAGATTCAGTGAAGCTTGATCGCGAACGGCGCGGGAAGAAATGGCTTTCGTTCGTCATCGAAGATCGCCATCCAAGAGAGAGAAAGAAGATAGATGTGGCTGATGCTGGCGCGAAGGAGTTTTCCTTGTAGGTTGACTCCGTCGTGATCAAAGACGAGTCACGGGAGAAATAGCGGCTCTGGCTCTGGCTGCGGCCACGGCCGCCGCCGAGTGACGAAGGCGTCGATCTAAGGATGCCGCCGAACTCACGCTCTGCTCCAATGACGACGTCAACAGCCGTGGCGAGGAGCAAGCTCGGAGATGGTGAAGATGAGCTTGGTGGGTTGCATCTATGGCTTCCGACGATAATGAATCGCGCAGATTTGGGAGAGGAGAAGAGAGGAGAGAGAGTTTATTAGGTTTCATATCTTGTTTTAGAGCAAGGGACAAAAGCGTAAACTAACAAATCAAATTAAAAAAACTATTCTTTTTAAAGGAACAATTTTGAAAAATCAAGAAGAAGAAGGTATTTTTAATAAGAAGGTTTCGTAAGGAAGTGTTTCATGTAATATTCTTTAATTCGAATTAAAAAACTCAAATTGAGGATTAGTAACTTTCCTAATGTTGAAAGTTATTTTGTTGTTTTCTGAACTGCCTCTGTTAGATAAAGAAAAAATTATATGCAATGCTACACGTTTAAAATTATGTTTCGTTCATGTCATACTTGAAAAATTATACTACACTGTTACTTATATTATATGTATAAGTTTGTCACACTATAATATTTGTGGCATTTATAAAAGGATAGGTTTTAAAAGATTGTGTTTATAAAAATTCCCTTTACATAAAGTTATTTTCCTAATGCATTACAATAGTTTACTTTTCAAATAGGTTAGTTTCCTTTATTTGAATTCAAATTTTTAGATAGATTTTTTATTTTCGTTTATCTAGTTTTTCAATTCCCAACTTAAAGAGGTAGTTAAAGTTGGAATTGGGGAGTCATTATATTTACCTTTTTAAGACTTCATAACCTTCTGATATGGATTCTCCTTTCATGAATAAATGTACAACATGATAACAAATATACTTCTATCATGTGATTCAGCTTAAAGAGATTCGGCTTCTATACAAACTTCCTGCTGACTGAATGCCACTGTTCTACAAACGCAACGTCGCTAGATATTACAAGCTTTGAATAAGTGCATGAGATTTCGGCATTCTGAAGCACAAAACCGCGAAGAATTGGCAGCCGCAGTCCTTCTCGAAGGTTTGAGTTCAGGCGGGGTATGAGGACTCTTTTGAGGACGAATGACATGACAAACTGCAGATTGAGTATGAACACGGTGCTCTACTAATTAGAAGGTTATACAGCAAGAGAATTTTAAAAAGCTTTCTGGACAAAAGATGTTACAAACAAGCACAAATTGGGGAGACAGTCGAATCGCCGTACCTTAATTAAATGGATATGAAGGTTTCCGATTTTGCTCCACTTCACAAATGCCGAAAAATCTTCCAGTTCAAGCGTACCGACCAGATTATTCCCCCTTATGTTTGGAGAACAGGAGGCAGTTATCTCCTGCAACAAAAACATGACTAGTTTAATAAATCACTGGCAATTAGCAACTAATATTGATCAGTTGAATTTTCAGTTACAAGAGCACAACTGCATCTAAAATTCTAAATGAAGCATACCAAAGCTATGCATGCAACCGGGACAACGTCGGAAGAATCCAAAACATCAATTGTGACATCCACGTAAATTGTAGCATCAATTGCGTCATTCAAAATTCTAATCATCGGTTGTGAAGATACAGAAATGTCGAGTTCCATCGCATCATTTGGATACCTTTTGTACAGTTGAGGAACTATGTATTTCCATCTAGAAGTATTCAAGAGTAACTGATGTTCTACTTCGTCAACACGCCAATGCATATAACCTGCCTGAACGAAGATTGAATGAATATCAGTTCAAAGCTCTACCTTAAGTTCACATGTAACCTGCCTGAATGGAAAATTGGAGAATGAATATCAGTTCAAAGCTCTATCTTAACTTCCTCTATGTTAATTCAAATCCCATGGAAAAGCATAATGGAAAGAGAGAGAATAGTTGCATGATTATGTGAAAAGATTAGCAGTGTGAAACTCACCTTGAAGAAAACTAAAGACAACGAGTTAAAAATGTTTTCACGTAACAAAATCTCGAGCATCTTATTAGAAGCACTGTAAGCAACAGGAGATACCAATCCTTTATCATAAAAGCTGGAAGGAAGATTATTCGTGGCCATAAATAAACCGTTGATATCCAGTTCAATGGAAGAATTGCTCAAAACAGGGTCGCCGACAAATGTGACGTTCATAGCAGCAACATCATGTAGCGCAACAATTTCCTTAGGAAGTGTCTGCAATAGCGAGTCAAGCTGTGTTAACCCTTCTTTGATATTCCCGGAGACAGCATCCTCAACTGAAGACCGTATTATGTCTTCAAAAGCATCAACCAAACTGCAGGAGAGGTAAACAGAGAAATAAGAAAAATAGTCCCTTAGACCATTTTTAATGCAAATGTTAATGCCAATTCTATATGTCGTATCAAGAAGTGCAAAAATAGCATATTTGATTTGTTATCTTGATTTGTGCTCCAAAATCTGTTTGGCAAAGTTGGTTCTAACCAACTTTTCAGTTAAGAACAGTATAAAACACTCACATACTATAGTAGAAAAAAAGTTGCTATAGTGTAAAGCTTTCATATACTACAACATTTACAATCCTAACCAACGGTTCTAACTACCATGCCAAACACTGTTGACTCATATGCTATATCTGTTTTTCATTATAATCATTACGCTTTGGAAAGTTGTAAAAGTAAACTTTTAAATCTAAAATGATGTGAAAATACTAATATTGTAATGATTGAGTGACAAAATCAATGCATTTAATAGCAATCAAATGTTAAAATTTGGCATATGTCATACTTGGTGTCAAATTTTACAGTGACTTTCCTACTCAGATGCTAAAATTCAGCATTGACACACTAATTTTGCATTGCATTGGAAATGCTCTTAATAAATTATCACCTGTGGTCTGTCATAAATTTTTATACAGAGAATGCATCTTGCAAAAAATGAGATTTTACAGAACAGGAACAAAACATAGAAAGAAGGTATTTGAAAAGTGAATTAACTTGAGAGATTTGCGTACCCTTGATAAAACCAAGATGCACCACCATTCATCTTTATCGACAGATCTCTTATGTAGCATCCAGATTCCAAAACAGACACATTGAGAGTTCCTGCTTGGTTTTCCAAAGCCACAGTGAGCCCCACATCCACACCTTGAACCTGCAAAAGCAGAGCAGCCCATTAAAAATGTAGATCAAATAAAGGAAAAAAGAAGTCGTCGGAGTAATCGCTTTAAAACAGTGTACAATTGGAATTGTCTTTATATGTCAACTACTGGTCCAAATTTCTCATAGTAAAACATTGTGCATCTCATCTTCCTCTGGCGTCTTTGATACCAAATAGTAACATCTCTCATGCTACGGATCCCACTCTTCTTTTTATCCTTCGTACATTTTCGGCCAATAAAACCTGCTAAGCTTCCTTTATTCCATGGTCTTTAATTCCAAAGAGTAGGTAAGGATAGCTTCCGAATGAACTCTGGAATTGAAAAATTACTACTGAAAATTGGAGAAAAGGACAGCCCGTTACATCCTCCATGTGCAGTTATTCGGCTAAAATGAACGCCCTTTGACTGTACATACGTTGCCTCTATCTCAAGCTTGGTGAAAAACTAAAGCAAACATGCAGATATTGACATTTTTTTCAATCGAGACAAGTAACAATTGCTCATATTCAATCAATATTGGCCTGCAAAGCCTTTCAAGTTCTTTCCAATCCATGCTCTCCATGTTTAAGGAATAGGAAAGGATAGCTTTCAAATTACCTCTAAAATTGACAGACAACTGCTCAAATGGGAGAAAAGGTTAGCCTGATTAATCCTCTATGTGAATTTATTTTACTAATTAAAAGCATACTTCATAAACTTACACAAAGGTCGATTACAAACAAACAAGGCTGCAAAAGGAATTCCGTTCCAATAGCAGACCAAGATGGGATTTTCTTTTGGCTCCTGGTTTTTGCTCAAAACCATCTTTAACTGCTTTTTATCCTTCCTAAGACTACACAAGGTAACTGATTAACTCCCCTGGTTCAGTTTCTTACAAATTGGTGCAATATACTCTTGTAGAAATCCTCTCAACATCATCAAATTCCAACCAAATGAATTCCATCTTAGCTGAAATGGTTCTGAACAGATGCCATTCATTCAGCTCATAAATTTGGCGAAGCTTCTTCCAATACGTGGTCTGTGAGTTCAAAAGATAAGCAAGGTTGGCTTTCATATAACCTTTGGAATAGACTATGACAACTACTCAAATGAGACAAAAAAAAGCCACCTTCATATAATAAGCTAACACAAAGGTCTACTGTAACCTCCTACTTAAGCATAGACCAAGATTCTCTCTGCTGCCGCCCCTGCTCCGGTGCTCCCCACCACCACCCCTACCTTTCCTGGTTTTTCCTGAAAACGAACATCCTATAACTGCGTAGCCCCAATCTCAAGCTTAACCAAATTAAAGCAAAGATGCTGATTAAAAAATTCTGTTTAACGTCTCTATGCAACAACAGAAAAAAGAATATTACAAAGAAACCCCTTTTCAACTACAAAAACATATCCTGATATAGGCAATCCCAGGATCAGACATCTTAACAGACCAAGAACTCTAAGAATACATCCAATTCATAGTTCATAAGCTTACACAACGGTATACTATTAATAATGAGGTAGCAAAGAGAACCCCATTTCAAGAGCAGACAGATTTATTCTTGTTCCCCATCTGTCTTGGCTTTTGCTTAAGACCAACATCCTTTAACTGCCTAGCCTCTATCTCAAGCTTAACCAAAACTAAAGCAAACATTCTGATATTCAAATCCAAAAAAAGAATCAAAAGAAACCCTTTTGAGGTACTAAAACATGTCTCAATAAAGTTCATAAACTTACACATAGCTCCAGTATCACTAAATAAGGATGCACCCCAACCAAGTAGCAAGCATACTAACATTATTTCATATCTTTAATCAACAAGAGAAAAACTAAAATAAAAAGGAAACCCTTTTTGAATTACTTTATGCATACCTCAACAGAGGCGCTCCCGTGATCAGAAACATCAGCAAACCAAGAATTGTAAGTATATTTCCAATTCATGCTCAACTTTGCAGTTGCTCCCGAGACAATCAAAACTATACCAGTCTCCCCAGTTGTAACATTTGAAGAACCGACATCAGCAGAGTATAGTGTTATATTAGATAGAACGACATTAAATTTTCCAAGCATTGGGACTTGCACTCTCTTTTCAACTTGAGGGAGCTGAAGAGGAATCATGGAGGAAATCGCTTTCCCTATAACAAAATCCTTGGCAAAGTCAAGACCCTTGTCGTATATCAGCACAGAGGCAAATCCTTCTTCTTGGATGCTTGTGGGGATGAACAAAAGAAGTAAGAGCAGAGTCCAAATTTTGGATTCCATGATGTTTGAGAAGAAACCCAGATGAGAAATCACTCGAAATATGATAAAACAACCATGAAGAGAATTGGAATATGTTTATTGGAGGATGATGGAAAATGGGTAGTTTGGAGAATGATATTTTGGTTCAGATATTAATCTGTTTTAGAGTTAAAAGTAGGACAAGTTATTTTGGTCAAATTATTGGAACTTTATTTATTTAAAATAGTTGTTGTTTTGAGTTATTCAGTTTACAGAGAGATATATTATAGGATGGCGTTTATTGATTCGGCTTGTGAAACAGCAATAACACGTTAGACTGGCATGCGTTACAAACTAGGAAAGAGTTATAACAGAAGCGTGAACGAAAAAAAGTACTTTTTTTTTTTTTTTTTTTAAAAGGTACTTTGTTTCTTCTCTACTCTTTTGATGGGGTGAACGTGAAATTGTCTCCGTGGGACAGTGACAAAAATTTCTTATGTGTTCAATTGAAATAAAAGAATTCAGGGATTTTATTATGGTCCTCTGGCATCCTTTTCTCTATAATTATATATAAAAGTAAGAAATATAATATTGATACAACACAACACATGCTACCATTACACTTGACACAATCCATTAAAATATCTTGTGTGTTTTAAAATATTGAGATTATTATGTGTTTATCTAATCAACAGGATCCATTCATCTTTTATTTTTTTATTTTTGAAAACTTGAACAATAGTTTTCCATGAAAGGAAAAAAAGGTATTTTTTTTTACATGATTAATGTGTTTTATTGTAAAAACACACTAGTGAATTTTGTTCAACTAAAACAAAAGAAACAAATCTTTTTAAAACTAGATTCTTTTAACCCGAAGAAAAGTTTGTCATCATCCCAAACCAGAATAGCCTGCTCCAATATTAGTGATGAGGACATCAAGGCTACAAGGAATTTTCACGATCCGATTCAAGTTCCAGTTGGTCCGGTGATGATGGCTCGAGCTAAAAGATTCAAAGAAGAGCTGAATAACCTGGTTCAGAGAGTTCTACAACAAGAAAAGAGTGTGCTCACTTCAAAGTAGAGCCGGAAGGAAGCCAATGTTTCCAATTAGCTGTACACGCACATTGAGTCCTTGCATGGCCAACTTGCATACATGCACATTGAGTCCTTGCATGGCCAACTTGCATGTTCATTCCGTACACATACACATGTAGGAGTGGTATGTCGAGCAAAAATTCAAGATTTAAATTTTTTGTAATCTTATTTTAGTTTAAGTTTCGGTTTCAGAATTTGAAATTTAGAATCTTTATTTAGACTTTATTATTATGGGCGTTAATAGGAGAAAGGAATCTTGAGCTAAATAATTCCATCCTAGGGCTTTATTTAGGTGTTTCTTTCATTAAGGGTAGATTAAGAATTTTACATTTAAAAATAAACCCTATGTGAATTTCGGCCATATAAAGTCATCTTTCAGATAATGCAATTCAGTTTTTGATGTTCATTCATATTGAAAGTTATTCTTCTTAAGTTCTTGAAGAAACTTTTTCGAACTTATCAAGGATTCCTTGTGGCATTTAATTGACTTATCAAACAGACTTTTCCATACCCGTTTGTGGTGTCTTCATCATACCAAAGTTCTTGCTTTGCTAAGCAATAGGTCACGGTTCCACTCAACTTGAGAGATCTTGGGGTTCAAAATTCTAGATTTGGCATCGGGTTTTGTCACGTGGTTGGCGTGGTTTGTATCAATTAGTCAACCAATATTACTCGTCATCATGAACCAAAAATCTTCAACTTGTGAATTGATCCTTGTCATGTTGTATGTTCATACAATAAACTAATAGGGTGTTTGGCTAGTGATGAGAACCATTGGTGAGAACCATTTTTACTATAGCATATGAGAGCTTTACATTGTAACAACTTTTTTTCTTTTTACTATAACATGTAAAAACTTTACACTGTTTATAATTGAGCTTGTGGTATAAACAACACTTAACCAAACACTCTCTAAATGATGGGTTGGACTGAATTGTTCCAACTGGCCGCCTCTTTTTTAACATTCAAACACCAGTCTAGGTTTGGACTGAATCATTCGGTCCAGACCAAGGTGTATCAAACATCATACGTCATGCTTTGCCCACCTCCATTAACGGATTTTTCTATGGTGCTACCTTGCTCTAAGCAAACACAAATGGGGTTCAAAAATATTATTCACATTCTAATGCATTTGAGCTTATAGTGTGTTTGAGAAATATGATTTGAATTAATTTTAGTTAAAAGTGTATAGTTGTAGCGAGTGAAATTTTACATTATAACAATCAAAAGTTCTAGGTTAAAACTAAGATTGTCAAACGCACTTTATTTTATGATGCACGGGAACCCCCATAGAGGTGATCAAAATCACTTTTGTAACAAGCATGATTCATTCCTGGAGGTCAACACAAGTTATTGTAACCCAAAAAAAAAAAAAAACCGTAACAGGAAAGATGGTGATAACTAAAATTTATAGCCCAAATGAGCAAAGAAACCCAAATACGAAGTAAATTTTTCGTTTCACCCTGTTCCTAATCCAATCCATTTTCCAATATATGGGGAAGCAAACGCTTTCCTTCTCAAAACCCACTGCCGATCGGCTCTCACGGGAACAAGGATCTATTTTGCATAACATGACAAACTGAGACCAAAGTAATGCACACCATTACAAATAGATATCGAAGATGGTAAAGGCAAGGAAAGAAAAGCAAAGCCCAGCATTCCATACTGATCAGCAGGAAATTACGATTATCGATGATCATTCAAGGAGCTGGGGGACGGGGTTGAGAAGTCCGCACAAAGATACCTCGGGTCTCAAGTGAAACCATTTCTCTCAAGCATGAGGAGGTATACATTGTTCAACAAATGAAGCTTTTTCGACAATAGAAAGTAGACTTTACTCGATTGGTCTCATAAAAAGTAATCCGGCGCAGGTTTTTTGGCAGGTGTGCCTCTTGATTCCTGCATTTTCCATCATAAACTTTCAGCGTAACATCCAATGAAATTAACAAAAGGAATTTTTTCCTCGAGAAGAAACCAAAATGAGTTTTCCTGTTAGTTGTTACCATAGATATTGTATGCACAATAATTGCTTCGTAAAATATAGGCATAGATTTTGAACCATCCTCGTTTTTTGTTTTCTTTTTTTTTAGGGACGATTTTGAACCATTGTCCCTACAAAGCACTGTTCAATTGTGTATTCGTATGGTTCCCAAGCTTTTAAACATAATGACCTCAACTGTGGACACACCCAAAAAAAAATTAGTATTTGATCAATTAAGAAGTGTCCATCATTAGATACCATGATTCTCAAAATCCATCAACGATCACGCTTCTTGTGCACCCCAACCCTTGCCAAAACAGTTTTCAAACATATATTATCTTTGGTTTGCCGCGAGTAATAAATAAACTCTCATATAAGCTAACCTGTGGAGCAGCATCAAACACCCGAAACTGCTTATTAAGGTTCTCATCCAGTTCAAGAATTGCAGCCACATTACCACATCTGCAATAAACGCAAGACAGGAACGAGATTTTGAATTGTAGATCAGAAACAGGATTGAAAATTGCAAAAAATAAAAATAAAAATACCTGTAACAGTAATTTGGAGCTGACCATACTGTAACTATCTGATTGTTGAACATCCATTTATATCCTTCCATTACCAACTGATGAGCACGACATATATAATCAATGTTATTTGAGTGGTTAAATGATGTAACTACGCTGCCACCAAAGAGGAATCCAGCACCACGTGGACTTAAACCCCAACCGTCAACAATATCCTCTGGATCCGACCATAGCAGGTCACACATGGCACCATCATGAGGCACTTCTTGCTTCCGGTCAATTGTGCGTATCTGTCACACCGGAACGTCGGTAATCATTAGAAAAGAATAGCTTCAGAAGAGAAAACTACAGACTTCTAAAATGGGTTTTTCTGACCTGATCCAAGGTTGAAATGGCCGGTGAAAGACCACCATGGACGCTAAAAACTCTGTTCTCAATGAGAGCTGACAAACTGTAATCAAGCCCAAATAAAAATTCAAAATTTACAAGAGATGGGAGTTTCAGGCTGTCCTGGATGTAAAAGAAGATAGTATGATACCATGACAAAAGCCAATTACACGCTCCATTCAGTTTCATCTAAGAAACAGGTGATACCTGCTTTTAGAGAGATTGCTTCAGTTGTGAGTGGGGGAGTTATTTGACTTGTGACAAAAGAAAAAGTCCAAAGAATCCCCTTTTCCTTTTCATACTAATTGGTACAGTTGACATGAAAGGTTCAATATATATATATATGTATATATATGCTCCAATATGCAAAAGTTCAATATTCATTTCCACACAATAATAAAAGAAAAAGTTTAAAAATCAGGATACCTTTCAAATTTGTTATTTGGCTTCTTGTCTAAAGCAAAGTCACTACTTTAAATGGAAATACACAGAGAAAATAGTGTCCAACAAAATTTGACAAATCGAACCAGTGACTCTCACCAACCAGAAGGCCTTTCGTAGTTTATTACGCATTTGACATGGAAAAGTGCAACAGTGCAGAGAGAAATCCTTTTTTTTTTTTTTTTCACAGCAGCAGCAGCAGTAATAACAACAATAAAAAAGGCCAACACACACACACACAGAGACAGAGAGCACAAACATGCAATTGCTACTGCTCTGAGTCTCATAAAACCAAAAAAAAAAGAATGGAATTTGATGGAGCCCAACCCAAAATTACAGCTAAAATTTGAGCCTATAGACGTATCCTCTATTCCATCTCACCATCTATTTTCATAAAAAGATGGATGGATGATTAGAGTCTAATGCAGAAAGGAATCAAAATGCTAAAGTGTCAAACATCCACCCAAATTCCAATTGCTAGTTTGCCACTCCATTAACTTTTTACACCTCGTCTCCCACATAAAGATGCCTCAAGCTTTTGTACAAAGAAAAGTTGGAAACACACACACACCTTAGGTAATCAAATATATCGGTGCAATATCTCCAAACATTCACAGAGCCATACTTACGAAGGCACTCGTCATAGAATCCATATACCTGTTTAGACAAAATACAGAAAATATTTTGAATGGATAAGAAGCTGACACCAAGATTTAGTTAAGGGGTGGGGGATGCCAGTTTAGGAGACTTAACCTGTGTAATCTGACGACTCTCGTGATTACCTCTGATGAGAGTAATCCGATCTGGATATCTTACCTGATGGTACAGAAAATTAAGTAAAATGAAATTATGTAAAGGATTTCCATAAAACACCAAATGGTTAAACACAAAGATAAATCCATTATGAAGATGATACTGTTTGGCAATGGTAACAGGTACGTTAAGCAGTCTCATCTGCAGACAGAATGAAATGACAACATGCACAGTAAAGACTTCCTTTTATGTCTTGGTGTTCCCGTCATATGTTATTTGTCACTACAAAACAGGCCTACAACAATTTGTCTTTAAAGTCTTATAGGAAAACATTGAAGAATATTCCATTTACGACATGCAATTTGATACCCCCAGTATCCTTAACAACCGGTAATCAAACAGGAATTCCTAACCACACTATAATAGAAAGACAACTATGCTTCAGAAAAGTGAATTTATACTTTCATAAGAACTTTGAACAAAATGGTTGCAACTTCAAACTTAAAAGAGAAAAGATTTGCAAAAAAAAATCAAATAACTGGAATTACAGAAAGAATTTTTAATCCCCAATAAGTCCAGCAAAGTTTTCTAACTTCATTTGTAGACAAGAAAACTAGATCATCACCTTCAGAGCAAGGAGAAGTAGAAACGTCTCAACTGAGTAAAATCCTCTGTCAACAAAATCTCCAAGGAACAAGTAATTAGTCTTAGGGCAATCACCTCCTACTTTGAAAAGCTCTTTCATGTCGTAAAACTGACCATGGATGTCGCCACATATCTGTATTAAAGATTAATAAAATTAGACTTCAGCAACAACAACAACAGACCAGCCTGAACTATAACCAGAATGGTCAAAATCATATTGTATTCTGCTCTTAGATAATTAACATGGACCAACATATGGCCTTAGTGTAGTACCAAACCAGGAGAACATATGGGTATGGCGCATTCACCTTTCCTTTATTTAAAAAAAAAAAGGACATAATTAAACGTTCCCGCTCCCCCCACTAGGTGACCAAATAATAAAGTCAAACCACCATGAATTCATCAAAGGGATAAGAAAAACAATCAAGTTGAGCAACATTATTCCAAAAGCGAAATTGCTGAGTAACAATTTATTGTACACGTTTTACTTGAAAAGACCTCAAAAGCAACCAAATTTCTCAAGGATGACCCCAAAAAATTGTCTTTTTTTTTTTCTTCTTTTTCCAAAACCCAATACACTATAAAATATATGCCTAACCCCGTTGATTTTTCAATTCAACAGAAATACAAGTAAATAAGTTTATCTTGAATAAGTAATTTTTCTCCAAACCAAACAGGCTAAAAGGCACAATTTTACAAATACCAAACAATCAGAAACAAACCCAAAGGGAACACGCACCAAAAACCTAAACAAACCCAGAAAATTACTCACAAAAACCTGAAAACTAACCAAAATCGAAAAGAAAACAGCTTTATAAGATCAGTTATGTTCATATTGTCGGTCAAATTTGCTTGCGAGAGAGATTTCTAGAGATAGAAAGGACTGACGGTAACAGGGGCGTCGACTCGCTGAACATTACTCTCTTCGACAAGGATTTCCATGGCTTTGAGGCAGAGAGCTTTGACCTCCGACTCCTTGAGAGGCTCGCACTTCTTCAGCTGCTCTATTTGCCGGTCCAGGTCTGACATCTCTCTCTCCTCTCTTTCTCTCTCTAACTTCTTCTTGCTCTCAGACCAAGACCAGCCCTTCCCGATTTGAACCTCTCTCTCTCCTCTCTCCACCTCCTTCCCTCGCTTTCTCTCTCCTCCTCCTCCTCCTCCTCCTACTTTCTCTCTCTAAACTCTCTCAGTAGTTTGGTTTCTTAATGAATCTGTGTGAATCCCTCCCCCTCTCCCTCTCGACGACTTTTCTCCTGCTTTCCATTTCTTTTTAGCGATTTCTTAGGTTTTGCTAAAGCGCCACTTTATTTTACTCTAATTTTATTTTAGGTACGCATACTCTTTTTATTCTCTCTTAATACCCCGTTTAAATATTTTATTAACACATTGCCCCTTGAGCTACTTTTTTTTTTATTATTATTGTATAATGTTCTTCACAGGAACCTGGAACCTATCCCATAAACTCTCTTCCCAAAAACTGGGCTAACCCCAATGGTGCGCCCCCTTGAGTTACTTGATCTCTAGTTTTGTTCCTCTTTGGGAGAAAGAGAGAGAAAGACACCTACCACATACTATACAAGCCAATGAAATAGAAAAGAGAATGGATTGAGAAGGCACAACAAGAAAAGGAGATTCCAGCGTTGCAAAAATAAGCATGTGGAAGAAAAAATAAAGAAAAAAATGGTAGGAAATAATTAAAAGACTTCGAGTTTGTTTACGTTTCAAAAATATGCATGAATTATTTCTGTAATGTGCATATTTGGTTGTTAATTAAACTCAATCACTTATTAGTCTTGTTAGTCCTTGATATGAAATGGTCTGGACTTATATTAATTGGTAGCAGAAACAATCTGTTGAGATTTAGATAATTAAAATGAAAAAAAAAATCCTTTCAAGAAAAAAAGAGGTGGAGAAAAGTCATAAATAGGCCCCATTATGCTTTATTTTGTACCGCTTAAAGGCAGATAACATCACGTTTTCAGAAAATGATATTCAATAGTATTAGTGCAACACATGGAATAAAGGAAGACAGGGATGTTTCAAAAATTGATGCATGAAAAGAAAAAAATGTTATTGTAAATTATTTTTTTTATATTCAAACCCAAGTATTAAAAATGAATTTATTGAGAAATTTAACAACTTTAGGTAGTCTCAAAGGTTATAATTAAGACAAAACTCGAACCTTTATTTTTAAATCAAAAGATACATGTCTTATCAATCCACTTAAACTATATAATAATGTGTCTATTTAGATATGCACTCTTAACAAAAAATTTAGTCAGGTGATAAAATACAAGTATAACGATGGAAATTTTTTTAAAAAAGTACAACAATAGAGATGAAAAAAATAGAAAACTAAAAATGTAAGAGATCACGTTACCCACGTCTCACCCAAATCTAATAATAAACTAGACTTCCAATTCAACAAAAAGAAAAAGAGAAATGGACCTAATTGGAACATTGACAAAAGTTCAAGGGCATATATGCAATTAAACACAAAAAATTTATCTCAGTGAAGTTTCTCAACAAACAAATTCAGCTCTTCTTTGTGTTCTTTGTTTCAGGAGCAGACATCGCAGAGTTGCCATTCTTCCATTTAAGGTCGTCAGTTCAGCTTTCTCTCTCTTTCAATTAGAAATCCTAGCTTTTTGTTCTACATCTTATTGTTCCCAATTTTCTTCCTTTTTATTGTTGTGATTATTATTGATATTATTGTTGTTGTTTACTTCGAACTGTTCTTGTCGTTGATTGATTTTCTCGGAGTTCGATTCCTCTTACAGAGCAAAAAAAAGGTGAGAAAATGGCGTGGAAAGGACAATTATCGAAGAATTTGAAGGAGCTTCGGATTCTTCTCTGCCAAACATCCCCCGCAAGCGCTTCAACCAGGTTTCTCTTCTCTCATTTTTTTCAAATTTATTTTTCTTACTCTTCAATGGCGTATTCTTTTTGGAAAACCCTAGTAATTCACAGTGAAGTGGAAAAAATTGTTTCTTTTTGTTCCATTGTTATGAAATTTTTGTTTGTAACGTGAAATATTTGTTTTGGCAGAGCATTTGTTGAGAAGAATTATGCGGATCTGAAGAAATTGAACCCTAGATTACCAATCCTGATTCGGGAATGCGGAGGAACTGAGCCTCAGTTATGGGCTAGATACGGTATTTCTCACTCTTCCTAGATATGGCGTATTCTTTCATTGGTTTTTGGACTTGTGATTTTACTTTTTTTTTTCTGAAATAAGACTTGAAAATTTATGAGTATTTGAATGGTTAAGTAACTATATGGGATTGAGCTAACTATGGTTTTTCATAAGCTCTAACCATAAAAGTTTTTCAACTATAGCCTAATGTGTTTTAAGTTTTTAAGATTATATGATCTTTTTCTCTATAAAAAAAAGAAAAAGCAAAAAAAAGTTATATACTGTTTTCCTGGACGGAGATTTGATAATGACTACTGAGTATTGAAATAATGTCTATTAACTAGGATACCTTTTTGGGAACTTGACAGATTGGGGGATATGATATTTGATTGATGTTTGGTTTCAAGTGTAGAAATAACTAATGAAAAATTGAAAGAGAGCTTGATTTTGTAAGTATAAAAATTGGAGAAGTATGTTCTGTAAGCTTACTTATCTGATGGTTTCATACTAACGGATAAAATCCATCACTCATTTGCATGTTGAGATACTCTTGAAGCTGGAAATTGACTAAAAACAACCCTGAGTGTTTTCTGGTTACCAAATTTCTCATATTCAATACTCACCCTACCATAAGAGTAGATTATGTTATCTTCTTAATGTCTCGTTTGAAATTTGGAATCTTGCCAGAGGTAATGAGATATGGCAGAAGTTGGTGAATCTAGGAAATGAAGTTACGGAACTCCCTATAAAGATCTCAAAGCTTTAGGTTTTGTGGTTAAACTTGAAGCTGAAGGGAATGGTTCGAGAGACACATGTGTCTGCTTGTATCAACAGTTCTCTTGCCCTTGAATTGATATCCTCAGTTAACTAATTCCATGGTTAAGTGGAGCATTGAAGATGCCTGGACAGAAGAGTGAAAAGAAAAAAACAAAACAAAACAAAAAAAACAAGGCCAGATTGTGGAATGATAGAGCGGTGAGGATAATGAATCTGATTCTTGCAGGGCTGTAGCCAAAAGCCACTCGTTGGTTTTAATATTGCGTTAAGTTAAGCCAAAATCTTTTATAACCACCCTGATTTTAATGCTACTATCTCTATGAAAAGGCCTTGAAGAGATTTCAGCAATGCTCTTGCATAATGTTTTGTTTAAAATCTCAACTAAAGAAAAGTGAAAACATCCCAACTAGGTGTGTAAACTATTGTATACCCCAACTTCACCCGGACTTACTATTGATTAAATAATAACAATAATAATAATAATAATAATAATAATAATAATAATAATAATATGTCTTCACAATTTCAATAGAAGACTTCTCTTACACAATTCAAAAATGCTTGTTAGAATCATAAATCCGTAGTTATAGTAATAACCTTTCAAAAAAAAATTAAATAGTAATAAAAAGTGTGCAAATAATAACCTTGGAGATGAAAGAGTTATTTTGGCCTCTTTGAACCAGGAAATTGATTTAGTGTTGTCCTTCTTCTTTGTCGCCTGTGGTTGTTGGTTAGAAGTTGCGTTCTTGATCTTCCAATAGTAGGAATTAACACTATGAATGTTAATCACAATTTAATCTCTATACCTTTATGAACCCTTTTGCTGGTATTTATCAGTACATAATCGTTATTGGCAATGTTTCTTGTATAAACTCTGATGATATTTTAATCCTTGGCTGTTTATTGAAAACATATTATTGTCGTATCTTTGTGAGTCTTGATTGTTGAACTTGAACAGACTTGGGTGTTGAGAGGGGCATTCATTTGGAAGGGCTAAGCGAGGCACAGATCTCGAAGGCGATTGAAGATCTCGTGAAAGTTGGGGAAGCGCTTAAAAAGGCTTGACGGATTGGTTTTTTGCATTCAGAAGTGAGAACTTAAATAAATTTAATCTTCAAGGGGAAAATTTTCCAATGAATACTTGCCCTTTTGTTTTGCATCTCATGCCTCTCTTTTGAGATGGATCTTTTCATTCTAATGTTTGTAGTTCATGCTCCGAACTTCATGTTCTGTAATTTGAACATAACATGGATTGATTTGTGTACTTTTGGTGCAAAAGTGAACGCACTTTTTGTACTTTTGGTACAAAAATTGAATGCCCTTCTTTCTCTTCCTGACGTTAACAATCAAATGCCAAAATTTTGGCATTTGATATATGTTATATTTGGCGTGGAATTTGCCATCAAATAGTGTATGTCAAATGTAGCATCATGAACATAGCATTCAGTTGGAAAGTGACTTCTCTAATCAAATACTTTTGGTGCAAAATATAGCATTAAGGAAGTTGGACAGAGGCTGCAAAATTCATCTTGGGAAACAAAAAAGTAACAGATAAAAAGGTGGATAAATTACACCCACATCTCATGTATTTTACTTAAATTACAAGGCCAAAACTAATCACAATAACATCAACTCACTTTTTAAAAAATTATAAAAACACACCCTCTGTTTGATTGATTGTTACTGTTAATTATGATTTGATTGTTAGTTTTACTTACAATGCCCAATATGCCCACGTGTTTGGCCAAAAACCGTTTTTTAATTAATTATGGATTTAAAATAGTGTTTTTGTCCTTACTTAACATAAAAAATGAGTGTAATTAGTTTTTACATACTCCTAAGTACAAATTTCACAATAATTATGAATAAAAATGTTTTTTCTTTTTATCTTTTTCTTTAAAAATCACTTTTTCGCTGTAATATTTTTGAATAGTTTACATTTGCAAAAATAGTATAAATATTATCCATCCATTAAAACAGCATAAACCCTAAAAATATATGGCATAGCATCATCATCTATATGCCTTATTTTTCATAGAAATTCAAAAATTATGATAAAATTGCAAAAGAAAAAGGTAAAAAGACACCCTTTTTTATCTCTCAAAGTATTAAAACGATACTTTTAAAAAAAATAATGTAAAACATAAAAACATATCTAAGACAAAATAACATTATCTCACCAAACTAGGTCTCGTTAAATGGATAAAAGTTACGGTGGAGAACACCTAAAATTCTCCATAGGAGAATAGATTTTCAACCATTAGATTATGTTTTGATGGCTTATATTGAAGATACAGACAAAACATACATGATTAAAAAAAAATTTTAAAAAAAATTCTACAGCTTTTCTTCCATTCTCTCCCATTTTTCCCAATTTTTCTTGCAATCTCTGCATCCTCACTACACCTTTTCTCTGCAACACTCCTTAAGCTTCCATGGCTTATTCTCTTGAACCTCCACAAAATGAATTCTGTTTCTCGGACTTCTTATCTCCTCCACGGTCACCTCTGAATTATCTCTCAACAGTGCCGCCATTGTTACTCCACCTAACGACTTGTCATCTTGTCTAACGCTGCCGCCGCCGTTGAGGCGTGAGAGAGCGATGTTGCCTCTTCTACTCCGGCCCAACAACGAATGCTGAGACCCACATGGATCTCTCCGGTGCCATCTCTCCGGGATTTGGGTTTTTGAACTGAACTTAGTTTTGGGTATTGTGAAATTAACTTATGTATTATTGAAAGTTCATTTCTTGGCAAAAAAAATGTGTGAAATTTGTATAATTTCCATAACATTTGGTACAGTTTCTAGTCCTCTTTGATATTTTCTTTGTTTGGATCCCTTAAAGATGGAACATTCAGAATTTTTTTCCCTTCTAAATGTTGTGACTTGTTCCACCTTCCAAAATTCAACAAGGACGAGTTTTAACAGGACAAAGCTTCAACTATCAGTGTCAGAAACAAGCTATTTATTAATTATTTGCTCATTTTATGTAATTGTATAATATTGCTCCCTGGTGGGTATGTTTATGTTTTATAAGGAAAATCTGGGTTGAACTCTAATGATGAACCCATCATAGGAGAGTCAAGAATTTATGTTGGTGGTGGCGGTGGTTCCTGGTGAACGTTGGCACCATTGTCGGAGGATGTGTTTGGGTCCGACGTGGAGGTGGTGGAGAAGGGAAGGGCATGGTGGAGAAGGCAAGAGAGGAAAATGGTTTTTTTTTTTTTTTTTTCATCAGAGCAATTTTTTTTTATTTTTTATAATTTTATTCATTTGGTGTTAATGATATGTGCTAGGTTTTATTGTCATTTGGTGTTCTCTCTTTTTTTTGTCATCGACTAAATTTAACTAAAATTCTCCATCGTTGGATCATTCTCTATTCGTGGATAATTTCAGTGTTCTCCCACGTAGACTTGCCTTATTAGATTAGTTATTATTATTGTCTAAATGTTTTTTTTTTTTTCAAAAAACTAAATTTGTAACAAAATAAAAAATAAAAAAATACTTCTTTTAAAAAAATAAAAACCAAATAAAATATTTACTTTTAATATAAAAACAACAAAACAAAAAATAAAAAACTCAATCACTTGCTATCTCTATCTCTCTCATGATCTCTCTCCGTTTGGGGGACACCAGAGTGGGGTGCCAGGGGGGTCGGCCGCTATCCAAGCTAGGTGGGCGATAGCATGGGAAAGGTAGGAGGGGTAGTGCGCGATAGGGTGGTCTAGGTTGTGGCTTAAGGGGTGGGCGACAATGCGAGAGGTGGGCAACAAAATGGTAGTAGAGGGAGGGTCGAGTTGAGGTGGTCGGGTGGGTTTTGAGAGGAAGGGGGAGCTTGTTTGGCTGGTTAGCATACTTAAGGTGGTTTTTTTCCTAAGTCAATGGCTAAAATTTAATTATTTAGATTAATAGCTGAGACTAAATAGGATATTTTTGTCATTTCAATCAAAAATAAACAAAAGTTAAGTCTATAAAGTGTCTGTAATTTGAGTAAAGCATAGAGGGTGTCAGTATAATTTACCTTAAAAAATTTGATGCCCACCTAGAACTAGAAGTTGAATAGAGAGAAAAAACGCCGCCCCTTTTTTTTTTGGGTCAATTGAGAAATTTGAGAAATACCACTTTATGGTATTGTTTTTCAATTTTCAACTTTTTTGAGAAAGTTTAAAAGATACCACTTTTAAAAAATATAAAGGCATTATTATTCTTAAGTATTTTGGGTTAAGTTAAGTAAATATGTGTTATCTAAGGGTATTTTACCTTTTTTAGCTAGGAGAAATAGTGCAGATCAAGAGGAAAAAAAAGTGTTAAAACACAATAGTACTAATACCACCTAATTTACTCCTTTTTTAGAAGTAAATTTTTATTTACTTTTAAGACCGAGCAATATTGTTAGCAATAATTCTAAGATATTTGGATCTCTGGTTTCAAACTGAAAATATATTATAGTAATTCAAATTTTGTACGAGATGACATGTTAGCAAAAGCGGTTCAAACCTGTAAGAGGGTGTTTGGAAGGGTGATAGGAACTGTTGGTTAGAACCACTTTTATTGTAGCATGTGAGGGCTTTACACTGTAGTAATTTTTTTATTGTTACTGTAACATATGAGAGCTTATACTGTTCATAACTGAGTTTATGTTGTCAACCAAACAGCCACTAAAAGTAAAAAACTTCACACTATCGAGAGTTTCCGAAATCGAAGAAAATTTTTAACTTTTGGAAAAAACAATTAGTAAAGTGCTTCTTCGATGAATTCTAACTAAATAACGTGTTACTATTTTTTGTGAGGGAATTTTTTACTTTTTTAATATATACTTTTCTTCATTTAGAACAGCAATGGAAAGAACCATGAAAAGGAAAAGTGACGAGTTTACATTGGATTGGGAAGTGATTCCTAATTCTCATTGGGATAGACCAGCACCCGTTTAGTACACGATTTTGTCCTAATTATATATTCCTTAACGGGATTTGAATAATTGTCGTATTTATACCCCCTCAATTCTCAGTACTTGGTTCACATACCATATATCCAATCACACTTTTCTTCGTTCTTTCTTTCTTTTGTCTTCCTTTTACTTCTCATAGATTTCTTTGATATATTCTTTTGCTCTTGTTCTTTTTTGCAAACATGGGTGGGGGTGCGATTGATACAAGAACTGGAAAACAATATCCTAGAAAGCTCACTTCTAGGGTTTTGTGGACATGCACCGTTGCTGCTTCTGGGACCTTGTTTTTGGCCATGAACTCAGTATTTCAGGTAATTACATGTATATATGCGTTGTTTGGAAGAACAGTTGAATCAACAGTTTTTGTTTAAAAACTTTAATATATAAGAGCTTTATACTATTTACAGTTTAAATGACAATTAAAACCTTTCTTTTAGACGTCCTAATACTGCCTGCTCACTATCTTTATAAACTTTCGAGACATGATCATTACCCTTTTTTTCTTTAATCTTTGTTAATATTAGAAAAACTTCGCATTTTTTTTATATATTTGACATATATGATCAGGTGGATGACCTCTATGGATTCATTCTTAAAGCAATTCTTCCCAGCCGTTTATGCCAAAAAATCCTCAACGACATCATCAGACAACCAGTACTGTAAATTCGAGAGCCAATCACTGACGCTCTTTACTTCACCCTTATACGTGGCGGCTCTGGTATCTTCTATTGGAGCTTCGAGAATAACAAGAATGTTCGGCAGGAGAGCAACAATGTTTTGGGGTAGAATTCTCTTTTTATTTGTTGCTCTCATCAACGATTTCGCTCAGAATCTTTGGATGCTCATTGTCGGCCGTCTTCTTCTTGGTTTTGGCATTGGATGTGCCAATCAGGTATATATCCCTGCAATTGCATAATGATAATTGACATTGATATTGAGTATGAAATATATATATATATATATATATATGTATAAAGAAATTATTGGATAGTATACGTTTGAGCTAATTATAGAACAAATTAATCTTTGAGGATTTTTTTCTTAGTATCGAGGAGTTCTTGTTATTATGTGACCCAAAATCTTTTGATAGAAAGGCAGCGCCGCGGCGCTACAATTCGGCACACGAGCGCTGCGATGTTCCGATTCAACCTAAACATATATTATGTGTTCT
Source organism: Artocarpus heterophyllus (assembly GCA_025403435.1). Lineage (NCBI taxonomy): Eukaryota > Viridiplantae > Streptophyta > Magnoliopsida > Rosales > Moraceae > Artocarpus > Artocarpus heterophyllus. The sequence goes on along the minus strand of CM046332.1, from coordinate 25,630,035 downwards.
TACGCGTTTTTGGATTATTTTTTACTAGGGTTTGAGTCCCCACACACATATATATACGTCATTTCTCCATAGTTTACAGTAGTCACAAAATATCATTGAAATCATAGTGTTGAGAGTGATACAGAAAACTCATTCTTGTGAGTTTATGAGTGCTTGAGTGAGTAAATTTTTGTGTTTGAGCACTCTAAACACCGTTGTAATATCCGTTTTGTGATTAGTTGATTGCTTCTCCTCTGCTCGTGGTTTTTTCACCCTTTATTAGGGTTTATCCATGTAAAATCTTGTATGCAATTTTCTCTCTATTTCTTGTTGCTTATTGCTTTAATTTCTAACAAGTGGTATCAGAGCTTTGGCTTTGATTTGCAATGGCAACCATAAAATTCGATATTCCGCTGCTGGATCGCACAACGAGGTTTTCTTTATGGCAAGTGAAGATGTGGGTTGTTCTGGCGTAGATGGACCTTGTTGATGCGCTATTGGGTTTCGATAAGATGCCCTCATCATGGACGAAGGAGGAAAATGAGCGTAAGGACCGAAATGCTCTATCCCAAATACACATTCATCTGTCAAATCAGATTTTGCAGGATGTACTAAAGGAGAAGATTGCGGCTGCTTTATAGCTCAAACTAGAGCAATTATGCATGACTAAGAGTCTGACTAGCAAAATTCATCTAAAGCAGTGTCTATACTCTCACCGAATGTCTGAAAGTACGTCTCTCGAGGATCACTTAACTGTGTTTAAAGAGATTGTGTCTGATTTGGAGGCTATGTGTCACGTCCCGGAGTACAGGAGGTGACGTGGCGGAATATTTAGATTAATTAAAAGAGGATTTAATTGAAATTAAGGGTTTAAGATTCAAATTACATAAGAAATAAGGAGTTTTTCCACCACATTTGATAAACGAATTTATAAATATTAAGCAAATAATAATAAATAAATAAAAACTGCGAATATGGGTTTCACAACCCACAACTTGTGCACACACATGGTACTGACAATATCATAAATACAATTTACAGTCCAAGTATAAATAAAGTTAAGTCTTACATGCCTTGATTAATAATACAGAATATAAATAAATTCTCCTATTGCTCTTGAGTTCGGTCTGAAGAATCTTCTCCAAACCTAAATGGGAAACCACCTAGAGGGGGGAAATTTAAAACAGATAAAACGTGAGCGAAAGGCTCAGTAGGACTAGGTTTTATAAAAATAGTTTAACGCAAAGGAACAGAGCATTATTAGAAGTTATTCAAAGGAAACTTAGATAAATCAATAAATAAATAAATAAATAATTTGAGTAGAACCGTCCTGACACAGAACAGTCTACTCGTCAAATCAAAACACCATTTTACTTTTACCTAGGCAAGCCATGAAATCACCACCGTAGTGGCCCAGCTGGGTTTCGGGACCTGCCCCCAAGGTCGATCGCTACACGACCCGATCTCTGATATGGCATCATGCCCATGTGTTTATTATCATTATCATTCAAAACCCAATTACCGAGTGTTGTCAATTACATTTATTATGAAATTCATTTCATAATCACGGTATATTAAAATATAGCCGGTAAATCCATTTTCAAACACCGTTGAAAACATTTTGATAAAAACTTTTTTCAAAGCCAAATCATTTCAAAACTAGGCTACCAAAGGAATAGGATAAAAGTCCTACCTCAATACTCGTGCCGATGCCCCACACCATAATCCCGATCCGCTATACGTTAGCTCCGCGGAACCACGAACAATCCTAGATACAAACTAAGTCGATCAATATCTAGTTTGAGACATTCTATGTTACTAAATCATTTCATGATATCCTAGTGTGCCATTTGTATCATTAAAATCATCCTATAAGGTTGGGATTTAAATCTGGGTTCAAAACAGTAAAAACGGGTAAAAATCACAAAATTTTCCATGCCTCGGTCAACCTGCCGGACGTCCTGCTTCGGCCTGCCGAACTGCACAGTTCGGCCTACCGGAAGCAAAGTTCGGTCGGCCGAACACTTCCCTAGATTCGGCCTGCTGGTCGGAAGAACACCGGCCTGCCGATCATCACTCCGGCCTGCCGAACACACAGTTCGGCCTGCCGAACTGGGAAAATCTAGAAATCCCAGCCATGGGTTTCTCAATCCCCAAAATCCAAATCTTGTTTCTAACCTGTTTTTCTCAAATCCCAGGCATGAAAAACAATCATAGTTGATAGAAAAACATTCTAAAACATGTTTGGACTCATTTAAACAAGATTTAAACTCAAAATCCTCAAAAATTCAAAAATGAGAAAATGAGGGGAAAAATGAAAAATCTTGAATCCAATCCGTTTTTCTTCAATCTAAGCTTAGATTCTAGTTGTTCTAAGTTCATTTAACACAAATCCACGGTTTTCTAAGCTTAAACAAACCTAGATTTCAAAAATGCACAAAATTAAAATTTTTAGAAAAAGTTTAGAAATTTTGAATCAACCTCGAATCGAAGCTTCAATCCGCGTTCTCGGTTGCCGAATCACGTCCCCGAGCTTCCTCCTTGCTATCCCGAAGCTTGGATTCGAATTTGTTTTAAAATTTGAGAGAGATGTAGAGAGAGAGAGTGAGCTGCCGAGAGAGAGAAATAGAGAGAGAGAATGTCACGGGATGGAATGAGAGGAGAGAGAGAGGAAGGAAATAAATAGAGAAAATCGGTGGGCGGTTTTACTGTGCGAAAACCATGTACCGCCCACGGTTTTGCAAAACGGAGTATTTTTAACATTTTACAAATTGTTGTGTTTTAAAACTCAAAGCATCATTTTAAAACAATAAGAAATTTTTTGAACACATCAATTTAACAAAACAACCAAAATTCAAAATCCAACCCAATAATCTAATTAATGTTAAAACGTTAATTATGGCACACTAATTCATTATTTATAGTACATTAACATTAAATAAATTTCGGGACGTTACACTATAGAAGTTAAGTATGATGAAAAAGACCTTGGGTTAATTTTATTTTGTTTATTGCCTTCATCATATGCCACATTTAGGGATACTATCTTGTATAGTCAAGACACTCTTACCCTAGATGAGGTTTATGAGGTTTTATTTTCTAAAGAAAAGATGAAGCATTTAGTAACTGGATCTAAAACACAAGGCGAGGGTCTAGTTGTTAGAGGTAAAACCTAAGAGAGAAGTTCTGGGACTGAGAATAGAGGTAGGTCTAAATCCAGAAATAAGGAGAAGTTCTGTAACTATTGCAAGAAGAAATGACACATTAAAACTACGTGTTATAAGTTGCAGAATAAAAACAAGAGGGCTGATAATCAGAAAGGGAAGAAACCGAATGCCAGTGAGGCTAGTTTCGTTGAAGAAGTTTCTGATGGTGAGCTTTTGATAATTTCTAATGATGATTCCAAACCCTGTAAGGATTGGGTTCTAGACTCTACATGTACGTTTCATATGTGTCCCAACCGAGACTGGTTTTCAACATATGAGACGATTCCTAAGGGCTCTGTTTTGATGAAAAACAACACCCCATGCAAGGTTGCTGGTATTGGTACTATCATAATTAAGATGCATGATGGTGTAGTGAGGACACTAGATGATGTAAGACATGTGCCCGATCTTAAGAGGAATTTAATTTCCTTAAGTACTATTGATATTGAAGGGTACAAGTACACCGGTAAAGAAGGAGTTCTAAAAGTTAGTAAAGGCGCTCTTGTGATGATGAAAGTACAAAAGAAGACCGTTGGTTTGTATGTTCTGTAGGGTACTACAGTTGTTGGTGATACAAGAGTTTCTACATCCACTAAGTCTGACAGTGATCTCACTAAGTTATGGCCTATGCAACTAGGGCATATGAGTGAGCTTGGGATGACAGAGTTAAGTAAGCGAGGGCTTCTTAATGGACAATGCACAGACAAGACGGAGTTCTATGAGCACTGTGTATTTGAGAAACAAAGGAGAGTCAGATTTGACAAAGGCATTCACAACACAAAAGATATTTTGGAGTATGTTTATTCTGACCTTTGGGGACCGTCTACTGTTCCTTTTCGTGGAGGTGCTAGCTATATGCTTACCATCATTGACGACTATTTCAGAAAGATATGGACATTCTTTTTGAAGCAGAAGAATGGTGTCTTTGCTACATTCAAAGATTGAAAGACCATGGTAGAAAAGTAGACTGGTAAGCCAGTTAAACATCTCCGCACAGATAAGGGCTTGGAGTTTTGTTTAGATGAATTTAATACCTTCTGTAAATCAGATGGAATTCTAAGGGACTTAACAATCCGACGTACTCTGTAGCAAAATGGTGTGGCCGAGAGGATGAACAAGAAGTTGATGGAGAAAGTGCGCTGCATACGCTCCAATGCTAGGCAACCTAAGTCGTTTTGGGCTGAAGCCACTTCTACAGCTTACTATTTGGTCAATCGCTCTCCTTCCATTGCTATTAACAAGAAGACACCACAAGAGATATGGTCAGGAGAACCTGCAGATTACTCTAATTTAAGAATTTTTGGTTTTCCTGCCTATGCTCATGTTGAAAATGGAAAGTTAGAGCCTAGATCCATGAAGTGCATATTTCTTGGTTATAAGCCTAAAGTTAAAGGCTATAAGTTGTGGTGTCCAGAAACGAAAGAAGTTATTATTAGTAGAGATGTTGTGTTTGATGAGACTTTCACGTTACGTGGGACATCTAATACGGGATCTAGTGATATTGATCAGGAGAGATCTGGCAGACAGGTGGAGTTTCAAATTGAGACACGTACATCATCCGATTCGACTTTCCAGTCAATTTCAAAGAGTCAAAGCAATATTGCTTCCCCATCATTGCAAATTTCTACGTAATTGGTTATTATCACTGCAAATTACTGCTTCTGAACCGACAATGGTGAACAAAAATTTACACAAGCGTATATTCATTGCTATAGGAGTTATAACAGGAATTCTAATCAACAAGATTCTTTTTTTGGGCACACTCCCAACTATGTAGAAATTATTACAAGTTATGAAATTGTGTAATATGTTTCTTCAGATTGCAAGTTTAGAGTATCTTATTGTTTCTTCGTTATTAATGAGAGTCTAGCTATGAACTATTTTGTATTTTGGTCTAATACTAACATAAAAAAATAATAATAATAAATTACCGGTGCGCCATGGTTTTTGTATCTCTCTACATCTTTACATGGTTATCTTCCATGTTGCACTAGTTTTATTTTCACACTATTGTCAACCAGACCGTAAGTACTTAATAGATTGATTAATATAAATTTCAATCTCTAATAATCAATGATAAGCAGCATGTTTTGATAACATAGTGTAATTAAGCACATTTAATTAACATGTCTCTAAATTTGGAATGAGTGGGAATCCCAGGGACCTGCCCAAGTGGTACGCCTATGGAATCGTCTTCTTTATTTGTGCCTACGTCGTTGGCTTTGCGTTGCCATGGGGCCCTCTAGGGGTGGCTGGTCCTGAGCAAAATCTTCCCTCTAGAAGTTCGCTTGGCGGCGCAGAGCTTGAACGTGTCTATGAACATGATCTTCACCTTCGTCATTATGCAGGTCTTCACTGCAACGCTCTGCCACATGAAGTTCGGCCTCTTCATCTTCTTTGCCGACTTTGTTGTCATAATGAGCATCTTCATCTACGCACTCTTGCCCGAAACCAAAGGCGTTCCCATTGAAGAAATGGCCGTTGTGTGGAGTAACCACCCTTATTGGCACAACTACGTTGAAGTTCAAGATCAAGAGTTACAAAAAGTTTAGATTTGACTTATTTATATATTTGTTTATTGGTCCTTAGGTGGATAGATGTTATAGCGTTTTCCTGTTTTTGCCTTGGTTTTAGTTTCTAAAGTTTAGATTGAGCCATTTGTTTTCACATATACCATTATTAATGTATTCAGTTTAATTGACCTTTATTATCATTTTTTTTAGAATGAGGAATTAGTATTCCTTTTTTTTTCCTAGAATAGAAATTACAATTATTACGATTTTGAAATAACTCTTTCATCCTTAAAAAAATAATAATAATAAAAAAAAAAAAAAAAAATCTCTTTCATTGGGTTAGTGTTATTTCACTCGTAAAATATAGGTGAATTCGAAAGGGCCCTTAAGCTCATTCAAAGGTGATCAATTAATAGACAAAAACGTTTAAAGAATTTAATAGAAGGATAACGCCATTTGGTGAAACACTACCGATATTCATACAAAAATATATAAAATAACACTACGATTTTGCGAACAATACTCCCATAACTTAGAAACATGAGAAACTATGTAGTACTCCTGTCGGTTTAATTGTTATAATAACTTTTCATGGTTGGCTTTTTATCTTTATTTGTTTCAATTTTTTTGGGATGAAACAATTTAAAGTTTTTGACTCCCATAAAAATTGATATTTGGGGTGAGATGATTTGTGATGAAGAGTAACGGCTTTAGATCTTGGGAGAAAAGAATACTGAATGGCTAGAAGAATTAGAAACATTTCATATATGTACTTTAGAAAAATATTGGAGATGAAGTTCAAAAAAAAAAAGTATTGGAGAGACTAATAGTGACGGATGCAGAATTTGAATTCAGTGGGGGCACAAACTAATAACAATTTTAAAAAAAATAGGAAAATTAACTAAAACTTTTAATATTTTAACAATAATATTTTTTTTGAATATTATACATATTTTAAAGCTTCACATACAAAAATAAAATAAAATAAAAAGACATTTGCTATGATTTCTATGAGCAAACTAAAAAAGAGAATTCCTAAAAAAACTGAAAAAGGAGGGTGGAAAGAGTTTTTCATTAAAGAGCAACCTCTCATTTACACTTTTAAACCCTCATTTTTAACCTAGTTTTGTCGCTTTTTTGTATCTTATGTTTCTGTGCCTTCCCTTTCATTAAAGATAAAATTACATGTTATGTTATATTTTTAAAAGTTGTGTTTATTTATGTAACACTTAGAAAAATTTATGTCACACTATCATTCATATTACATGTTATGTTGTGCCATAAATGAATACGTGTGGCATTTACAAGAAGTAAATCTTAAAAGATAATATATATGAAAATTCCTCCTTATTAAAAACAGAAACAAAGCCTAATTAATTGAGCACAAATAATAGCCCAAAACCTTTAGCATAGGTCCAGTTATCTACCACCAGAGGGGCACAACAGAAGCATAAAACTTTTAGAGGCTATTAGCATATCCCCAACCAGAGGGAGCACAAGCAACCAATTGATAAATAAAAAATACGATTTAGTTTCCTGAGTGGGGGCACGTGCCCTCAATGGCCCCAATTTAGGTCCGCCATTGGATGCTAAGCAGTGTGAAACTTTGGTTGCCTCTTTTGGTGGTATTTTGTCTCGATATGTGCTCCAAGGGGTCCGTGGAAGAAACGGAAGTGTTCAAGGTTATAGAATGGGTGCTTTGGAGATCTAGCAACGTTCACAATTGTTGCCGGCTTAGACAATTGCTCTATATCGGTACTTGTACAATGATGTTCTTGAACCACTCTATATCTCTTCAAGCATAAACATATGCTATGCAATAAACTCTAATTCCATGAAGGATTGAGTTATGCCCTTCTGCTATTTTATTTCTAATAAATAGCTCTTCCACCACGTGAAGACCAGGCTATCATCTATAGATGAGGCGTGCAGCGTGTGGGTGTGTTGCATGCTGGGCGGGCTTGTTGCTCAACCTCGTGCACAAGGTAGAAAAGGTGGGGCAAGGTAGTTAATAGCTATGCCCTTCCCAACGTTGACGCCTCTGTTCATTTTAGTACAGATTATGCTGAGCTGGGAGTTGGGGTTAGGGACTCTTCCGGGACGTTTATTGCGGGCTTCTTCAAGAAACTTCTTGGAAGGTTCACCCCACACATTGCGGAATATATGGCTCTTCGAGATGGTTTGTTATTGTTCTATGACTTGGTCCGGTAGGTGGAGATTGATGATGCTAAGACTTGGTCCTGTACGTTTGTGATTAAGGACTTAATTGCTATACTTAACAATGTTTAAGGATTTAATTGCTACTAAAAATGTTTAAAGACTACATTACAAAAAAAAAAAAAAGGCTTAAAGTTTAGGAGGTAAATACATGAAGCACTTCTTTTTCCTTTTTTTTTGAGGTAAGCTTTATTCATTTCTAGGTGCAAGATTTTGTAATAATTATACAGTATGATCATTGTCCATTTATGGTTATGGACTAAATTTAAGGGGTGGTTAACAAAAAGTAGAAACGGGTTATTTTATGGACTTATGTGCCAATATCACAACTTGTGGACTCTTGTTTTCACCACCTCTACTATGGAAACCTATGCAAATTAACTCCATTTCTCCTCACTTTTCAAACGATTGAAGAGCTCGTATAATCGGATTACGACTAGGAAATACTTTTAAGTGTGATTTAGGAATTAACATATGTTGATTTTGATTAGCTAGTGTTGACCACTAGAACTCGTTTCAAATTGGAATTTGATGTCGGAAATTCTACTCCTTATTAAAAGGGATTTTTGCCTCGGAAGTACTCAAATTTTATAACTTTTGACACTTAGGTCTCTATTTTAAGAATTTAAATATTTAAGTCTCCAAACTCTTCATTTGTTGACATTTTAGTCCCACTTTAAGAATTTAGACACCTAAGTCCTTTAAACTTTCAATTTATTGGCACTGTAAGTTCCCATTTTAAGAATTTAGACATTCAAATCCTTAAATTGTTAATTTGTTGGCACCGTTAGTGCTCATATTCTTTTTGCTATTAAATGACATAAGAGATATCAATCTTTTAGTGATTTTTTGTTTTTTGGTCCTAAAAACATATATTTTTTAACAGAAAGGTGCACAATTTTTTTTTTAATGTTTTTTAAGTATAACTTTTTTTTTGTCTAAAACAATGCTCAAATGTCCTAAACAAGTTACTTATGATGATTACTGATAAGTAATTGATTATAAACTGAACAAATGCACAAATGTCATTGAGAAAATTAGTAATTCATTATAGTATATTTTGATTAAGTTGGTTCAAATTACAACGATATAACTAAAGACAAACATAATAATTAATTGTCCAATTATATACTATTCGATTACATACTTTTTGTTATCCTCAATTATATTAAAGATATTTAAGAAAGAAAAGTGTGTATTTAAAAAAAAAAACTAAATATTGTTGCTTTACGATTATTTAATTACATGATTGTAATTTGGTACTAACTTACTAAACATAAATATAACGAATATTTATAAATTTCTTATTTTTTCTAATTTATAGTCAATATCTTAATTTATTGTTATTAGCTTTATGCTAGGGCATTTAAGTATTATTTTTGGACAAAAAATGAGTTCTACTTAAGAAAAAGGGATAGTTTTTGGAGACTTTTCTATCAAAAAAAAAAAATACATTCTCAAGACCTATGGAGCAAAAAAGCCTCAAAATATTGATATTTATTATGTTATTTAATAATAAAAAAAATATTAGGACTAATAGTGCTAACAAATTAAGAGTTTAGGATATGAGTATTCAAATTCTTAAAATAGAGACTAAACTGCCAAGAGATTAAGAATTTAGAAACTTAAGTGTCTAAATTCTTAAAATGGATATCAAAATACCAAAAGTTATAAAATTTAAGGATCTGCAGCGCGAAAATCTCTTTTGAAAATGTGAAAACTTTGCCAACTTTTTGGTGAAATGTGAAAACTTATAACTTGCCCAAAAATTATTGGCATGCACAACCTAAATGAACAGAAATCAATATTGGAGTGGCCGCCCATCTGTTTAAATGAAGAAATATTTCCCACTAAATTTATACACAACCTGACAAAGAATGGTTGGATTGTCCCCTTCATTCTTATTTTTCTAAATTATCCTTTGCCGAATGTAACTTTGTGCTCGCTCAGCTTCTCAATGAACACTTTGCTCTTCTCGCACGTATGCATTCTTTCTTTATTACAATATACGTTACAATGCATAAAAGACGCAAAATGGGCAAGCCCATTTGCCCCACACGTAGCAGGAAAACTTTTTTGTTTCCCTCGTTCATCTTTTATATTTTTTTTGTTTTCTTTCTTTTGTTTTTTTGTCCTCTTTTTTTTTTTTTTTTCATTTGTAACTTTGTTGCTTTTATCTTTTTCTTTTTCATTTTCAGTACTTTTTTTATTACTTTCATCCTAATATCTTATATATTTATATATTTACTTTTACTAGAATTATTTTTTAATGTTTATCATTAAATACTTTTTTTTTTCATTTTATCCTTATTGCACATTTTTTTACATCCTCGAAAATATTATTTCATTACAAGTAACCTCCAAATTTTATTCATATTCCTTCTATTTAAGTTTTTCTTGCTTTTGTTATTTTCTAAATTTTAGAAAAAATTCAACTTTAGTGAAAAAGATGCACGGGATGCGAGGAATTTTACAATATAGTCCTTATTTTTTAACTCTTAAATTGACTAAAAGACTGTCATTAAACAGTTTTTCTTATAAAATGAATATTTTTTCAATCAATAAAAAACTTAAAAATTTTCTTCTTCATATTGTAAAGAGTTTGGATTGTTATTGTCAAATATATCTAGTTTATTATTTTTTCCAGAGCCAAGTTTGTCACGTGTATAGAGGAGCTAACATGGCTGCTCATTCTATGGTTGCTTATGCCTTTATTATTGATGATGAGCGCTTTTGGTTAGAAGAAACTCCATCCTTCATAGAATCTGTTATTGTAAATGATACTTATTATCATTAATAATAACGGTTTTTATTCTAAAAAACCATAAAACTAAACTAGGCAATTAAACTAATTAGTTTTTATAGCCAAACAACCTTCAGCCACTTTCACCCACAAAAAGAGCCATCACCCACCTCCATTTCAAAAATTTTTGGGCATGTTTGGGGGGCTTTCTTAAAGCTATTATGGCTTCTCGAGTCTAAAATTTACTTCTAAATTTCACCCACAAAAAAGAGCCATCACCCACCTCCATCTCAAAAATTTTTGGGCATGTTTGGGTTGGGGGGCTTTCTTAAAGTTGTTGTGGCTTCTGGAGTTTAAAAATTACTTCTAATAGTATTTAGATGATCTATCAAAAGTTTTTAAAATATCCAAGAAAATTTTTAATCAAAGCCACAAAATATGGTTTTTAAAAAAATTTGAGATAGAGTTTGAAGCTTGTATTAGAGTTTAAATAAGATATTATAAACTTCAATATAGCATATTTATGACTAGTTAAAATATTCTAAAACCATTTGCTCATTTAAGCTATTTTTAAACACTACTTGAATAGCCACAGTTTTTGCTATATCATTGCTAGTTAAAATATTATAAAACCATATGAACCCATTTAAGTTATTTTTAAACACTCATGAAAAGTTACAATTTTTACTTCTTTTATTTTAACAACTAAAAACACAAACAAAAACTCTATCAAATGAACCCTTTATATCACACAATCGCTTAACACAAACACGCCCTTCGCGCGAGCCTTCTCTTGCACCTCTTTTAGGTGTTCACGGAGCTTTCTACCAAAAAATTGAATGTAAGGATCAGATTGCAACATCATAAATAGATCAGGGACCAATTCGACAATTCACCCAATCTTTTATATGAACAAAGTTTTCAAGTGATCGTTTATTAAAGAGACGACAACGGTGTACCGGACAGAGGAAACTGCTCTGGTGCTGGTTGCTTCCGTACGTCGTCTCTCTCTTTCTCTCTCTCTCTCTTGGCCCCGTTTCGATTATCATCGAAACCCTCAATTCTCTGTTCCGACCACAATTTCGATTCTAAATCAGGTAATTCGTCCTTGGTCAAATTTGATCTCCTATTGGATTAGAATTTCGATTGGGGTTTCGAGAAATAATCACATTTTTTGGTCAATTACGGATCCTTTTTCGCTTTTCTTGAAAATTTTCGTTTTTGATTACTTGTTCCGTGATCAATTTGGGATATTGCAATTGAATTTTGATTGGTATTCTTCATGTCTCGTTCTCGCTGAAATGAGATTTTTTTTTGGGTTTTGGTTGACTGTAATTTGTTTAATTTGTTCCTCTGAAATTTAGATTTTGTTTGGTTTTTCAGAATTGTGTTATGTGTCAATTTGAAGAACCAAAAAAAGTAACTTTTTCAAGAATTTGAAAATTGATTTTTCCTTTTTTTGTGCTTACAACTTAGTTAATTTAGCTGAATTATGCTTCTTCTTTTTTTCCTAATTCATGTGTGTGAAATGAGTCGGAATCACTGATACTATTACTAGACTAATGTAACATTTTCTAAAGGATGAATTTTTAAGGTCATGGAGGCAGGTTCAATTTGAGTTAGGCTAGGCCTTGAATTTTCTAGTTGATGGCTATGCCAAGCAGAAATAAGATTTTCGTATTTTTCGTCTTTCCATTATCTGATCCAATGCCCAAATTTCTAAATTAAAAGTTTTAAAGGTTTGTTCTTTAGGTCAATGGCATCTTCGGGGGATTCATGGGTAAAAGAGTATAATGAAGCTGTAAAGCTTGCAGATGATATTAATGGCATGATATCAGAAAGGAGTTTGATGCCTGCATCGGGACCAGAAACTCAACGCCATGCCTCTGCCATAAGGAGGAAGATCACAATCTTAGGGACTAGACTTGATAGCTTGCAGTCCCTTTTATCAAAGCTTCCTGGGAAGCAGCCCATGTAAGTTGTCTTTGTAGACCTTGATCATGTTATTACAGAAATCCTGATATTTTCATGGAATATGTCTACCAAGTTGTCAGATGATGTTCTTGCATATGTCGTTGTGAGTATCATATTTTAGTGTTTACTTGAATGTAGAGGATACGTTTCTTTCATAAAGTTGGACATGCCTGCTTTTAGTTGCATTTGAAGAATTTTCCACGAAGTGGTGACAATGACTACTGAAATTAATTGGCCATAAATGATTTTTTGGGACATGGTGAAGGAGGACAAAATCCATGATAGTAAAATGAATTCTGGTTATAGCTATTGATATTTCTTAATGGTTTGACTTTCTATTGTGGGTAATGCAGATCGGAGAAAGAGATGAATCGTCGCAAGGACATGCTTTCAAACTTGAGGTCAAAGGTTAACCAGATGGCTTCAGCATTAAACATGTCAAATTTTGCTAACAGGGACAGCTTGCTTGGGCCAGAAATAAAGCCTGCTGATGCAATGAGCAGGATGGTTGGCTTGGACAACTCTGGAGTTGTTGGCCTTCAGCGACAAATTATGAGAGGCAAATCATTTTAGTTATTTGGAACATTACTTTTCTCATTATTGCTTTGGTGTATTCTTGGGTTTTTACAATATGGATACCTCAAGTGTATGTGGCTTTTCGAACAGAGCAAGATGAAGGTCTTGAGAAGTTGGAAGAAACCGTAATCAGCACCAAACACATTGCTCTGGCAGTTAATGAAGAACTGGACCTGCACTCCAGACTTATTGTATGGTTTTGGCTCTTGATTTTTCATCTTGTAGTTTATCATTTGAAATAATTACCTATTCATGTGAAGTGTGGTCTGCCTTCTGAGAAATGACGTATCTGTCCACTTGTGCAGGACGACCTGGACTACCATGTCGATGTTACAGACTCTCGGTTACGGGTAAAACTACATAACTTTACTAGGGATTCCAATTTATGTGCCCTCTTTTTTATCATTATTATATATATTTTTAAAAATAAGACAAAAGGATGTGGCATATGAGTTGTCAGTTATCAATTAGTAAACTATAGCTTTCTTAAATAGATTCCCCAGTTTTAAAGTAACAATTCACTTGCTACATAATTTGGTAATTGGAAACATAATATTTGATAAATAACTTGGGATCTTTATCATTGTCCTTATGATAAGCAGGGATTTTTGCAGCTAGTTAACTTGTAATTTCGGGAGCTGTCTGCACCCCTGATTTGAAATCTTTGAGCGTCTCTAGTGTCTTTAGATGTGTGACTATAAAATCATTGGAAATCTCATAAACAAACCTGGAAATTTGTTTTAGGTAATTGTGCGATGTTGTCTTAGAAATGTTCAGAATGTGCTATAAGGTGACGGTATTAGTGGCGGCTAGGAAGGCAAAAAGAAAAGAAAATTTACTGGTTTTGCCTTTAAACAATAATTAGCTGCCTGGTTTTGGTCATCAAACTATTACCAAGTCCTCAAAAACAATCAAGGACAATATTTGCGGTGCAAAATGTTGTGTTCATGCATCAAAATCGTCTAATTAGCTGAGCTAGAATGGGAAACTCAAATGCTACTTTTGGTTTTTCTCTGTCATTTCCAAAACAGCGAGTCCAGAAAAGCTTGGCCATTCTAAACAAGCGCACCAAAGGTGGCTGCTCCTGCATGTGCATGCTGCTATCCAATCCTCGGAATCGTGGGTCTTGTTGCTGTCATATATCTTCTGGTCAAATACTTGTAATACTTTGCGACTTATAACGCACGGAATTAACTATCCCAAGTTTGTGCTTCTTGTGTGGACTGGCTTTCATAACTGCCATTGTGGTTGTAATTTGATATTCGGCTTTTGTGATTTTGTTTGGTGCTCCATGGAGGTGTTAAAATGGTTGTATCTTGTGTACGTGACATTTCAACATTTAGTATTGATTTCTCCACCTCTTTCCTCGTTTCATTTCAGTCTAGTATCGACTTCTCCTGTTTCCCCATTTCGTTCTGTTTTTGAACATTTTAACCAAATTGAAGAAGTGGAGTGTAACATTGAAAGGATTCCTATGAGGGGACTGGTGCAAAAAAAAAAAAAAAAAAAGGTCGAAATTCTATCAGTATTACTGTAAAAGGGAAAGCAAAAGTTGACCAAGCTGCCTACTTACACGGTTACACCTTGCATGTCTATCCATTTTAAGCCTTTCAAAAAGAAGGGGATGAGGCATTACAAGCATGAGTGATGAAAACAATAAAGATTGGAAAAAACGACATAATGTTAAAAGAGAAAAACAACGACCTCAAATAAAACGTCTCAATTTCTTTTTTAAGTATTTAGCACCATTAATACCCAAGCTTTGAAGTAGGTAACAACTTGACCCTCATTCTACAATTCACTCTTTTAGAAGTTGTAAGCGCTAGACGGTCTATTTGCTAATATTTCTTTTTTTGGGAAGTTATTTGAGAACTAATCACCTACTTGAGAGTTTGAGGAAGCAATAGAGATAAATTAAACAAACGACATCATCTTTTAGACGACAACACAATCGGCTGAAAGAAACGAAAACACTACCACAAACTACAGTAAAAACGACATTAATATCCTTGAAAGGCCGAGTTTCCTTCTCTATGGTCCCCTACGGACGACGATTGAGGCTAGAAAACGACAATAAATCAGGACAAAAATGGACGGACAAAAGCAATCAGGCAAAATAAAATGACAGTAACTAAAAAACGACAAGACAAAAGGACACCAACACCAAAAACGACAAGTATTAGAGAGAAGAGACATAACTCCGGGCTTAATTATTACATGGGCCTAGCCCATGAAGTAAGCCCATAACGTCACAATGGCAACTCTCATTCGTAGCCATGGCCGATGACTAGACCTCGACGCCAGACTCCTTCTTCACCAACGATCGTTCATAATTTACCAGTAAACCCTAAAAATTCAGTTTGGGCTCTCCTTCGCAGGTACTTTCTTCCAAAATTTCCTCCATTTTCTCGGTTATGTTTAATCTATATCGAATCATATATATATATATATATTATATTTGCTGAAAGTTTTTTGTGGAGATTTTCAACCTGACCCAGATGTGATTTCGAGATTTTAATTATACTTAGTTTAGTAAAAAGAAGAATTTCGGTAAAATAATCTCTGCCCAGAATCTAACGAACTGGGTTTTCTACTATGAGTTTTGCAGAATGTTTATGAGGTAGTCTTGGAACAAAACAAAGCCAAAGAAACCATTTTTGTAAAAAACAATTATTATTTGAAGATGAGCGTGGTTCCAAAAGAAGCAATTGAGGTGATTGCACAGAGCATTGGAATAACCAATTTGTCCCCTGATGTTGCATTGGCTCTCGCTCCTGATGTGGAATACAGAGTCCGTGAGATCATGCAGGTCAAGTTTTTGGACTTATCCCTATAACGCAAATTTTATTTTCACATTTTTTAGTGGTTGTTTATTTTTTTGCTTGCTTTATTTTTTCAAGATTTTCAATTTCTATTTTGGAGAATTCTATGGTAGTGTATGAACTTCAGATCATATCAGAAACATATAAGTTATTAGAAAAATACGATAATTTAGTGGAATTTGATGAAGAGATGGCGGCCAAAAGCTGTCCTACTAGTAGGGTATGAAATTTAGATCATATTAGATTAAGAAAAGTTTGATAATCTAACGGAATTTGATGAAGATATGACAGATAAAAACTGCATCCTACTAGTAGTGTATGAAATTCAGATAACATCAGAAACATATTAGATTAAGAAAGTATGATAATTTAACGGAACTTGATGAAGGTATGACTGCTAAAAACTTCATCCTATCGGTAGGGTATTTTTTCGCACCGTACCAGAGATTCTCCCTCCATTTTGTATTTTGCTTGAAAAATTATTGGAGGTTTAGTCTGAGGTTTTAACTATTTTAATCATATTGTAATTTGTATTGCCACTAAGCTTAGGATTGTAATTTGAAAAATGGCGCCCCATAATGCAGCTAATGTAGTTGAATCATCGAGTTTTAAGTTGCGAAATGAAACCACCAACAAGTTCTTTTTGAAACTGCAGGAGGCGATTAAATGCATGCGCCACTCTAGGCGGACTACTCTTACGACCGATGATGTGGATAGTGCGCTTAAGTTAAGAAATGTGGAGGTAAGCCTCTTTTGTTTTCTAAATGCAAACATCCTTGTGATATTCATTCTTTTGAATCTTAAAAAAAAAAAAAAAAACGATGTTCCAATATTGAAGCTTACAAAATTGTATCTGAGAAGCTTGATTCTTTTTTAGTTTGTTTGAATTTCTTGATTAAATGTCAGCGAATCTTGTACAATGAATGATTTTCATAGAGATAGAGGACATGTATTTTAAAAATTGTGGGAAAGATGTTCTACATCAAATGTTGCCTTGTCAACTTATTCGTATATCTGTGTGAGAATACTCATCTTCTATTGTTTTGGTGTCTTGACATTGTGCTACAAAGTTGGAAAAGCTGAAAGTTGGACCTCAAATTCACATTTAACTTTTGATTTTGCTGCCACCTCAGCCAATATATGGCTTTGCCTCGGGAGATTCTCTGCGGTTCAAGAGAGCTGCCGGACACAAGGACTTGTTCTACATTGATGACAAGGATGTGGAATTTAAAGATGTGAGAAGTCATTGATTACTTTAAATATGTTCTCTAATGTCATGTAGTGGACTCACTATAAGTTCTTATCTTTGTAATCCGGATTGTACAGGTAATTGAAGCACCTTTACCCAAAGCTCCACTTGATGTATCACTTACATCTCACTGGTTAGCAATTGAAGGAATTCAGCCCGCAATTCCAGAAAACGCTCCCATCGAAGGTATCTATCTGAATTTACATGCAGTTTTACTTTGCCAAACAAGGGTTTTGGTCTCTACAAAATTGTTCGTTTTCCTGTACCACTCAATATGATTCCTTTACATTCTATTTTTCTATTTTCCCTATTTTCTAATCTTGATGTTGAGTTTTATTAATCCCAAGATATGTTTAGATTTTTGTTTGACAATTCTTTTCTGTCAACTCGGGTATTTTGGAATGATATAATGGATTTTTTGCAGCATCCTCCGATGGAAAAAAATCCGAGAGTAAAGAAGATGGACTTCCTATTGACATCAAATTGCCTGTTAAGCATGTAATATCAAGGGAACTTAAGGTATACTTGTAATTGCTTTATGCATTTCCTCTCATATATGTATATATGCTCGGCTCAGGACCAACTTTGGCATGTTCTTTTCTGTGGTTTCCTCTGCAGCTTTACTTTGAAAAGATCACAGAGGTTACTAAAAACAGGTCTGGGTCTATCATCTTTAAACATGCATTGGCGAGCTTGGCAACAGATTCGGGACTTCATCCTTTAGTTCCCTATTTCATTTACTTTGTTTCTGATGAGGTACTCATATGATGCTCTCTTATTAATGGTGATCTTTACATGTCATCTTGTTACTCAATTCTGGTTATATTTTCCTGTAATCATCTCAGGTTACACGGAATCTGAATAATTTTTCTCTCCTTTTTGCTCTGATGCGTCTTGCTCGAAGCCTTCTTCAAAATCCGCATATACATATAGAACCTTATGTAAGCAACTTCATTTTGTTTGTACAAACTCTTATTTGCTTAGATCATGAAAAGCATCTAATCTTAGACGCGGAGTGACTGTTCCTTACGATAAGAAACTATCATTTGCTGTTAGTTCATTTTCTTCTGGTGATATATTCCAACTTTCTTTTCCAGCTTCACCAATTGATGCCATCTATTATTACCTGCCTTGTTTCAAAAAGACTAGGGAGTAGAACTTCCGATAACCACTGGGAGCTTAGAAACTTCGCGGCAAGCCTGGTTGCTTCAATTTGCAAAAGGTCAACATTTTTGTTTGGCTTTATTTTAACTCTTATTTCATAAGTATGCAATTTTCAATTCCCAAAAGAAAGTAAGAGAAAAAAATTATAGAAATGAAGACACAATAATAGAATATCTGCTTCAGAATGTATCATGAAGGTCAGGTCATGTACCCACTTCTGTACATACGGGAAGGACAGATTGCGTCATAAGTGTGCCGTTCATATATGCAAATGGGCAAGTTTATGTAATTCTCATGGTTACTTTTATGCTTTTACAGATTCGGGCATGTTTATCGCAATCTTCAGCCGCGGGTGACAAGAACTTTGGTTCATGCTTTCTTGGACCCAACAAAAGCATTACCTCAGCATTATGGTGCAATCCAAGGCTTAGCAGCTCTCGGTCCGAGTGTGGTAATTGTTTTTCAATTTGTTTTTTATTTCTTCCTATCAATGAACGTCAAAGGAGTAAGGACCACAGTTTTAGGTGTCCAATAACTATTTAACTCAAGAAAGTGATATCAGACAAAGCAAAGGTTTAACGTAAGTCCTTTTCCCATGGCAATAGCTTCACTTCAGCACTCATTCTAAATCAAACTTTTCTCTGAATCTCCGTGCCAAATATATCCTGGAATTTATATGTGTTGTGTTGTCATTTTGAGATTTTTACAACATTTCAGTGTGCAATTGGTGACGCTTCTCAACTTTGTGCAGGTTCGCCTGCTTGTATTACCAAATCTTGAGCCGTATATGCAGCTTCTTGAATCCGAAATGCAACTCGAGAAGCAAAAGAATGAGATGAGGAGGCATGAAGCTTGGCGCGTATATGGGGCTCTGCTGGTGAACTCACATTTGCAATCTGATCTTAAATTTTCCTTTTGTAAAGTAATTGGTGTTCGCTACAAAAATGGTTTAAAAAAAAAACTAAGCTGTAAAATCTTCCAGTGTGCAGGCCGGCCACTGCATGCACGAGCAGTTGAAGAAGTTCCCCGGTGTGTTTTCTCTGCCATCTCGCTCCGTTTTGAGGAGCAATGAGAAGATTGCAGCAATGATGACAAGTATGACACTTTTTTGATTGTTTCAACTAAACTCTCTTGTCTTTTCCCTCTCTCCTTGTGCCTGACTTCTTTTGCAACTTGTTCAACCAAGATAAACGCAAAGCAAGCACAGACAACTTGATGCAGCAACCACCACTTAAGAAGTTAGCCACGGACGGAAGCTTGGGGGCCATGTCAATTAAGTCCATGCAAGTTGACATGCAAGGGGCCGCTGCTGGATTTTCTGCTGGTATTGGCGCATCTCACGTTGGCATGTCATCAATGTCTCGCCAGTTATCGAACGAGCAATTGTCGGGAAGGGAGTTGGGTGGTCAAGCGGGAAAGACATCGTCTGTTCTTGCTCAGGCTTGGAAAGAGGACATGGATGCAGGGCAGTTACTCTCGTCATTGTTTGAGTTTTTTGGTCAAAGTGTGTTCTCCTTCATTCCCAAACCTGAATTGTCTTTCTTCTTGTGATTGATTCCTGGTGAATGGGGTTTTGGTTAAGAATGTGTAAATCACCTAAGTTAAATGTTTATTATTTTTCCTTTTTATGGGGATTACTAGGGGTTGTAGATGGACTTGAGATCATTTGTCTATTTTTTTGATTTTTTAAATGATGTCTAACTAATCATATTATAACACGTCATTTAAATAAGATTCAAACATTCTTAACTCTTTTAAATGACATAGCATGGTGCAGTTGCTTAGACATTATCTAAGACACCAAAAATAAATGAAGGATCTCAGTCCCCAGATGTGCATATGTAAGATAGCGAACTCTAAAATCATTCTTTCCCCTACTCATGGAACAAAAGAAAATTGAAGAAAGAGCACTTCACATATTTTTTTTCCTTTTCAGAGAGACATTTACTAATATCCATTGAAAATTTTATCAAGCAATTAGGCAAGTCATCTTTCGTTGTTGTTTATAAAGGAAAATAATTGTTCTTGTATTTAAACTCATTGGTTTTAAACAAAGTTTCATGTCCTAGAAACAAAAGATCTACAACTTGTCTATAGGCTACGCATCTTGATCTCACTTTAATTACAGACTTGGAAGAATCACAAAATATAAGATTGGACTCGGAATACGTAATGACATCTCAAAAGATTGAATTTCAATCTCGTTACAAGAGGAGAAAAAAAAAAAATAGGGAACTTAGAAGAAAAGCCTCCGTGTAGGTCTGGATGAAGCGGTTGAAGGTCCCGCTGATGCGTTGAGGGGCATTGGAATTCCCTTGCTTTCTTGACCCCCTGCTACCTTCTCAGCGAGTTTCGTAGCCCTAGGATCTGTCAACAAGGTCTTCTGAAACAATTGCGAGAACCCAGTGGCGATAATAGTAACATGAATTTCTCCACTGTAGCGGTCATCTACAACAGCTCCGAATATTATGTTTGCAGAAGGATCTGCCAAACTCGTCACAATCTGAGAATACATAAGCAGATATCATCAGATCAACAATGAAAGAAAATACCCAAGAAAGGACATTAACCACAAGAGCTTATTAAATTTCTGTGAGTACCTGGGATACTCTATTCACTTCCTGCAGAGTTATGTCTTTTCCACCAGTAATATTGTATACCACTCCAGTGGCCGACTGAATTGAAGAACCGATAAGGGGAGCCAATGTAGCTTGCTCGGCGGCTTCTTGTGCACGGTTTTTGCTTGAGGAAACCCCTACACCAAGCATTGCAGTTCCGGAGTCTTTCATAACCGCCTTCACATCTGCAAAATCGACATTCACCAGGCCAGGTATCTGCAAAATAAGGAAACAACACTTCATACAAAGCAGACATATCTGCAAAGATGAGAAAAAATGTATGGAAAAAAAGCAGTCTAAGATGCTATGAAATAATTGGGGAATATTTCTTGTATTCATTCACAAAATTATCATTAACGGAGAAAGCAAGTTATGCTTACTTGAAATTGTTGCAAATAAATTCGCAACTCCCGACATGTAAGCTCTAGAGGCCAAAGTCATAAAATAAGTCAAACTTCAATGTCTCACAAAAGCACTTACCGTGATTATGTCTGAAATTCCTTGCACTCCCTGACGCAGAACATCATCAGCAAGAAGAAAAGCATCCTGAAGAGGTGTCTGCTCATCAGCAATATCAAGAAGACGGTCATTTGGAATCACTATAAGAGTATCCACATTTTTCTGCAACTTCTCAATAGCTTCCAATGCCTGAAGGAAAGAAGGAAATGTTATTGAAACATTAGGTTTTTTGTATGATTTAGCAAATGCCCAAAAAAAAAAAAAAAACATGAACAAGAGTTCTGTCATTGGTTAGGAAGTAGAAACAAGTGTACAACACTAGTGAGATTTCAAAAAAAGGACCCCAATGAAACCTGCCTGTAAGGATCTCTTCCGCCCTTCAAAGCTGAAAGGGTAGGTAACCACACCAACAGTTAAATAACCAGCCTCTTTGGATATCTGAGCAACAACTGGGGCAGCACCGGAGCCCGTCCCTCCACCCATGCCAGCAGTTATAAACACTAGATCGGAACCTTTAAGGGTATCTGCAATAGCATCTTTCGATTCTTCTGCAGCTTGTTCCCCTAAAAGTGGATTCCCACCGGTACCTGCACCTCTAACAAGTCTTATAAGCAGAACGGAAAAACTCAAGACCAACAATACCACAAAAAAGCCAGCCTTCACAGCTCTAAATTAGATATAAGCATTCAATACAAAACATGAACTAGGACGTATGCACATCATAAAAGGATTGTCTCGAAAGCTAAAGAAGGATGCCTGACCTAGTCCACGAGTCAGAAGCTCTCCAATTTGAAGTGGGTTCTCAGCAGCAGAGTTTAGTAGTGCTTGAGCATCCGTGTTTATCGCATAGAAATCGACACCCTATTCGCAAAAGTGAGCAACATTAACATCACAAAGCAATTGAATTCAAGTAAAAACAAAATGCTCTACTAATATCTACATGAAATAAACAAAAAGGGAAAAAAATGAAAATCACCATATCCCTTAACTAATATATCATACTTAATTCAACTAAGCTACTCAAAATCTACCATCCAAATTTAATAAAATAAAATAAAATATCAATTTCTTTTTCAATGACAACAAGCATTTGTAAAACCAAGATTTAAGTAACACTGAATTGCAAACTAAAAGTGGATTTTCTCCTAAGACACAATTCAAACACAAAGAAAAAGATATCTACAAGCTTCTATTAATTCAACAAAGCTAACACCAAATACTTAACTATCTTATTCCACTTAATTCAAGTAAGCGAATCAAAAAGCTAACCTTCAAATTGAACAAATTAAAAGATATTACCAATTTCTTTCCAAAATGACAACAAGCATTTGTAAAACCAAGATTTAAGTAACATAAATTGCAAACCATGCAAGTGGGTTTTTGTCAATTCAAACACAAGAAAACAATCTCTAAATTTCAATTAATCCAACTAACATATAAAAATTAAGTCAACTAAGCTAACCAAAAGCTAAATCCAATAAAACGGGTCTTGTCAATTCAAACACAAGAAACAATCTCTAAATCTTCACATACCTATGAACAAAAAAACACAAACTTTTCAACAGTTTAGCTAGAGAAAGAAAATGGAAAGAGAAATTTCGAAGTCCCAGCCAAAACCCAGAAAAGTAAAAAAGAAAACAAACCTGTAAACCACTGCCGATCATTCGATTAACGGCATTGTTGCCGCCGCCACCCACGCCGACAACCTTAATCTTGGCGGTCTCCACTGGAGCCAAGGAACAGCTCACGACGGTGTCGAAACGGCGTCGTAGAGGGACATTTCTCCTTCTTCTGTGGTTCTGAGAAACGCTCGTCGTTGAGGAAGAGGAAGAGGGAGAGAAGGGGATTTTTCGGCCGTGAAATCGTGTAGTGGGAATCCGAGACGACGTCGTCGCGAAGATCTCGTTGAGGTTTCTCAGCTGAAGCGTCGACATCTTTCTTTTCTTCCTGGGTTTCCTGGGACCTCACGTTTAAACCCTGAGAAAGAAATGGAGAAAAATAAATATGTCATGAAAACTAATGAATTGAAGAACAAGGACACGTTTGTTTGAAGAACTTTTTAGATTTTATAGGTTTAAATTTAAATTTAAATATTAAAATTTTTTTAGATATGTGTTTATTTTTTTAAAAAAATTTAAATTCTTTAAGTATCAATAATTTAAATTTTTAGAGTTCTAACTCTTTTTAAACTTTTGATATTCGGATATCTCTGCTACAGTAAAAACTAAAATTCTCTCTCTTATATTTGAAGAAAAAAATCATAACTTCTTCATTTGTTATTCAATTAAGGTGATTCTTTTTCAATTGTGTTCCTAGTGAAAACATGAATAAATTAAGATCTATATTATTTTTTAGGATTATTAACATTAAAATTTTATTAGATTTGTTGATAAATCAAAAACTATTTTCACTACCTATCCAAACACAAATTCTAATTTTATTCCATACTCAGATTAAAACTTAAATGCACATCCAAACGTAAATTCGAATAACAATTTAAATCACTAAACTCAAATCTTAATTCAAACCACACTAACTCAAATGAAATCACTAATCCGAATTCATTTACCAAACGGACCTTAAAATTATGAAACTAAAAGAATTTGAAAAGAGGAGAAAAAGTGGAGGGAATCTTTTATTTATTATGACGGAGATGTATGTTATAGATGATTGAGAGAGGGTATTTATAGAAAAATAATACTATTTACTGGTCATCAATTACTCATGACACCATCGCTTATATTATCAATTATTATTTACATTGGATCTTTTTATTTATCATGACGGAGATGTATGTTATAGATGAGCGAGAGGGGGTATTTATAGAAAAATAACACTATTTACTGGTCATTAATTACTTATGACACCATTGCTTACATAATCAATTATTCTTATTTATATTCGATCTTTGTTTTCATAAAGTTTATTGGTAGAGAATGATGGTACTATAAAAATATATATTTCTTAAGGTTAAATATCATCATTTTGTATTACTATTTTTTATTAAATCTTTAATTATAGTATTTGTGTGTTAATTACTATTTAGTGTGTTGTGTGAAAATATGTTTAAAAATATATTTTTAGCGAGCTTTTATGTTTAATAATATTTTTAATAATTTTTAGAATCATCTCTATGAGTTTTATAATTAATTAATTTATAAATAATCAAAATTATAAAAATAATGTAGCGTGATTTTATTTTGAGTCTTAAAAGGTTTGTAAATAAATTTCTAGTTTGTAAATATGTTCTATTATATTTTAGTAATTTCTAAAAACATTTTCGAGTTTTAAAAATCATATCTGTATCAAACCAAAAGAGACTGAAATTTTAAAAGTTTGTAATTATTTTTGTAGTGTTTTATTGTAATATAAATATTTTTAATAATTCTTGTAAATATTTTGTTTATAAAATAATTAATTTTAATGTGTTTGTAAGCCCAATTTGCACGCTCTCTAGTTGTTTCACGAGGAAAGAAAGAAAACAATAAAAAAAATCAGTCAGCTCTTGGAGCTTATTCTCGTACAAGGGATTTGTTTTGCATCCGTGTAGGATGCAAGCAATAAATAAATAAATAAATAAATAAAATTTTAAATAGTGAAAATATTTCACTATAAAGGGGTCCCTGCTCTTCAACACCATTCTATAGCCTTTTGGCCAATTTTCTTCTTTCAAATGTTAAGTTAGACTTAGGGGTACCCATTTGAGAGGATCTACTGTTAGAGTATTCTTCCAACCCAATTTTTAATATTAAAATAATATCTAAATTAGTGTAGAGAGTTTAGTAATAAGAGATATGATTTTGTATGCATAGTACTTTGGTTTGATTTTTAATTCTATATCTGCTTTGTAATGTTTATATTTTTATAGAGCAAATTATATTTTCAAGTTTTTAGTTATTATTGTTGATGTTGTTATGCTGCACAATTCTTGCATAAATTCAGCCATGCTTTCTTTATGTAATTTACTTATGTTTCATAATTAATATTAATAATACTGAAATCATGCATATTTATTAAGTTGAGTTTTTGCTGCATTATAGACATGAACTGGCACAGTAAATACTTGGTATCTATTGATTTATTATTGACAAAGGATAACATAGTATGTTCTTAAACCATTTAATAAAACGAGATTCTGTCGGAATTAACACAAAAATTTATTCCATTTAAATATAATAATTTTGATTTGTTATTATCTATTCTATCTTAAAATTATGTTAATTATAATTGTAGTAACAACGGTTATAATTTTCATAATTAGTGCACCAAACCATTAGTAAGAGATGATTCTTTTGCTACATTTTATAGGAAAATCCTTACTGCATTATTGCTTGTTATATTGTTGCTTTAGGTTGACTTATAAAATTAGTAAATGTGCTTGCTATTAATGATAAAAAATATAATAAATCAAATGATTTAGATAATTTATTTAGAGTTAAAATTCCACATTAGTTATGTAACATACAAGGGATTCTCGAGGCTTTACTATTTTAATTTTATGTTTTAAAATCTTATTTTAAAATTCTAAAAAATATTTGTTTTCTTTTAAGTTCTGTTTTGAAAAATCCCTTTCCACTTTAAATCAAAAATTTTCAATCTTTCAAAAACTCATCCCTGTAAATACGAGAACCTTTATATACTATAAACGTTCGCGTTTAAAGAAATATTTTGGACAATACATAACAAAAATTTGGCACTGTTGCCGGGAAGGTGCCGTTACTTTGTCATATTGTTAAATTAAGCGGGAAAACATGTAATGATTTATCCCTATCCTTTATAAATATTATTTTATTTATTTGAATATTTTAATTTGTGTGTTATTATAAAAAATTCAAAAAATTAAAAAAATCAAAAAAATTAAAAATTAAGAATTAAAAAGGTTGGATGCTTTTCATTCACTACTTTATTCATTCTAGATAAAGAAAAGCTTAACATCTTGTTTTTTGTTTTGTAAGCTTGGGTAATTGTAAAATTTATTAAATTCTATCAAAAAGGCGCACTGTTGGGACTCGAGTCCACAATTACAAGGCTAAAGCCCTTGCAAAAGTTAGGAATTCTAAGTGTGTTTGATGTGACTTCCAACGATCTGGGAATCCAATTAATTGAGTATTATTCGACTTAAAAATTTTTCTTTAAAGAATTTCAAAAATTAAAAAATTAAAAAATTAAAAAAAAAGTTTTGAGAAATTCATCGATATTTTGTTGCAAGTTTTTCTCAAAAACACTTGGAACCATTTTATAGTGCTTTATGGAGATATAAAGATTTGGTAGATAGGTATGCTCACTATGGTCTTTCTAGGAAATATCTATTAGAAGTTTTCATAGATAGGTTAAGTCTTAAAACAAGAAATTTGGTAGAGAGAGGAGATAAATCCACCACTTTTTACCAACAATCCGTTGACAAAACCTATTTCATGATAGATTGATATGGCCGAGTATGACTATTGGAGATTGAATAATTCTAGGAACAGCTTAATTTTTGAGAACAATTCAAATTTTTCAGAACCTTGGCCTGACACTCAACCTGAAATTTTGGAGTCAAATTTTAAACTGCAAGAGATATATAGTGATCCAAATAAGGTGAATCTGGAAGAAACCTTAGAAAAATACATGGAAATTATAAGGGATATAGACCTAGATAGGTTTGAAAATTCTTTGTGTCAATTAATGTCAAAGGTTAAACAAAATGAAACCATTCTTGCCAAAGATACTCTAGCACAAAATTTTCACTTAGAAGAACCTATTAAGCCAATTGAGCAACCTCTTGAATTGGTTGAAGAAGATTCTTTAGGTGAGGAAGAAACATTAGACCTAACTATAGAAGAGGAATATTTGAAACCCACTTATTTTGAGGAACAACCATTAGGAGAGGAATATGAGGAAGGGAACGAAGACTTAGCTGTAGAAAAGGAACAATTAAGTACTAAACTTAAAATGTGGCCATTAAGTCGTAATCACAAATACTTGTCAAAATTGGACTAAAAAATAATCATGTGAGACACATGTAATCCTTTTTAATTAACAAGAATCAAATTGTTCCATTGCATAGCAAAAAAATTAAATGGAAAAAATTTTTTAGGAATGATTTTTTGATTAGAAATTATTAACTTTATGGTATTTATTATATAATGCCTTGATGTCAATTGCTTTGTCTGTCTTTCAACTTTTTTACAAATACTTTGCAAAAAATAAAAAATAGAATTAAATATTCCACTTATCCCTTTTAATGAAAAAAATGGATTTCAAAATGATCCATGAAATTGTCCCCTTTCTTTTTCCTATTGAAAGAAATCAAAGATACTCAAGAATAGAGACCTTTCTAGGGAGGGTAGAATCAAAACCGAAAATAATCTATTACCTTTCAGTAAGAGATATTAACTCCTTAAATTGGTGAAAGAGGTAAGTATCACGTACGTAGCGACAACCAAGAATCAAATTAGCAATTATGTCAAATTATTTTATTATAAGGTTAAAAAAGGAGAAATGTATAACATAATATAAATAATATATGTCTATACTACAAAATAAAAATGCACTTCTATAAAATTTGACACTTTGTACCCTTAAAGCTCACTAAATTTCTGTCTCAAAAAATGCTATAAATAGGGAGAAGCGGCATGAAATTCAACCAATAATTTCAACCAAAGAAAAATGGCTTGCTCAAAGGCTTTTCTCCTGGCTGGTCTTGCGTTGGCTGTTGTCGTACTCACCTTCTCCAAGTTCCTTTCTTATGACTTAGATGCGAGTATTGCTCATACCTCTTTAATTGTCTAAATGTTTTTCAGCCTTTCATTAAATGATATACATTCACAACGTCGTCATTGTATATAAATGTAAATATATTTGTTTTGTGCATGGTATATATGTTGCAGGTGTGGAACCTATCAATAACTTAGCAAAGAAAAAAAAAGGGGGGGCTGCGGTTAGGCGCCGCAGCGTCCAAAATGAGCACCGTGACGCCCCTTGAGATTCAAACCAGCACTGCGGCGCCTAGTTTCAAGCGCTGCGACGCCCAGAGTCTATGCTTTAGCGATTTTTTATATAAAAGTCGAGATTTTGAAGTCAAAAAGGGGAAACTGTTAGGGTTTTTCATTAGTTGCTATTTTTCACTCTTCTTTGAGGGTATAAATAGAGATAAGACGGCTAGGTTTGATAAGTGGCATTATTTTGTGAGTGTGAGAGCTTTATTGTTGATAGAGAAAAAAAGAAAATTCCCACGAAGGGTGTTAGGTAGAAGAGAGATTTAGGAAAACACAAATTGAGAGTGTGTGATAGAATTTCTCTTGTAATCTGTATTCATGTCCTCATCATAGTGGAATCTGCTAGTGGCAGAAATAGGACGTAGTCTCAAATTTGGACGAACCTGTATAAAATTTTGGTATTCTTTTCTTCTTTTCTTTTCTGCAATCATTCGTTCTTGGTGTTCTTAGAATTAGGAAGCGCCTAATTCCTCAACAATATACACACTATATTGATACACCAATACAGGCTTGTTAACAAAAAATAAACACTTGTTTTGTTGCTTTTAGAGACTGGACAAGCTGGTAACCTGGAGGAGGCTACCTATGGTGACCGTTTAAGTGGCCGTTGGCAAGGACATGGACGTGGGAGTACTAGCCACCGTGGCATGCCAGGACGTGGCTGTGCAGAATCCCAGATGCCTGGTCATGGCCACACTGGATCTGACATGCCTGGTCGTGGCGGCCTAGGACATGACGTGCTTGGCCATGGCAGCAAAGGATCCTTCATGCAAGGCAGTAGCCGCACAGGATCAGAGATGCCCGGTTATGGTCGTCAAGGACATGACATGCCCGGTCACAGTGGTCGAGTATATGGTGGTGCAGAGATGGAACACTAAGATTGAAATGATCACTTAATTTCTTTGCCTCTGCACTCTTTGTTTGTACAACACTCTGAAAATCTTATCTATGTTGATAAAAGCTCTTTTGATTTGAGTTGTCCTATAAACTCTCAACAGTCTAAGCATGTTTTCTGTGTGTTCGTAATTACATATGTTATGATTAGTGTCTACTCCTCCCTGTCATATCTCGTGGAATGTTTAATTAATTTGGGGAGTTGAAAGCACAGGTTATTAGTTTATCTTCCATTGCATTTAGCAGCCCGAATATTCCTGAGCCAGGAATAAGTATCAATTCTCCACGGCAATCGCTAGCAAGTCAAGTCCCAAATCTTTTCGTGAGCGTAGGAGAGATGGCTAAGATTGCAGCAAGTAAACTACTCGTCATCTGACGGCAATGATGAAATTTAATTTTACGAAGTAACAATATTTGGTCTTTAAATATTATTTCAGCTGATTAGTTTATGGACTTTTTTTTTTGGTCCTTTACGTTAAAATTGATTCTAAATTCATGAAAAAGCTTGAAATTTCACAAAAGCAGCCACATGATGCAGAAATTGTTCTATTTGTTAAGGGTTTTCAAGGTCATCAATGAAGACAATTTACGTAAACTAGTTTTCTAAAATTTCTCAAGTTATTAGAGGATGGAAATATTGTAAAATTACCTCCAATCTCCATTAAATAAAACTTGTCAAAAAATTAAGTTCACGGACTAATTAATAGACAAAGAAAAGGAAGAGTTTAGGAACCAAGCTGTTACAATTTTAAGAGTTTGGTAATGAAAACCGTTAATCATATTTTTTGACGGAATTTGGTGTAGGAAGGATTCATTAATTATCAAATACTAGTCTGTCGGGATAAACCTTAGAATGCCTTGATGTCAAATGTTCTTTTCGGTCTTTCATTTTCGTTTTGTTTTGTTTTTTTTTTTTATTTATCAAATACTTACTTTAGGAGGAAAAAAAATGAAGAGGTGACAACTTTGACATCAACGGATTTTGGTACATTCTAAATAGGTTTGCACACATTAGAAATTACATCCCATACCAAGCCACTCATTCAACATATATTAATGAACAAAAATAAAGGAAAAAAGGGAGTGTAATGAAAAAATACATGACCAGAAAGCTTATAAGTGAAATGAAACAACAAGAGAATATCCTCTAGTATTATCGGAGTTGAAAGAATTTACTTCTCTAAAAGGAAAGAGGAATGCCTCGTTAAACCGCTTGCTAGTAAAACCCAATGAAAAAAAAAAAAAAAAAAAGAGCAAGCGAAATGAAAAATATACATTATCTAGTCCTGATCTTACAATTCTTTTGAAAAAATACTTCACAAATAAAAAAATAAAATTAAAGTCTGTTTGGACAAAGTTGATTCTAACCAAATTTTTAATTAGGAACAATGTAAAGCTCTCATATACTATAGTGCTTACGGTTCTAACCAATGGTTCTAAACAAGCATAAAAGATCAAAGAAACAACCCATAAGAAAAATATAAGATTTTGTAACTTTTAAGACCCTTCTCTTTTGCAGGTCTAAACTTGCAGATGAGTTTATGTTCTCTGAATTCTTGTTCAATTTTTTTTCTCAAAATATTAAAATCTGAATTTTCTGTCATCATAGTAAAAACATTGTCATCAACTAAATTCGTCTCCTTTCCCGATTGAACATGATACCATGGTATTTTCCTTTCGAGTCTGAGTAGTATGCAATGAATCGTTGTTTCCACAAAATCTGCATGGGCAACCGCGTACCTTTTCCATTAACCTAAGATCAAGATCAGTGTTCGGAAGAGTCTGCTACATTTGGTTACTACCCATACATTGAGTTTTGATTCTTCGTATTTTTGTCCAACTCAACAATAGTCTCCGGCTCTTTTGGGCCTATTTCGATTAGCTTATGCTTTTGCTTTTAAGTAGTGAAAAAAAAAAAATATAAGCTACAACTTTGCAATTAGTGTTTAGATAATGCAAAGAAAATTGCTTCTTCTTTTTTTTCAGGAGATATTTTTAATATATTTAATTAAATAAGTCAGAAACTTTAGAAAGTAATGTAATATAGAAATATAGATGAAATTTTCAATTTGAATTGACAAAAATAAGGTTAGAAGGATAAATAAAACAGCTTTTTGTAAGGACCAATTAAAGAGGCCGCTTGTTCCAAAAGTGCTTATAAAATCTAAAAGTTTTAAATAGCTTATCCACCCAAATAGGTTAAAAAGCAGCTTTTGAGCTGATTAAGCTAAAAACTTGTTTTAAGTCATATCAGACAGTTGGAGCTTCGGGAGCAACAACGGGAGTGGCGGGATTTTTATAACTACTAACTCTTGTAGAATCTGTTCCCACTAATAAAAACAACACTTAATTAGCCCTTCTTAATTAATGAAAAAATTGCATCTCAAAAACGATACATGAAATCTTCTCTCTCTCTCTCTCTCTCTTTCTGTTAACAGAAATCAAAGAGCCCGTTTGGTTCGAGTATTTGAATAGAGTATTTGAATGAAGATTTAAATTTTTATGAGAAAAAATACTGTAGTAAAATGATTCAAACCGTGATTCAAACTACGAAACAAATAGGCCGAAAGAGACTCAAGAGTACTAAAGACCTTTCTAAGGAGCGTAGAATCAAATACTGCTGCCAAAAAATACCTTTTAGTGAAAGATATTAACTCCTCATTTTTTGACGTAACTGCAATCAGTAATAAAATTAGCAATCATGTCAAATAGGGTTAAAGAGGAAAAATATATAATAGATTATTTGTCTTTTACAAAATAAAAAAGCATTTCAATAAAATTTGACTCTTTGAACTCTTAAAGCTCACTATTTCCGCATCTCAAAAATGCTATAAATAGGGAGAGTGTTAAAGATTCAAAACCATCCGTAATTTACTCAAGTATCTCCCTTAATATTCATATTCTCTTTCACTTCAAATTATCAGTCAAGGCAAAATGGCTCACTCAAAGGTTTTCCTAATTAATCTCTTCCGAGGTCTTTGTTCATGACCTAGATGCGAGTATTGCTCGTACCCCTTTAATTTTCTAAATGTTTATTCAGTCTCTCATTAAATACTATACACCCACAACTTCTTTATTGCATAAAAATGTATACATATTATATATATATATATACACACACATTTGTGCATAGTATATATACACTATTATTAAGGTGTTTGAATATTATAGTTACAACTAAACACAGTAGCAAAAAGTTTTAACTAGGACTGATTTTGTCAAACATCCTTTATATTAATACACCAATACAAGCTTGTTAACAAAAAAATAAACACTTGTTTTGTTGCTTTTTGAGAGTGAACAAGCTGGTGACCTGGAGGAGGCTAGCTATGGTGACCGTTGGCAAAAGGACAAGGGCATGGGAGTATTGGCCACCGTGGCATGCCAGGACGTGGCCATGCAGGATCCGACATGCCTGGCCGTGGCCACACAGTATCCGGCATGCCTGGCCGTGATGGCCTAGGACATGACATGCTTGGCCGTGGCAGCAAAGGATCCATCACGCAAGGCCGTAGCCGCACAAGATTTGACAGGCCTGGTCGTGGCTGTCAAGGACATGACATGCCCGGTCGCAGTGGTCGAGGATATGGTGGTGCGGAGATATATAGAAACTGAGATTGAAATGATTACTTAAGTTTCCACACTCGTGTTTGTACGACACTATGAACATCTTATATGTGTTAATAAAGGTCTACTGATTTACGTTATTTTATAAACTCTCAACCATCTAAGATTGTCCGTATAGTTTGTTCTTAGTTTGCGCTCTTATGTGTTTTTAGTGTCTACAACTCCCTTTTAGAAATTGTGATTTGTTCATAATTAATTCGGCGAGTTGATTCTAGAGTGTTTAGAAGTATTAGTTTGAACTGATTGATTAAAAATATTTAAGCAAATGAGAGCTTTATAATATAGAATACTTTTACTTGATATAGTAGTATATGAGAGCTTTACAATATAGTAATACCATTCATAGCTGCCATTGCTAACATGTCAAGAAAAGACATGACCTTACTTGCATGTTGAGGGCATGGTAATATGAAGAGGGACATAGCCTTGCTAAAATTTCGAGGAGAGATATAGTCTTGCTAGTATGTCAAGGACGTACATGATTAAGGGACGGAACATTGCCAGCATATTAAGAGGGAAATGACCTTACTAGTATGTTGAGGTCTGCCTTGCTATTACTTGTGCACAAAGATTCCGCCTTGAGAGTGAAATTGAGCTTAGCCTTTGACTGAATTATTTTAGTTCCTTTTTTTTTTTTTTGGTTAACCCGTTGATGCGTTCTAAGATCTGCTCTACAGGCTAAAGGAATGTGGAAGATGACACCTTCGAAGATCTTCTTTTTCCAACCCAAAAAAAAAAAAAAAAAAAAACATCGAAGATAAACAAAAACATGTGTCAAAACCATTTAAACCAACAATAAAAATGATAAATTTGGATTTATTTGGAAAAAAGGATCTAATATTAAGTAAAACTACATATCGTTTTACAATAGGAAACCTTAGCTAGTGTTCGTAAGGAAAGATGATCTCTCGTTTCATTCTCTGAGAAAGACGACTTCTTCGTAGTAAACGACATATCCCTCCCTTATTGGACTTCAAAACAACGTCAAAATGTGAAGATCAAGCAAAATCTCACTTCTTTCAGGAATTTTGCGTTCATGTGTTTTTTTTTTTTTCGCTTTTTTTTCCAAATTAAAGTAGTAATTAATTTGACCAGCTTGTTTATTTTTTAAAAAAACAAAACTAACATGTCTTCTAATTTATATTCTACAAAAAGCAATATGGTGAGTTCTCTTACAATGAAAAAAGAACTGCCGTATTTACTCCATAACAATATGAAAGAAACGACACACGTTTCCAAGTCCAGTGAAAATTAACGAGCTGCAAACGACATTTATTTTTTCTCGTATCGCCAAGAAAAGGTAAATGAGTGTTGAGAAGTAAGATAAAACTCAAATTATAACATATGAAAACTTTACACCATAAATACTTTATTTTACAATATGAAATGCAAGAGTTTTTATACCGTAGACTATTGGAATTAATGTGTTCTAACTTACTTTCCAGATGTACTCAACAAAAGATTATGTCGTTAATATTCCCAGTGAAAACTACTCTGTTAGGAGATCCAAATGTACCCAATAAAAGATTATGTCGTTAATATTCCCAAAGATAACTACTCTGTTAGGACAAACAACGTCACTACTTTAATTTACTTCAACTTTTTAAATCAATCTTTCAATTTCATATACTTTTCAGAGATTTTTCCGACGCAATATTCATGAGTAAATTTAAGAGAATTTGAGTCAAAAAAGGGGAAATAACCTTAAATGAAGAAATAGAATAATAAAAAACCATACATTGAACCAATACTATTACTTATTTCTCTTAAAGAAACCAACACGAGAAGAAAAGGACAGTTGGGACCTTTATAAGTAGTGAAGAATGAAATATGCAACATTCTTAGCACGCTCAACAAACAAACAAAAAAATCAAAATAAAATTAAACAAAATTTAAAAAACTAAAAAATAGTTGCAAATTAACTGCAGCCAAATAATCATACCTCTCAGTGAAAACCTAACTCTTTGAATTTCAAAACAATTATTTGCCACGTAAAGGCATAGAAGGGTATGAATATTAAATTATAAAATAAAAATAATGTTAAAGAGAAGAGATATAGTAATATACTATTGCTATTACCGAAAGCTTATTACAGTATAAAACATGCATTTTAATAGAAATTTGGCTCTTTGAACTCTTAATCAATAACCTCTCGCGGCCACAAAATGATATGAATAGGGAAGGGCGCAGCATCTTCAATCATGCTTCACTTGCCAAATTAGTAATTGGTACTTGTTAAACATTATTACTCTATTTTGGTAATACAATTGTCTTTTAATCAAAGTGGCTTTCTCAAAGGCTTTTGTCCCAATTGGTCTTGCATTAGCTGCTGTTCTTTTGATATCCTCCAAAACCTTAGCTCATGAGTTAAACGAGAGTACTACTCATACTCATGATTTTATTGTAATCTTCCTTTCAAATAATATGTATTCATAATTTTTGTTTCATATTATTGATATATATATATATATATGCACGCCCATACATTTCTATAAAAAAAATTCCGGATAATATCATATTAATTAGAAAAAAATATCACTGATGTTAAGCGCTATTAATATAATTAATAGTAAGTTGACCTTTTATAGGGTTCTGCAATGTAAGACTCACTTTTTATTCATTTGTAGTGTTTAACACTATCAGTGCCTCCTAATATTATTCAATTAAACGACACTTCTTTTGTTGGCTAAGATGTTGCCCAATCAGGCAACGTAGAGGAGGCTCAATTTGGTGACGGTGGCCGCTGGCAAGGACGTGGACATGGGAGTACTGGTCACCATGGCATGACTGGTCGTGGCCGCACAGGATCCGACATGCTCGGCCATAGCAGCCCAGGATCTAACATGCCTGGCTGTGGCCATACTGGACATGACATGCCTAGCGCCGCGCCCGTGGCAGCAAAGGATATGGTGGTGCGGAGACGCAAAACTGAAAAGTTGAGATCTTTTGGATTTCCAATGGCTGCAATCTCTGTGTCACTTGTCGCACTACTATGAAATATGCTTGTGTCTATAAATTGTACCAGTTGAGTTGTTTATCAACTCTCAACCAATAAAAGCTTTTTTCAGTGTTATCCTTAACCTTAATTTGTCTTCAAACTTATATCAAGTGTTTCTGGTACAGCTCCCTTTTTCTTGTTTTTCTCTCTCTTTTTTTTTTTTTTTTTTTGAGCCGTTATACGACTTGGTTGCTTGGCGCGTTTTAACGGGATCCTCATTTTACATCGAGTAAAGATCGTGAGGTTTATCATTGCTTCTCAAAAAAAAAAAAAAGAGGTTCATCATTGAAAAAAACAAAAAAGAAAAGAAAAAGAAGAAGAAGAAGAAGCTAGTTCAGTCAAAAGAAAATTTACCTAGTAAGTACTAAAAAAGTACGTATAATAAATATCTGTTTTTTAACCATCAAATCAAAAAAAAAAGATTTTAACTAAATTTATTGAATTTAAAACATGCACTATTAGCAGGAATAGCACAAGAAAAAGACTCAAAAGAGCAAAGAAATTGGCCTCGTATATATAAGAACTACTAGCTAATTGAGGACACGCTTGCAAGTCCCTTGGACTTAAGGTTCGGCAGTGAGACTTTTTAATGAAAATCTCTTACATTATTAAAGCTTAGAATCTCCTCTAGTATGGTAATAATTAACTATGGATTAAAAAAAAAATCAACCACAGCAAGCTTGCACAAATTAACAATTACGGTTTTCTTTTTCTTTTAGGTCGAGAAATAACAAATTATAGTTGATAAACGCATGAAATGATAACTCTTACATGTTGCAATGTAAACACAATAAATCTTTCAATTCTTCAATAGAAACCTTAGGAAAGATGATCACTCTTGTTTCTATTTATGAGAAATACGACAGGTCGCTTTTTGGTGGAAAACGATTACATTCTAGAAAAACGACACCCACTTTTTTATTCGACTTTGAAAGTCGACACCACGATTAAGCAAAATCTCGTTTCTGTCAAGATTTTTGAGTTCATATCATTTTCTTTCTTTCTTTCTTTCGTCCAAAAGGACGCTGTATTGTGTTTAGCAATATACAGTAGGCCCAATCTAGTATACTTTTTAGATTAAGACTTATTATTTTGTAAGTAGTAGGTTTTAACCTATTGTATTAAAAAGAGTCCTCTTTTGTTCATAACATATTATAGCTTCAATAACACAACAATTTCAAAATAATAGACACAAGCACTGTAGTTTGTAAATGATAAAAAAAAAAATAGATATACAAATTGGCAGTACTTGGTTTATTAATATTAAACATCTCAGAAGCAAAATACCTGTAGGACTCAATTGTTGGGACCACCAATTCAGTAAGGCCCACAAATTATTTCATTTCCTGACTCAATCTGTATATGAACATCTTCTTTAAAAATTTTGGCCTATTCTAGGCCCTCTAACAATTATGTAGCTTCTATCGACGGAGTTACCCAATGCGTATTCTCTAGATTTGCTTATGATCTGGCTACTTTCTTGACAAAGTCAACCATGATGGCGTACTCCTTTATAGCCTTCTCATGCACACCGTTTCGCATCAACTGTGGGAAGAACAACCAATTCCCTGTGGCTGCTAAGAACCCCAACACCAAACCACCGGAAAGCACCCCGCTCAGCCGCCATTTCCCACCGAACTTTTT
This sequence comes from Artocarpus heterophyllus, assembly GCA_025403435.1. Lineage (NCBI taxonomy): Eukaryota > Viridiplantae > Streptophyta > Magnoliopsida > Rosales > Moraceae > Artocarpus > Artocarpus heterophyllus. The sequence goes on along the minus strand of CM046332.1, from coordinate 25,592,372 downwards.
CTTCACCGCCACCTCCACCGCTGTGCACACCCCTTGAAGCACAAAGAACATGGTCACCTCCCAAGTGGGCCGGACCCGCGTGAGGTAAAAATAGATAGCCTCGTGCATTAGGCCTGACACCGTGAAGGCCCAAACGAAACCCCCTAGTTGGGCCCACTTTGGGCCCATTATTGGGCTTAATAAATACCGTATGGGATAGTAAGCCGTTGGCTTTAGGATGCTAGAGACCATGAGATTCCACCTTCGGCCCCAGAAGTCCTGGAGAGACGTAGTGAGGTATGGCTCGTTGAAGTGTGGTTCAAGCTCCAAGCCCAAAAGGGTTTGGGCTGGGAGGGCTGAGAGGGCAAGGACAATCTCTATGCCTAGATACAGGTGACAACAATACAATGAGAGAGTTACGTAGGTGGGTAAATATGGTCTGTACTCATATGCTTTGATGATCATTGCCAATACAATCACCTTTATAGCCATCAAAATTGATCTTGGCACTTTGGAACAAACATTTGTTACACTTCTTGGTGGGTTATTTGTGGGTTTTTCCCACTTTTGGTAAGAGGTCATTTTGGTACCTTTTGTGATGTTGGGATTTCCTACTAGTGTTGGGGGTGACTTTTGGGCATGTGGGGTTTTGTTACTTTCTGTGGTGGTGGGATTTTCTACTTTTTGGGGTGATTTTGGAGGTGGGTTTTGTCTTATTTTGATGGGAAGGCAAGCTATGGAGATGAAGTGGAAGAGGCTATTTGGGAGAGGGGAGAGAGGGCCTTGGTCAAAGGAGAAAAGGAGGAGCTTGGAGAGGCCAAGCCAGACTAGGAAGAAAGCTGTGGGCCCACCAAGATGGAAGGAGTGGAGATCCAAGGGGAGAATTATGAAGAGGTAGAAGATTGGGAGGAGAGACATGAACCTAGATATTCCTCTTGGAATTCTTGCTGACATGTAGTAGCAATAACATAGGCTTGTTATGGCAATTGTCCATACCTTGATGAAGCTCCTGATTTCACCATCCATTTTGATCCCTGATCTTCTCTCTTTCTTTTCCTCTATCTCTCTCCCTCTCCCTCTCCCTCACTTCTTTTATATATCTTGCGGCGGTGCTTAAGTGCTGCTTTAACAGATGACATTAGATCTTGGATAGGTCTTGAATGAGTTACGTGGTCAATCGATATATGGGCGGCATTATTGAACGGGGATTTTTCACGAACACTTCTCTTACCATTTGCTTTTTATAAATGCTCCTCGTTTATCTTCTCGGAACTTAACATGTAAAATAAATAATAACACAGTATAAAAACATTTTTAAAATTGTTTGGTAGTAATTTTATAAATAAAAATAATTTTGTTTTAAAAAATAATTTTTAAAAAAATTACACCGAAGGTGTTTTTAAAACCAATTTTGCAAATTATTAGTTATGACATCACCAATAGATGGAATATATGAGAAACCATGTATGATGTACGAAGTTTTAGGATTAAACGACGATTTTATTTTAGTAATAGTGATGTATAGTCACATTCTTAATAACCAACCATATGAAGCTCTTACGGGGGGTTTAAATTTCATTATTTTAAGAGGGTTATTTACCTTTATTTTAGATGTATTCAAACATTATATTTTTAGTTTTAGATCTCATCAAATTTATAGCTTCAGATTATATTTAATACATAAATTTATACATTTTTCTCGATCAATATTCAAAATTGATCTAATAAATTACCTAAAATACATTTACTAAAAAAATTACCCAAAATACCCTCAAATTGAAAAATTAAGAACTTTACAAATTTGAAAAAATTTTATACTAAGATTTTTGAATCTAAAAATGTATAAAATACCCTCAAAAATAGGTGTTTTGTGTGTTTTTTATTTTGTTTTCTTTTTATTTTTTAAAAGTTTTAAGTTTTTTCTATTTTACTTAAGAATAATTTTATCATTTTAAATGTTAAAATCAACTATTGACTGAATTAAGATATAAATTTGTATATTAAATCTAATCTAAAAGCATACATTTAATGATATTAGATATTCAAAGTATATGTTTTTAATTAACTTAAAATAGATGGTATAAAATAATAAATATCCCTGTTTTAAATCTCAGTGTCACAACACGAAACTAAATATCATTCCAATAAGTAATAAAAAATTTATTAGAATAAATAAGTAATTTCATATTAGTTTTCCAAGAGAACTTTGCAGGAGGGAATCTCAAATCACGAATCTAGTACAGGATTAGACACCATAAAAAAATAAACTAAAATATATAAAATAAAAGTATAATACTAAAATAACAAAAAATTTCCCACGTTTGAAGTTTGAACATGGCATTAACAATATCAGACAATCCTCACGTGCTTTCGACGTCATCTGTTAATTCTATAATATAGGTTAGAGTAACTAAAATATCACAAAGAGAGAGAGAGAGAGAGAGAGAGAGAGAGAGAGTACAACACAAAAACATTTCCCATGTTTTAAGTTTGAACATGACATAACAATTACAGACAAAACTCGTGATTTCATCATCTGTTAAATTCTATAATGTAGTTAACCACAAAATGAATCCCACGTATCAAAGAAATAGCACGCTATTATCAATGAAACAATTATGTTACTGATCAGTCCTAGTCCAAACCTACTAAGAATTGTAACTCTTTGTATGTACATCATCTTTGCCAATAATCCAAAAGAACCAGACATGTTAGTGTTTCATTCTATAACATAATCGAGCCGAGGTCAGGCGGGAGATAATGTCAACTTATTCATCGATCCAACCCGCTGAGTGCTGGCGCGAGTATGCTTCGTTAGGACCAGAAGCAAAATCCATTGAAACGCCTTGGTTTCTAGGAGGTGATGATCCAATATAGAAACTGCTTTGAGGTTGCTGCATTGCTGATGCGTTGTTAGGATAAGAAGGCTCGGTTACTGAACTCCGAGTCCCACAAGGCGAGTTCAATGTGGGTGTTCCCATCTGGCTGTGTCCAGAATTTTGGCCTGCTACATGATTGCTTCCCGAGGAGTACGAATCTTGTGAATGCATATCCGATTCCTTCCTAAGCTTCTCGTCATTGCTATTAATATGCTGTCTACTGCCAAGGCTATTTGGTGCACCGTAATGCTCGATTATATGCTGAGCACCATTCATTTCAAGCCTTCTAGATTCGTCGTCTGAAGTTCTAGAGCGTTTCCCCCCATAAGCAGTTGCAGACCGCATAGGCGAAACAAGCAAGCGAAAATACTGATGACTACCTCCACCAAGCTCCATGCGTGGACTCATCTCTGATTTGCGTTCTGATATGGTCTCAACCTTTGCTCGTCCATCCTTCTTTGTGTCATTCTGCTGTTTTTGTTGATCCACTGGTGAAGGAGACAGGCGACTACAAAAATTCTGATGACTATTTCCACCAACTTCCACATGGGAATGATTCATCTCTGATTTGCTCTCTGTTGGCGTCTCAACCTTTTCTCTTCCATGCTTCTTTGCTTCGTTCTGTTTTTGTTGTTTTTCCATTAGCAAAGTGGACATGCGATTCCGAAAATTCTGATTACTATGTCCACCAGAGTCCGTGTGTGAACAACTCGTCTCTGATTTGTGCTCTGTTGTTATTTCAACCTTTGCTCTTACATCCTTTGTGTGATTCTGCTGTTCCCCAGACTTCTCCCTTGATTCGAACCTCTTATGATCAAGACTCTTATGTCTCTGAAGCTCACTAGTTTGCTTGGATTTAGCATCATAACAAACTCGGTTGCTCGCTGGACGATTGGAAATAAGATTTTCAGGTGTGAATATTTTCCAGGGGCTTTTGTTGCATGGAAAGGTGTCCATACTTTTCAGCTATAGACTTGTGTTTAGAAGACCAATCAGGACGGCTCCACAGATAGAGTACAGGTGGCTTTGCATTCGATTGTTCTGTTTGTTTCTCGTTTGAATCAACAGATCCAGGCAAATAAAATGGCTGCAAGGAGATAAAGAATCATCATGAACATCTTATTCCAAATACTGATCTTCAACGAATCAACTCTCCAACAAAAAGGAAAAAAGGCAAAAACATCTTTCTTCACCTTTCCTGACAGAAGCCAACGATCCTCCCAAACCGTATCATAAGGGAGTCTCTTTTCATTGAACCTGGAACAACTGCTACAACCAGGAAGTAATTTACGTTCTATAAGGAAAGAACTTTAATATAGAAGATAAACAAATGCCTTGAAACATGAAGACAAATGCATGTGTTAAGAGTGTTTGTATTTGTGTTTAGAAAGTCAAAGAAACTACCTTCCTGCTTCTCGTGGAAGAATAAGTAGAAGGAGCTTCGGCTTGAATTCAAGAGCCTTATCAATGACCTTGTTTGCAACAGTTGCAGTTGCTTTGACTCCAGATGGAAGATTAAGCCCCATTACCTGCTCAAACAGTACTTGAAAGTGAGAATTTCTGCCAAATGAAGAAACCCAAAATCTAAAAACTCTGATCTTAGGATAAATGTAAAGCTTTAATATCTTTACCACTTTTGACCCAGTTGGCAGCTCCTCTTGCTGGACAGTCATCCAATTTCTTTTCTCAGAATTCGTATCATTCTGTCAAGGAAAGAAAAATGTTTTGACAAAAACCACTAAGAACAATCAACTGTTAAAGATGTTATGTCCAAAAGAAGTTAAGATTATTAAAAAAAAAAAAAGTACCTTAAATTGAACTAGATCATAGTTTTGGTACAAGCATCTATATCCCATCTCTTCAAGCTTATTCTTCATTAGGAGACTGAAATCATTATGACCAAAGCCGATATCCACTATCTGTTCATAAGAAAATTGATTTTCAGGCAGGTAATAGTGATACTATAAGAATGACAATAGAGAGTACTAGCAACAAGAAATGACGTACTATATTAACTCCTAATTACAAATTTGTACAATCCAATACGACCATTCCAATTACCACCACAGAAATTCAAGTTTTACCATTTCATTTTAGCAATATTACTAATGATGTCCAAATACTTAACTGAAATATGATGGGGTCCAAAGTAAACAAAATTACTAAGTTGTCAAAACAAAATAATAAATAACAAATAAATAAATCTGCAAAGGTTATTATTTGATTGTCTTTATGACTCGAAGCAGCATCCAAAGATAAACCCATGTTGAGAATAATGAGTCAGGAATCGGATTCCCAACTATCATTCAAGGATAAATATCCTTACCGTATCACCTTCTTGTAGGTAGCAATGTAGCTTATTGACAATCTGCATAGCATTTGCAACACCATTAATTTCATAAATGATTTAACACACACTCAGAGCTACTTTAATGCTGTTCGTACTAAGGAAAGAGAATAGGAAGGAAAGAAACGTAGTAAAATAGAGAAGAACCTTCTCTCATTGTGGCGGGTATGGTTTCCATCCTCTAATCCCTCCATGTTTGGAGAGATCAAAATTAAGAACTTTTGAATGATTTGAAACCCTTCACCTAATCTATTTCCTCCCTCCTACCAAACAACCATAGGTCCTAAAAATCCTTCGACTAATACTTCCTGCGATCCCTGTCCCTCCTTCCACTTTCCGCACCTAACGAACAAGCTTTGTTGCAATATCGGTAAAACATTGAGTAAATTAAAACTAGATTCCTCTTCTACTTTTCTTTCCCATTCCCCACTAAAGGTTACCTCTTCTTTCCTCAACCAAAAAAGAAAAGAAGAAAAGAAAAGATTACCTCTTCTAGTTTATCAACTATTGTAAAATGCTGATGGGCTGATGCGTAGAACACACCAGGGACAAAAGGTGCAAGATATAATTTGATTTGGTTCTAAACAAAAATAAATTAATAAGATTAATCAAAACGAGAGAACATGATCGTTTTGCTTCAAAAGAAAAACAATTAATCCAAAGAACACAATACATAAATGTGAATATTTCCCACGCGCCTAAATGGTGTAATAAACTTTGGTGTTACCATATGAATTAAGTTTGAAAAATTTTGGGACTTCACTAAAGTAATGAACTAGTTAAGTTTTAGTTTCAAGAGTAGATTTTATATAAAACAAAGAGTAACAACCTTCCAGTTAAATATCTGGCTAAGAATCTCTGGTTCACATACAGCTTTTGCAGCTTCAAAACTGCCTCCTTCCTCAGCCATGGGAGACTTTAATTTCTTTTTGAATGCATCATTTGCATGGACTTTTACAGGGATATTCGCCTCAGAAAGGATGTCCTTAATATCTATGCTTCCACCTCCTTTTACGGAAGAAGGCGTCTTCTCATTTTGTTTCAACGTTTCGCAAGCAGCAGTTACATGATAGCATTCTTCAGAGGCTAGAATTTTCGTCTTCGACTCAGTTTTCCCACTATCCCCTGGTGACTTTGACAATGTATGCTTTGTCTTATTTTCTTCAGTGCTAGTCTTCCTCTTTTTAGTATCACTCTTCTTCTCGTCAGCATAAGGAAATTTTATGTGGCCCCTAGCGGAGTTCTGATATTTTCATCCATCTCGTGCTCTCTGAAGAGGAGAATAGGCAAAACGGCTCAATTAGTGGCTTCCAAGAAATTAAGGAGAATTTCACGTGGATACTTACAAGCAGTACATGAGAATCCGATTGGGTAATACGTCTTCCCAAGCTCTTCTAACTATACCCTCCTCTTTATTTCCTATAAAAGCGATCTCCCTGCGACCAGCAACTCAAATAAAACAACTAAAGATTATTCACAGAGAATATGAGAAAACAATATAAAAAAACATGACATAACAAACATACCTCGGCAAGCATTTTCTATGGTAAGATTTAGGACATCGCCTGCACACAGCAAACTGCAAATCGGGATCTTTTTTATTC